>JAWZYV010012350.1:0-376732 GCA_038373885.1 Cheiracanthium punctorium | reverse complement strand
ACAATAAATGCAATAATTTAAGGCATTACCAGCTAGTCTAACTGGGTTTAAAAAATATTCTCATTCATCTCTAACAGCATTCGTATTTATAAAGACTTCCTATTTTATTACACCTTGTTCGGCGGGATTAGAAAATATTATCTATTCATACGCTCGTACACACCAACTCATATCAATCGGGGCATAGAATTAGCAATACAAATGAAAAAGTTTAATTTTCTGAAATTTGGTGGGGTTTCCCTAACTTAAATCAATTTATTTAACTTGATGAAAATCATTTAAAATCGCCTTAATAACTGCATTATTTCTGAACAGAAAATTAAAATTTCAGGCTAAATTCTAGTAAAACCTACACTTGTTTTTAAAAATACTATTTCTTTACGCTCTCAGTAAATTGCGCCAAGCCTAAAATTGTGCAAACCACTAGAATCCACTTTCACAAAATCGCCATATAAGCCATTTTTTTCGCCAAATTATAAGGTTATACACTTTAGTCTCTGAAATTTACAAATCCTTTTTCTTTTGCGTATAAAAAATATTGAATTCCTGGTCTGATTTCCCACGCAGACGATATTATAATTAAAAAATAACCTAGCAAATATACGAAACAGGAAAAAAGTATTATTCCTTTATTTTTAATGCAAGAGTATAAATCATTTAATAAATTCGCCAAACATGGCAACCTCGATGCTTATTTCTCACATTTTCACTACAGGGGTTACAATCGCGGAGATGCGGAGAGCAAAAATTAGTGTTTTTGACGGGGTTTTTTATCAATCTCCTAAACTAATTCGAATTTCGCAATTTAAATTAGCGGAAGACCTTCCTCGTAATTTTTCGAATAAGTGGACACCTCGATCGAAACTCAACTCCCAGCGGTTTCGGAGGAGATGATGCTACACACAGACAGACAGACGCGCACAGATTTTAATAGTATAGAAGAAGATTAAAAACCGTTTTTACGTTGCCATGCTTGGCGAGTTTCGCCCATATCATATGATTCATGTTTTGAGCTAGCAAGAATGCTATTACTTCAATAAAGAAGCACGTGCATCTGAAAAACATTAAATAATACGGAAATTATGCCAGTTTTATGCCAAATATATCTATCTCTAATAATAAAAATGAATGTTCTCCAGACAAATCTACAGAAAGCAGAGCTTTGAAAATTTGAGCATGCCTGGACCCATGACTTCGGTAAAGTGTACCTGAGGCTCGAAAATTTTAATTACTTTTCTAACTATTAATTAAAAACCGTTTTATCGCCCGCACAAAAGGATTTATGCTTTTGAAATAAAGCAGAATTTCTATTTGCAAAATCACATGCATTTGAAAAACATAAATAAGTATGGAAATTATGTTGATTTTACGCCAAATCAAAAAGCATAAATAAAGAAAAGTGTACTTACGTATTATCCCGGCGGTCCGCCAAGACGAGCGATTTTTTGCCGAGATAAATGCCGGGCACATGAAATTATTAATGGTTTTGAATACGATTGGCAACAGTTTGGCAACTCATTTGATGAAAAAACAGTTTGGCGGGAATGACCGCCGGGATAATACGTAAGTACCAAGAAAAGTCCAGATGTGTTTCTTAAAGTTCGTAAATTTCCAAATCCTACAAATAATATAAATGTGTACGTTTATGTGTTTGAATGTTTTTGACTGAATCACACAAAAATGGTTGGAAAAATTTGTAAAGAAGATAGCTTATGCCCTGGATTAATATACAGACAACCTTTCAAGCATATAGCATAAATAATTCTTTTACAAAGACACTCAAAATAATGCTAATGCATTGCGCTCTATGGAAAGCAACTAAACCGATTTTAAAACTTTCTTCACTGATTGAAAGTCCTAGGCCTATATGGTCCTAGGCCTATAGGGTCCTAGGCGTCAGTAGCGGATCTAGGCGAGGGGCTAGGGGGCTTCAGCCCCCCCAAAGAGATTGCTAAGGGGTAACATTTTGCTTTATTATACATTTTAAGTAGATAAAATGATCTTTTTTTATAACTTAGCCCATCCCAAAATGTTTTGCATTACTTTAGACTAAAATTTTGCTTTATTGAACATTTTGTTTGGGTGAAATAAGTTTTTTTCAAAATTTAGCCCCTCCCCAAAAAAATTTCTGGATCCGCTACTGCTAGGCGTATATGGAGAATTCCTCTGTGTGGAATTTTCTAAGGGATCCTAGCCCGTATTTTCGCGAGGTTTTTGAAAAAAACACGGAAAACTGCTAGCGGCTAGGTCGACAGGCGCGACCGGTATTTGAACCTGGCATCTCCCGCCTTCCAGGTTTGAGAGCAGACCCTCTTAGACACTGGGGGGACCCTGAGTGTTATAGGCTACTTTTTATGCATATATCACAAATAGTTCTTTTACAGGGATACTCATAAGAATTACATTACGCTCTATCTGTATCTCTGTAAGTACTGAACCGATTCCAAAACTTTTTTCACTGATAGTAAGCTACACTATTCTTGAGTATTATAGGCTAAAATTAATGCATGTAGCGCAAATAGTTCCTTTACAGGAACACTCAAAATAATTCTAATACATTACGCTCTATGGGTATCTCTGTAACTATAGCATTCTAAAACTTTTTCGCTAATAGAAAGCTGCACTGTTCCTGATTAACATAGGCTAAAATTCATGCATATAGCATAAATATTTCTTTTACAAGAACACTCAAAACAGTTCGCAAATACTGTCGTAACTGTCTCTATTCGCTAAATGCCTGAAAAAAATCTAAATTTAGTAATTTTACATACTCTGTTATTTTAAATGAAGTATACTACCATGCATTATACTTCATTTAAAATAAGTAAAAAGCAAATAATATTTAAATGCAGTTTCTTTAGTCGCAAACATATTTGTTATTCACACATGCTTCGTTTCTCTCGGGACCTAATTCTAAAGCAGACGCGGACGAAGTCGCGGGTAGCCGCTAGTATAAAATAAAGATTGATGTCTCAAAGATACGCTCTCGACTGTTTTTCTCGCCGTTCCTCTCCCTAACTCTAACAGGTTCCGCGTATTTTTACAGGACTAGTGATCGCCCAGTGGTCGAAATTCGACCGAAATATATTAAACCTCTAAATAAGCATTGCTTATAGCTCTGTAATCATTGCTTATAACGTTTTTTATTTTGTTCTATTACGTCAGCTGCGAGCGTATACCAATACGTCATTATGCATTAATTTTCCAGTTATTTGAAAAATGCGAACGATAGGAAAAATGAGGTATAACTTGGCTAAGCCATATTTAAAAAGCGGCCATACGTTTTTTGGCATTTCCCGGCTTATTTTACTTATTTTATTATTTATTTATTTATTTTATTTCCTATACTGCCCAGGTTTCGTCAAGGCTACACAATTATTTCGTGTATCTTTTTAAAAGTATATAAAATTTAAGTAGAAAATTAATATAACATCTCAAACCATGGAATGATCGAACACTACTTTTCTGCGACGTACAATTGAAAAACTGGCGGCTTCAATACTATTCATTTTTTTTCAAATGTTTGTCCTTGAGACTTACTAATTGTCATCGCAAATGCAGGTATAATTGGAAATTGGTTTCTTTTGAGAGATAAGTGAATGATAAAATAGCTCCAGAATATATCGTACATGGGACATTTCGAATTGTCCGTTTATTTGGAATCCAAATTTTCCTACTGCATGGGATTCTAGTTAAAACTTCACAATTGATAGCATAACAGTGCATAAACTTGATGCGCATTCGTGCTCCATTGATTAATGCTTTCTTTGTACGGGAATGTATTAGTTGCAACGGTCGAAAGGAGAAAAAGGGGAGTTGCACCGTTGACGATGATGAATTTAATCCACGGCCGCGAAATGGAAGAGACAATCATAGAGGAACACTGTGGTCTCGCAACGGGCCAGCGGTAGCCTTTTTTGAAGAGGCCCTACAGCAACGGCCGGACCCAGTGAGGTTTTTGGGGTCTTGCAAAGCGCCAGCAGTAGCATATTTTCGAGGTACCCCTTACAGCGATAGCCGGACCAAGTGATGTTTTTTGGGGTGTCGCAAAGACCAGCGATAGCATGTATTTTCGAGGGGGAGCAAGATATGGATTTCGGTGCAATTCGCCCCTCGATTTGATTGATAGCTGTTGGCGCGGTTACAATTGACCCCCGTCCCTTTGTATTACTTAAGTTTCTAATCAGTAAAACTATGCAATTAACTTTCAACACTAACATATGTGGTGGCAAACTATGGTACTTTTCGATTAGCCGGCGTAAATCCCACCAACAATTTTTTCTTAGCGACATTAAAAGACTAAAACATCGTTGTTTCCCAAAACAAAGCCAAAAGTATTAATTGTAGTTACGTATTATCCTGGCGGTCATTACCGCCAAACAATTTTTTCTTCAAATGTGCTGGTAAACTGTTGCCAATCGTATTCCAAACCATCAATAATTTCTTGTGTCCGGCATTTATCTTGGCGAAAAATTGCTCGTCTTGGCGAACCGCCGGGATAATATGTAAGTACCGTATTAATCAATATACAAAAAAAAGTACTTATATACAAATTACAATATTTAAGCGTATCAATATACTAAAAAGAAATTTGTATGTTTATTGGATTGATCGTTCGTTAAAATTATGGAAATGGAAAAAACATATGGAATTAAATTAAAATTCCAAATTATAGAAATGCGGATGCAAGAACTTTGTACTGGAAATGATGCTCAGTGATTCTCGTTACGTTTCTTTGCAATTGGCGCAGGTTTCAATTACATGGCTTTTCATCGGCTGACTGAAAGTTGTCCAAACTATTAACAGTGAAATAGCTCAAAATATCCAATTAATAATTTTACTGTCCTCATAGCAAATTATTTTATCGTGACTATTCTCAGTTCACCGTGTATTTGATTAAGTATATCAGTATTAACAAAAGTACTATCATCATTTTTAAGGGCTAAAATAACTGACTTCTATACATCTGTTACCCGAGAGTATGTTTTGTCGGAAATATTTCCATGCACCTCATTAACAATGTAATATTATTTTCATCCCCTATTGATTGCTGATGTATTTCGATAATATTTTCACTAAACTGGCGATTAATTTTATTTTTTGGAGAATTTTGGTGGAATATTATAACCCTATTGTAACTTAATGCTGTTATTTCAAAATGGACACAACAATGGAACCATTATCCGCGCACACGTCACTTCCTTTACTCAGCGTTACTTCCTCCAGAAAAAATATTTGAGTTACTCTCTAATTGCGCCTAAAGAAGTTCTACTTCAAAAACAAATAACATCAATCTGACCAGAAAACCGCTTAATAATTCACTTCAAACTTTAGTCATAGCTGCACAAGGCTCCGGTGGCTGAATGGATAACGCGCTCGGCTACGAAGCGAAAGGTCCCGGGTTCTATTCTAGCCACGGACACTCGATGGAAACAGATTAAAATAACTTAAAATTACAGCATAGAGGGGGGAAATGCGCGGAAAAATAAAGTATGTGGGGCGCGTTCCCCAGCGGGCGACCCGTGTATTTAGAAAATTTTTTAAGCTTGAAGTTAAGCTTGAAATGTCAAGCTTGATTCAAGCTTGAAATGTCAAGCTTAATGCAAGCTGGGCAAGTGTAAACTAGAACACTTGATTCAAGCTTGCATCAAGCTTACACGCCTGGAATTTTCAAGCTTAATTCAAGCTTATTGACTTGATAAATCAAGCTTGCTGCAAGTTTGATGCAAGTTTGCTGTGCTGTCTGGGCTGCCGTTTGCTAAGCAAGAAGAGGTGAACAGACTTTTAGAGGAGATGCAGCGTGATGACGTCATCGAGGCATCGACTAGTCCGTGGGCCTCGCCGATTGTTTTGGTCCGAAAGAAAGATGGTTCCACCCGGTTCTGCGTTGACTACAGACGTCTGAATGACATTACCAAGAAAGACAGCTACCCTCTTCCCAGGATAGACGACACATTGGACACTTTATCGGGAAATGAATGGTTCTCCACTCTGGATCTCAAGAGTGGCTACTGGCAAGTAGAAATCCATCCCGATGACCGTGAAAAGACTGTGTTCACCACGGGACAAGGATTGTGGCAGTTCAAAGTTATGCCTTTTGGACTCTGCAACGCACCTTCTACATTCGAGCGTCTGAGGGAGACAGTGTTAAGACGACTTTCCTACGAAGCATGTCTCGTTTATTTGGACTATATCATCATCGTCGGAAAGACTTTCGAAGAGCATCTCGAGAACATTCGAAAGGTACTGCAGAAATTAAAAGAGGCAAACATGAAACTAAATCCATCGAAGTGCAATTTGTTTCGTCTGGAAGTACGTTATCTCGGGCACATAATATCCGCCCACGGAGTCCGAACCGATCCCGAAAAGACGTCCGCAGTCAAGAACTGGAGTCGTCCGGAGAATATCCATGACTTACGAAGTTTTCTCGGTCTGTGTACTTACTATCGAAAATTCGTGAAAGGTTTTTCTCAAATTGCAAGACCTCTTCACAAATTGACCGAGACTGGACAGAAATTTCTATGGACTGAGGAATTTGAGGACGCATTCAACGAACGGAAGACGGCTTTAACATCTTCGCCGATCCTGTCGTATCCTTACTCTGACTAGCGATTTATCCTGGACACAGACGCAAGTAAGGAGAGTGTTGGAGCAGTTTTGTCCCACGAGATAGATGGCCAAGAACACGTCATTGCTTACTGGAGCAAATGCCTTTCAAAGGCAGAACGTAACTATTGTGTTACGAGAAAGGAACTTCTTGCTATCATTAAGGCGGTGGAGTACTTCCATCATTACCTGTACGGCCGAAAGTTCCTGCTCCGAACGGACCATGCCTCTTTATCCTGGCTTCTAAATTTCAAGAATCCAGAGGGCCAAATAGCCAGGTGGATACAGCGATTACAAGAATATGACATCGAGATACGTCAGCGGAAAAGGGCATCTCATGGAAATGCAGATGCTTTGTCAGGCCCTGTATAGACAGCTGTCGCTATTGCTCCAGGGCAGAGATAAATTACCATCTGAAACATCCAGTTGTCCGCCAAGTTACATCATCGGCACCATGCCAAGATCCCTGGAGTGACAAAAATGTTCGGGCGGACCAATTAGCAGACAGCGACATCAAACCTATTGTGGAATTTATGGAAAAATCCAGCGCTAAGCCCAGTTGGCAAGAAATATCATCTTACACTCCGGCAACAAAGCAGTACTGGGCTTTGTGGGATTCGCTTCGCCTGAGAAATGGAATCCTGTATCGTAAATGGGAGTCGGACGACGGCAAGATGCTCCGATGGCAGTTAGTACTCCCTCGTTCGAGGATTCCGAAGGTTCTAGAAGAGCTGCATAATGGCTTAACTGGGGGCCATTTTGGCATAATGAAGACCCTGCAGAAAGTTCGCGAGCGCTTCTACTGGGCTAGGGCTCGAGGCGATGTCGAAAAGTGGTGTCAAGCTTGTGACGCCTGTGCCGCCCGTAACGGCCCGAAGAAAAGAAGCCGTGGAAAACTACATCGTTATAATGTAGGAGCGCCTTTTGAGAGGATTGCTCTCGACATCCTGGGACCTCTTCCGCGAACTTCGGATGGCAACAAGTACATCCTGGTTGTCATTGACTATTTCTCTAAATGGTCCGAAGCGTTTCCTATTCCCGATCAAGAAGCTACGAGCGTATCAAAGGTACTGGTGCAAGAATGGATTTCAAGGTACGGAACCCCTCTGCAGCTTCATTCTGACCAAGGAACGAACTTTACCTCTGCAGTTTTTAAAGGACTATGTCAACTTCTCGGAATAGACAAAACCCAGACTACGTCTTTACACCCACAATCCGACGGCATGGTGGAGAGGTTCAATCGCACAATTTTGAACAACCTCTCGCTCCTGGTATCTAGGAATCAAGAGGACTGGGACAAGAAACTCCCCCTCTTCCTGCTGGCCTATAGGAGTGCCGCCCATGAGACTACCGGCTTCACACCTTCCCAGATGCTGTTCGGCAGAGATCTTCGTCTTCCCGCCGATCTAGTGTTCGGCCGCCCTCCAGATATGTCTTCATCGCCAGAGGAGTATATGGAAAATCTCCGGGCACGGTTTGAAGACGTGCAACATTTTGCTCGGGAGCGGATCAACCTGAACACGGAAAAGATGAAGACTCGCTACGACACGAAGGCTACGGGACACGAGTTCAACGCAGGTGACAAAGTTTGGCTATGGAATCCTACTCGACGGAAAGACCTGTCTCCCAAGCTGCAATCGCCGTGGGACGGTCCTTACACAGTCCTAAACCTTCTGAATGACGTCATCGTACGGATTCGTAAGTCACCTAACTCGAAGCCAAGAGTTGTACATTACGATAGGCTAGCCGTTTACCGCGGTTGTAATTAGTTATTTGTATATCAGACCATGGTCACTATGGCGTAATTCCTCATTTCTTTCAGCTCTCATTTCTTTCCTGTCTTTCTCTTCTCTTCCCCTTTCTTCAACTCTCTTTCACTCACTACTTACGCCATGTTTAGTGTACATATTCGTAATATATTAGTTTTCATTAATGAGTATTTGTTTATGATTTATTAGTGTGCAATTATTTTTTATGTTGATTATTTATTTATTATGTGTATTTGCTGTTTGTGCTATTGATTACTTGCTTGAATTATGTTATTAAGGTCTTGTTAAATGTTATACACGGTATATATTTGTGTGACCTCCTAACTGGGAATTGTACTGCCCGGGATGTGCAGTCCTTGGGAAGGGGGCAATGTTACGAATTTTCGGGGCAATCCGCTGCTCTGGGGCTTAAAATGGTTTAAAATTCGTATTCTACGCTTCAAATAGATAAAATTTGCTTTGTGTTGCATTAAAATCGGCCAATTAGAACCGGAGATACGGAGGTTTCGCTTTTCCATTTGTTTTTCTATGGGGCTTCTAGAAATCTCGAGAAATATAAGGGCCCGATTCAAACGAAACAGAGTTCTATCGTTTTCCGTTGCGATCGCGGAAATTTTCGACTGATTCCTATGTTTCCTATTCAAGTGAAACCTGTCTATCGCTTTTGGATCACGTGACACTGCGATCGGTGTTTTGCTATCGCTTTTTCAAAAGCAATTGTTTTCGAGAACATGGCGGATCGATCGGCGCATGGTTGATAAGAATATTACAACAACAACGAAGACTCGTTATTTAAAATTACGAAGCAATCCGTTGGAATTATCAGACAGGGAATTCTGCAAAAGATTTAGGCCTGCGGAAAGCTGAATTTTCTCGCAGAACAGAATTTCTCCTCCTGCTTAATGAGCAGGATTATTAGCACAAATTCTCAGTACCTTTTCTTCCAAATTACGACTTCCCTATTTGTGAGTCCTGATCTTGTCCCACCCTTGACATTGTCTTCTAGTGTCCCTTGTATATATTGCATATAATTTATTTTCATTTTTGCATTACTCTCATACTGTTTTGCTCTAATATATATTACTATTTACCTTTTCTATTATGTATGTTCTGATACTGCATTTCTCTTACATGTCCCATCGATGTATAACTACTCATCAAACAACTGGAGTTAAACCGTCATGGAACAGGCACTCCTTTCAAGAACAATTCGATGATGATGATGATGAACAGAATTTCTGTAGGGTTTATTTTCTGTCGGCCTTTAAGTTCCACTCTAGCAGACACTACGATGCAGGCGCCATCTATAGTCCTTATTTTAAATCGTTTATTGCTCGTTAAATTTGATGTTTGAAACAGCGCGAAAAAATACATGAATAGACTTGTTCCATGTTTACTAACAAATACCTCAGTGACGTCACGTAGAGTAACTCTATTGGCTACTTATGCCAACCAGTCGTCCCGTAGAATAAGTCCATTGGTCAGTTTTGCCAACCAAGAGGAAGTGTGACGTCATGTGGAACAAGTCTATATCGAATAATTTCTCGCTAAAATAAGCATCCTAGCAACCCTCCTAAACAAATACAAATATTCATACCATTATATTAAGGATTTCTTTGATTTTTAATTATATATCAGAACATAAAATATATAGTAATTCTACCCCTCCATTATAATTACAAACAGCTTCTCTGCTACAGAAAAATAAAATGCAGTAGGCAAACTAGAGAACAATTATTATTCGATAATTCGAACAATTCGACATGATAATTATGACGAACAATACTATTATTAATAATTTTCTAAAAAAAAATCTTCATAAATTAAAAATGTATTTCCATGATTATAAACATACAAAAAATATTAACCTAAACCAGTTAAAATTTTAAAACGTTAACCTACAATACTGTTGGGAAAAAAAATTAAGGCACAGCCTGTTGTCCGTTGCAGCTCAAACATAAATAAATAAACAGTTAGTCGCAGGGACTGATTTACGGCGGGGCATTCGGGGCACGTGCCCAGGGCCCCCGATTTTTAGGGGCCCCCAAATCTTCCTTTTATGTAATCATAATAACTACTAAAATTATCTCTCAAGAGTAAAATTTCTGATTACTTACTTCATTTCATCACAAATATTCAAAATTTTTAATTTGATGTAACTTGTAATGTTAAAAAATTATCCATTTTTTATACAAAAGCGATAGGACGCCTTATCATGCTCCTTCTCTTATTGTTTCTAAGGAGTGTGACGACTGAGTCACTCGTTCCTCTTGTCCACCAAAAGACACAGCCTGTTTGTGCACCAGTTCATGGGCGACCGGCAACTGTGGGCGTGGGGAATCTTTCGACTTACGATCGCAGATTCAGATGTTGCTAGTCTGAGAGGCGCGTGTACGGTGCTGCTACTAAACTCTGCTCTACAAGAATAGTGAAATGAAATGAAGACATTGAAAGAACGTATGTGCATGTGATTTATCTTCAAGCTCCTGTAAACAATATGGAAAATCGTTAAATTTATGAGCCGTATGTGATTAATTTTGAATTTCTTTAAAGTTATTTAAGTAAGGTTTTTGAAAAATAGTTGTTAAGTTATTAATTTTATTTTAATTAATTTGATTTGACTGTAATCATGAAGAGATCGTACCCATCTGGTTCTCAGAAAAGACGATTAAAAGAGAGAAAAAGGGAAGAGATTGAGCGCATGAAAGGAATGATGCTGAATTATACAGTAAAAAAAAATCCTGAAACGGCTGAAGATAAAGAATGTGATGAAGATAAAGAAGAAGAATTAGCACATGTTCATGATCTTGCTTGCACTAATGAAGAGTCCATACCTGCAAAATATGCAGAAAATAAAGAAAAAGAATTAGCAGATGTCCATGATCTTGCTTGCACTAATGAAGAGTCCATACCTGCAAAAGATGAAAATTCATCCAATAGCGCAACACCTTCTGAAAATAAAGAAAAAGAATTTGTAATTGCTGAAGATCCAGCATTGTGGGAGCATGTCACTGACGAAATGCGTGAATATTTCATCAAATATCCTATAAGGCAAAATACGCATCTTATTGAATTCACAGAGCGATCTATTGGTGATAAAAAAAGATCCCTGACTGAAGCGCATTTTTATCGTTATAAATGCAACCAAGAAAAAGTGAAAAGAGAGTGGCTGACTTTGTCTCCAACGACGTTTTCACTTTTCTGTTGGACATGCAAGCTGTTTTCCAATACTTCATCAATTCTTTCAACAACAGGATTTTTTGATTGGAAACATGTGAGTGAAAGGCTACATGAGCATGAAAACTCATTTAGTCACAGAGAAGCAGTCTGTAAAATGGTACAAAGAAAGGAAAGCTCGAATCGAATAGATTGCAAAATTGTAAATACCACCAATTGCGAAAGCAAATATTGGTATGAAGTTCTTCGCCGTGTCGTAGCAGTAACAAAATTTTTAACTTCCCGTGGACTGTCATTTTTTGGACGGAATGAGACAATTGGATCGCTAAGTAATGGGAATTTTCTTGGATGCTTAGAACTTATGAGCGAATTTGATCCATTCCTTGCAAACCACTTGCAGAAGTATGGAAACTGCGGGAAAGGGCACACCTCATATTTATCTTCATCCACTTTAAATGAGTTCATCGATCTAATGGCTAAAAAGGTATCAAATTTCATTATTTCTGAAATTAAATGTGCAAAATTTTTTTCTATCATTGTAGACTCAACGCCCGATTTATCCCATACAGATCAGTTGACTTTTGTCATCAGGTATGTCTCATCTGACAATGTACCAGTTGAGCGCTTTTTGAAATTTTTATCTATTGAAAACCATTCATCTCAACATCTAGAAGAAACAGTTGTGAATTATATTAAAGATGTAGGACTTGACATTAGTGATTGTCGTGGACAGAGCTACGATAATGCCAGTAATATGGCAGGAAGATACACTGGTTTACAAGCTCGACTTAAATTAATAAATCCTTTAGTAGACTTTGTTCCTTGTGCTGCACATTCATTAAATTTAGTTGTTGTCAAAGCTGTGGAGTGTAATGGAAAAGTGTTAGATTTTTTTACTTTTTTGCAAGAATTGTACAATTTCTTCTCTGTTTCTACACACCGGTGGAGATTGTTATGTAATAAAATGAGTGAAAAGGGAAATTATTTAACATTAAAGTCGAGATGTATTACAAGGTGGTGTGCAAATGCTGCTGCAACTAAAGCATTCCAAGAAAGTTATAAGGAAATATCTGATGTTCTTTGAGAAATTTCCTCAGACTCTAATCAGACGCCATCAGCAAGAAATGAAGCAAATTCATTACACAAAAAAATGCAAACACTAGAGACTGCATTATGTGCTTGCATGTGGAATTCGATCCTTAATAGGATTGATTCCATTAGCAAAAATCTCCAGAATCCAACTCTAGATTTATCTAAAGTGCCTGAATATTTCACTTTACTGATAGAATACATTCAGTTTGTGCGAGAGAACTTTGAAATGTATGAAGAAAAGGCATTTTCTTTAGTTGGACATAAAGATTATTCCGTAAAAAGGCAAAAAAAGATTCCTAAATTTTTCTACGATGGACAGTGTCCAGAAACTGTGTTAGATGGTAAAAGTAATTTTAAGGTATCTTGTTTCTATGCAGTGTGTGATACACTAATTACTCATCTGAATTCAAGAATGTCTGCTTATGAGAGCATATTAAAGAAGTTTTGCTGCTTATTTGATAGCGATAAACATACAGCTTTCGAAAATGCAAAAGTTTTACAAGCTAAATATTCATTGGATTTAGAGGAAGTGTTTCCTGACGAATTTATACACATTTTCCCAATCATACAAAAAGATATGTCTGTTGCTGATAAGTTACAGAAAATCCATGATCTTGGCATCATAGATACATTTGCCAATGTTCAAAGTGCTTTAAGACTATTTTTAACTTTGCCCATCTCCAATTGCACAGGTGAACGATCCTTTTCTTTGCTTAAAAGATTAAAGTCTCCGTTACGAACTTTGATGACGGATGATAAATTATCTTCTTTAGCCCTTTTATCAATAGAAGGAGATGTAACACAGAAGATAGATTATGAGGATGTTATAAAATTATTTACTTACACAAAATTGAGACGAAAGCTTATTAAAAATCATTAAATTAAACAGTACAAGTTTTATGTTTTAAGGTAAGATTCATTATTTAAAAAAAAAAAAAAAGAGTTGTTGAACAGGTATAGAATGTTTTTTTTTTTGTTCATTTTTTTCCACGAAGCATTCTATAAAGCATAACTAACTTTTTATTGAAATTGATAGCTTATAATTTTAATATTATATTAGCAAGAATATTGTTTTGACTATATTGGATACATAATGAAATTTAATTTTCCACTTTCTTTTCCTTTTTCTAGACAATGTTTTATAAAAAATATGTAGAAGATGACCATATTTCTTAAAAATTATTATTAACATTTCACACATATTCATAGCTTATACAATGCATGCAATGTTAAAGACATCAATTAATATTTGTAATACTACAAGTAAAATATTTGAGGTTTTTGACAGTTTTTGACAAATGTTTTCGACATAGGGTTTTTGACGTGACAGTTTAAACCATGGTTAAAACCGTCAAAAACTGTCATGCGTCAAAAACTTGCCAACCCTGGGGCTGGTATTACTTAGATATTTCAAACATTTAACCTTACATTTTATCATGTTATATCCGAGACTTAAATACTTAACTATTTAATACCCATAAAAACATTTCAAAACTGGAAAATTCATTAAAGTGGTATTTGTCGTGACATTTTACTGATTTGTGTTTACGTATGGATGGCTTAAGAATAATTGGTTTTAACTTAATTAAATTAAGTAATATTCTGCGAAATATTTTTGTGCAGGGGGCCCCCACAGGTACCTGTGCCCTGGGCCCCCAAATGTGTAGATCGGTCCCTGGTTAGTCGTCGCCATTAAGTTAAAAGTTTTTTCCAGAGAAAGATGCGATTTTTTTATTGGTTAACAGCGACTTTCTACGTCACCGGAAGTTGCGTTTTCACTCTGTGGCGATAAAGTTCCGATCTAACAAACCTGTAAGTTCGATCGCCTATTTTGTTTCACTTTGAATACACTCTTGCGATCGCTTGTAAAAGCGATCGAACTTCCAGAGAGAAAACGATCGTTTTGGAGACGACCGATCGCGTTTCGTTTGAATCGGGCCCTTAATCCTAGGGCTTCGATCTTCACATTTGGGGACTTATTTTTGGCGCCAAATTTGGCGATATTTCGCCAAAAGTCGCCAATGGGGCCTGGAAGTTGTTTTTCCTGCATTAAAAACGCATAATAACCTAACATTTCTCTTCTATGACGTAATCAGAAGTCCCGCTTTATCTAGAATCTTCGAGGAATATACTTTTCTAGAAACTGCTCGCAGCTTCTGCCTCCTCTATAAATTCCACCAGCGCGCTGCCCCGACAGTTCAGTGCGAGTTGAACGCTCAATGTGTGAAGAGCTCTCAGTACGCTTGCTTTGTGAATTGATAGTGCTATAGAAGCTGTGTTTTAGCTTGCTTTGTGAAGCTGTTTTTAAAGTGCTGTGTGTAAATTCTTCATTGCTGTGTCTTAAGGGATTGTGTACGATATCCGTTGAATATTTCCACTGAATTTTTGCCTGTGAAAGTGACTTATTTTGTGTGAGAAATACAGCATTTGTGAGAGCTTCTGATCTAAGCGGTTTGTTAAAAGCACGCTACTGCTAGTTTGTGCTTGTGAATTGTGTACAGCTGATTGTTCTACGAAGTTCTAGAAGCAATAAAGTTTGTGTTCCATCCTGACAAGTGACTTTTTACTTGAACTTTTTACATCAACTGGACTTTAGAACGACGAACCCCAGGAGTAGTAGAGTAATTCCGCAACAATATATATAGGGAGAGTGTAACCTAATAGTAGGAATTGAATAATTACAACGCAAGGAAAGAAAATTAATATATTTGGCTGTTTATTTTAATCTTTTTCTCAAAATCAAGCATTTTACGATTCTAGAAAGCAAAAACGAGAGACAGGAAAATAATTAAATATTTTTTACCACTCCATTGCGATAAGTCAGGTGACTTATATGCTTTGCTTGTTTCAGTTTAGGATTACAATTGTTCTCTCCACCCTCTATTCCTCTTCTATGTACGTGACCCTTTCAACATGGAGACAAATTTGGTGAGTTGGCGAAGAATTTGGCAAAAAATGGAAGTTTTCCAAAATAAAGGAATCTTGACTGTAACTGAATTAGGAAAGAAATTACGAGAAAAATCGAGAAATAAAACGTCACAACCTGCTAAATCTATAAATAGGAGAAGTTTGTGAGTTAGTTCCCAGATAGCACAAACTTGTCCAGAACACGCCTAGAAGACGTCATATAGACAAGCTGACATGTCCATTAAACATCCAGGATTCGTCCAATTCTCGTCCATTTTACGTCAATATGGCACTATAGGACGCCGATATGACGTCTTATAGACATGCATATGGACGTAATAATGGACGTGTTTGTCTATTTATATACCTTTACGGTCGAATCCTGGACATAAACAAAATCCGTTTAATAATTTTTAGCTAATTTTATGTAATGATTAATTTAAATTTATCTTTACATTTAAATAACGAATTTGGTAAAAATATTCGTACCTAATTTTTTTTTCTAAACAAACCTTTAAGTACTTACCCCACTTCAGATTCGACACCTAATCATGGACTTCACAGTAGAGTGTGCTAGCCACTATACGCAGCGGGACTTGCTCTAATGCGTCAAAATGTTGAAGTAAAGATTATTTAGTTTCGTACTGGGAACTTAGAAAAAAATATGCAGCTATTCGTTTTTAGATGTTGAGTCGCTAGAGAATTTTCTTTTTTTGTATGAGGATATGAGTTTCTTTTTAGACAATACCGCTTTTATAGGAAATAATAATACATAAAAAGAATTTAAATTTCAAAAGTTCCCCCGACGAAAAAAAAAAAAAAAACCCTCTAGAATTTAAAATGTTTTTAAACTTTTTAGGGTAAAATGTAATATCAATAAAAACATAAAGTATAATAAATTCTTGCGTCGTAAGTACAGTATTGGGTAAAATGAAAATCAATGACAAAAAAGTAACTTTTCCATATTTTGTCTATTTCTGGACTTATACACACATCCATTTTATGTCGTATCACTGACATAGTGTGGATCATCTAGAATACGTCCATGAATTGACTTATTCTGGATATTCTAATTCTAGTTTTGGTCTATTCATGGACATATTCTGGATTTTCCAGATTATGTCCATAAATAGATGTCTTATGGATGTCTATGTATAGACATGGATGTATTATGGATGAGTTGGATCAGAAATAGACGTAAAATGGACAAGTGTGTTATCTGGGTTAAAACAGACTGTGGATGTACGCTTGGTGGGGGTATATTGGAGTACGTGGCCATTGGTTTAACGTAAAACGTGTATATCAGCTACCCGCTTTTAGTGTTAAAGATTGAAGTGGAAATGATATTGATTTCTAAATAATTTAATACTGACACTGAACAGGTAGCATATAAAAATTAATTTACGAATTGGCTTCGAATTCGTTTTGAAGAGTTTGTCCGCTGCACGCCAATGATTTTGCATTGCACCACTTCGACTGATATTCATGTCTCATCCAACAAATGTATGGGTTGTACCTCCACTCGTTATATCCATTGGTATATGTACAAGTACAGCAGTGGTAGAGGTGCTCGTGGGAATGGTGTTGTTTACAAAGTGTGCCGTGGCAGCTGCAACAGATGTATGGGCGATATCTTCACTCTGTCTATTGGTACAGGTATAGCAGTGATAAAGGGTAGGCAGCTTGTGGGGTAAGCATCATAGGTAGAGGTGCTCGCGGAGTCGGTGGCGTTTATTAAGCATGCCTTGGCACTTAGCAGTTTTGAGATGCTCCCAAAATCGTCTCTCTCGCTGGGTGCCGGACATGGGGCTGTGCTTGGCCCATAATCTCCTCTTTCCAACGATGGCCGTAATTCATATCTCTAACAGGCTCTAATACGGGCTGACGCCGACATATTGATTTTTTCTAATTTTTTATACACTTACTGGTTATTTTTACGTATAAATATTGTCCAAATTATACTTACTATGTATTTTAATTTGAATCGATAGTCTAAATAAACTATGAAAATAATCGACAAAATTACCGCGCTATCACGTGTAAGTCTTGAGTAACGGAAAAGAAAGGAGCGAGAGCGCTGCTTTCGGTCATTCTGTTCCGCCCCCCCCCCTCCCTGCCTGGATCCGCTGTAAACTCAAGGTTATAACAGCTGGCTAACTATAAAAGTTAAATAATGACACTGGATTTATGTTTCTTAGAATAATAGTTTTATAATTGGTAAGAAGTGGTAAGGTAAGACGTGGCGATAATCAAACATATGCAGTAACCATGACGATCTTTTGTAGTTATGTGGCAACCGTAATTTAGAATTAAAATGGCGATTTGGAACAACATGTAAGTGCAGCATTCCGTTACTTATTTATTTATTTTGGGTTGCCAATTAATGTAGTTTTAATAATTGTCTTCAAATTCCTTAACTGGTGCGTTTATAGCTAACTTGTTGCCTTAGGTTTTCATCTAGTTCTTGAAGTTAGGAGCGTTGAAATTTGTGCATAACTCCTCAAACCCATGACTGCAAAACTCGCCAAAGTGCGGCAATATTTTTAGGTTGGCGAAAGTGATTGGTGATTGCGCTCAATTGATTCAGCATACGACATCATAAACTGATGCTTTCAGAAGAAAACTACCAAATGAATCCAGCTATTTATACAGACAGACAAACCGAAATCATAAACACTTTTCAACCTTGTTTGAAAGTGTTAAAAATGTCAGAATTCAAAGGAAGCAGTGACGTGTCCTGTATTCTGCGACGGACAATGAACTAAACCGAGTTTATCGCTAATTTGTTCACTATAGTTTTCATCTAGTTCCTTTGGCAGCGTTGAAACTTCTACATAACTCCTAGAGACCCATGACAGCAAAGCTCCCCAAAGTGCGGCGACTTTTCAGGTTGACAAGAGTTAGGGGCGTTAAAATAGGAATCGACTCTTTCTTGTAAAATAGAACACATCTCTGGAATCAAAATCTATCTTAAAATCGCCTACTGAAACTGTTTTACAATCTTCGCCAGGATATATCAACTATTCTCTGCCATTTTAAATACTGTTTGAAATGGGCATCATGAGTGTGCGTATTTTCCTTCCTTGTTCCATAAAACACTTCTTCAGAATTAGAATCTATATTAAAATCGCCAACCAAAACTGTTTAACAATTTTCGCCAGGCATAGTCAAACTATATTCCAACTTTATAAATACCAGTTGGAAAGTGTATCATAATCTATGTGTGTACCGTATTTGTCTTCACTGTTCCATAAAACACTTCTTCGGTATTGAAATCTATATTAAAACCGCCTACTAAAACTATTTTACAATATTCACCTGGCATTTTCTAGCTATACTCGTAATATATTTATAATAAATTGTCGCGTTTTGGCACCTAACTTAGCGATCAATTATCAAAAATTGCAAAACTTGTGCGACTTTCAACATTTTACTAACACCTCCCTCCCCCTTCCACATTATCTGGCAAACACATTTGAAAAGTTCTTCACCATGACAGTTCATATCTACAAAACCTGCCTACAAGATCGCGTAGACAAAAATTTCGGATTGAGCGATAAAGCACCCTTGTGTTAAAAATTCGGGATCTCAAAACTTATTACAGCAAAAGTGCTGCGGTACTTGGCATATTTTTTTACAGGAAGAAATATTTTTGATGGGGTTACCTTTATCGGTAAAAGAATCATAGAATCCGTGCATTCTCGCTTGTCACTTAGATGACGTACGTGAAGTGTTACATAGAATAACGTATAAGAAACGATGCATGTTATTCGGTTTCGCAAGCTGTGGATTACAAATTAATTTCAGTGCGCGAAAGTAATTGTTATTACAAGCGACTATTTTTTGTTTTGATGGAATGGTAGTAAATTACATGTATCTTTATTTTGAATAATAAAAAGATTTAGTAACATAGGATACAGATTAATTTTCCTTTAAAATCTCTGTTCAAGTTGTTTAATATCAAGCGATATTTTTCTGGGATTTTTTATGATAATGTCACTAAAGAATATGGAAGTATGGTATTTTAAAATTTTTCAATTTTTGATTGTGTAAGCAAATTTTGCAATCGAAGTTGTGTGTAGCATATGAATATAGTTAAATAACTTACATATGCACTGATGAAAATATAAAATAAGCAATAAATGTATAAATTTTTTAAAAACTCTGCAGTTTAAAGAACCTCAGACATTTTGCTTGAAACTTAATGTGAAGCAAAATATACAATATTTCACTTCCTTGCTTATTTCATTAGCTCTCCGTCTCCATGCAGCGAGAGTCGTAGCGTCAAATGAAAGAGTTTTTTAATTCTTTTAATTGAAAACATTTGTTTGTAAATTTAAGAAAAACGTCCCCCTTTTCTATTCTCGATTGCGTTATTTGCGTCCCTTATACACACACACACAAAAAGATTAAGCTTCTCTTATACACACATTTGTAAAAGCAGCGTATTTATATAAGCAGATTTTAAAAATCAAGACTTGAAACTTGTGTAATAGATCCATTTAATCTTTTTATATTTTCCTATTTTCACTGCTGGCACAGTTTGTCCATTTCCAAGTCCTTCCAAGATACAGGGTGGTCCATATTTATTGAGCGCCTTTAGTCAGCCTCGAGTTATCTTTCAAAAACACGGCGCTCCATCACACATGTGGTTGCAAGGTTCGAACAGAGCTAGACATAACACTTCCTGTTCGTTGGGTAGATCCTGGCGAGGGTGTGCATGTGTATATCGATATCACGACCTCCCAGATTTTAGACATAACACCTGTTGACTTTTACTTTTGGTGGTATGTTAAGGACCGAGTGCTCACAACTCCAACTCTGCTCTGAAGTGTGACTGGTATGTGAAGGACATACTATGAAATTTTAATTAATGGCCAACTATGGAAACTTACGCAAATATTGGTAATTTTCATTTATTGAGAAGTGGTCCATGTTACACTAATGGCTTTTAACATAGATACGTCAGTGGTATTGCTTGCATTAATAGGACTATATTTCTTCATTTACAGCCATTGCAAAAGTAATGTTCGGGCGAGATCAGTCAGCACGGTATTCTTATGTCTACGACAAGCAATTGCTGCATTGAATCCATGCGTATTTTGTGGATTCACAGCACACACTGCAAAAAAGATTATATTCCGTCGGCCTGTTTTTCCTTGTTAACTAAACTGAATCATCATGCAAATGTCTCCGGACTCTCGTCATACTTTTCCCTTAATACTTGTTGCCATTTTCCTAGTTGTTTCCTCGGTGTCGACACTACCTGCGTTTTTTTTTTTTTTCCTCCACGGGAGGGCACTTGCCGATTAGGCTTTGTCCACTACAACTGCCCGTAGGTATTGCGACTAGTGTGACCATTTTATTATGGTCGTACCCTGAGGGTGGCCAGCGTTACCCCCCTATGAAAGGATGGACATCCATGCCCTAGTCGGGATACGAGCCCGGAGCTAAAGCGTGATAGAATGGTTCTGAAGCCATTACACCACTTGCCTGTTTGTTGCCGTTTCTGTTCCATTGGTTTTTGTAGGAAGAATAAGTCAAAGTTTTTGTCTCTGATGTACTCCCTCGTCTCTGTTTACCTTAGACTATACGGTAAAGACTTAAAACGTTTAGACCCACCTTACTAATGATGGGAAGGGAGGTCAGGAGTCCATGATCGGTTATGGTATGGGCAAGAGGGGGATTGTCTGCGAACATGGAAGTTTTTTCATCGTCAGTAGTCATGGGCGCCCATACGTATGGGCAGGGAGGGGCCATGGCTCCCGCCCCCTAGTTCCCATATTATCGTTATGATTTACGTACGGGTATAACGTAAAAAGTGGTTCAGATTTAACTTATAGTATATTTCTGGGGCAGGACTCTTGACTTGCCTCCTCCCCCCTTATAAAAAATCATATGGGCGCCCATGTCAGTAGTGGTTTGAGCAGTGGCATAGGCAGGAGGGGGTTATCTTGACCGCAGATGTTGTGTTTCGAGCTGTGGCAGCGACAAAAGGGGATTGTGTGTGGCCATGAAAGGTGAAAAATCAGTATCGTAGAAAAAATAATAAATCCTTTAATTGCGGGTGTAATATGGACCACAGTCCATAGTGCACG
This sequence comes from Cheiracanthium punctorium, assembly GCA_038373885.1. NCBI lineage: Eukaryota > Metazoa > Arthropoda > Arachnida > Araneae > Cheiracanthiidae > Cheiracanthium > Cheiracanthium punctorium. The sequence continues at coordinate 355,083 of JAWZYV010012350.1, read as the reverse complement.
ATCGGAAATGGTCAGTATTACACGACACAGAGGAACACACGATAGCAAGAACAGTCATTTTACGGGACTGTAAACAGAATGCTTTTGGTCCGCCCATACGAAAGAGTTAATAAATTTATTTCGAACTTGAAACTGATGCGATTGCGATTCCCATATAAATAAAATCCACTTACTTATTTTATCGATTATTCAAAATTTCGATTTTTATCGTTTACTTTTGAAATTTCCGTTCCACGAACACAACAGGCACTACCATTACCAAGTGGATGAGACACTCAAAATGGTAGAGGGCTGAAGTGTGAAGGTCCCAGATTACCATCGCGCGGTTGTCGCTCTAAGGGTCTGGAGTGTTGAGCGGTTTTTTCTAGATGCAGATGTAACGTGAATGCGCGTTAGGACCCCTTAGAAAGTCCTTTCGACCAAGGCACCCCCATCCTAGGCAGATCGCCCATGCGCAGCGTTTCCATGCAACCAGTGGCGGCTCTTGGGTTATTTAAATGAAGGTTCACAAAATAAATTTCGAAAATTAAATAGGCAGATACGACGCACCTTATAAATTAAAATATGTTCGTGTTTAAGCAGTTAAAGGAAAACGATGCATCCAACTGAAAGAAAACACGTCATCTTTGGTCTTACATTTCGTCACCGAGATAAGTTTTAGCAAAAGTGTTGTTTTGATTCATTTTATTTTCAAAGGATAATATTGAAAAATGCAATTGCTTTAGCTCCGAAACACTTATTTTACTCCCATCTTAATTATTTACACTAGTTTGTAAAAAATATTTTAGCGAAAAATGATAAAAGTAAAGAAATTAATAAAATGAAATAAAAAGGATTAACTAACCGAACATAGCATATCAAGGGAGAATCTGGAAGAGATAACCGCAAAAAAATGGTCCGTGCGCACACTGAAAATGTGCGAACATAATGACAGCGCCTAACCGCTCCCCCGACTCTCTCCGCTTCTGTTCTCAGAGAGCGGTTCAGAAGAGCATTTCTCCGTACACACGTGAAATCGCGAGGAAATACTGTGCTGTAGTGACCTACAACACCGTTAGCTATAAAAAGCGTTTTTAATAATAGTTGGGGGGGGGGGAAATGAAACTCACTTTTTAAATTAACAAAAATCTAGAAGTGTACTTAATATATATTTTTAAATTTAATTTGTTAATGTGTTTCCTTTTTGGTTTTCTTTTCGGGGCTCACGTGCTCTTGTACTTAAAAGGAGGAGCCGCCACTGCATACAACACAAACAAACAAACCACGAACATAACATATTGGGGGCTGATGAAAAAAAAAAAAAGTTTTTTACACAACGTATACACGTCTCACTCTACCGGGTAGAACGAGAGTTACGACGGCGGTCCATAATGCATAATGGTCCATATTACGCGGCTCTCCCTTATCCCTTTGAGGCGCAACCCTTTCCCAATGCTGAAAAAGGTCAGCCGTTGCCATCGCTCGACTTAACTACGAACAAGATGGCGGACGATCGAAACATTCATCGCGTGCCGCAGATCTAGAGACCCTTTTTTGAAGCAGGCGACAAAAAAGAGTCTCTAGATCTGTGGCACGCGATGAACGTTTCGATCGTCCGCCATCTTGCTGGTAGTTAAGTCGAGCGATGGCAACGGCTGACCTTTTTTCAGCACTGGGCAGTCTATCCAGCTGTTCTCGAATTCTTCCATTTTTCAGCTGATGTCAGTGCCGTTAAAAATAATCGTGACCATTTTTTTTTTTTACGGGAAATGACGTACTAAAAAGTAAAGGATTCTCGTGGAGCTATGTCACCCGCAACTATTTTTATAGAAATCAAATCTATTCTTCGTGACTGGCAACAGTCAAAACCTCAGAGTTTGGTGTTCCCAGAGCGGGAACACTGCGCGTTAAAGGTTTATCACTGAAAACTATAATGCAGTGAAACTGACACAAGAAACTTGGTTTGTAACTGTAATCCTTTTTAGTCTGGCAGTGAGATTGTTAAGATTAGATAAGAAGATGTTTCGCGTTATGGCATCCCTGCACGAACGACATCTGCCTACGGGGGGGGGGAGGATTGCCTTGGTATCATAGGACTTTTTAAAGAGTTTTAATGCGTATTCACGTTACATCTGGAGAAAACCGACCCAAACTACAAACCGCGGGCCGTGATAGTACAGTGGTTAACAACAGTGGTCTCAATTGTATACAGTGGTTACAATTATATAGACTCGTAACCAAAAAGGTTGCGAGTTCGATTCCGACTTACCACTAAAAACCACCGTGTAGATGCGGTGTACGTACACGGTAAATCCGTGGTTCTGAAAATCTTCTCGGAAGTCGTTAGCAGTTTCCGAGAGGAGCCAATATTTAGAAGTCCCCCACCTTCTGACGAGGGTCTAAACTGTTGCGGGAAAGTTCGGGAAGGACGTATGTAGAGCTCTAAACTACATGTTCAGTGACGTGAACTGCCCTCTCCTGGCAAACAAACAAAATCCAGATAGTTAGATCGACAACCGCGGGGTAAGCCCGAACGCGGGACCTTCATACTTCAGCCGTCTACCACCATTGTATTGATTCAGTGTCTTATCCACTCGGTCATGGTGGGACCGAAAATTAGGTAAGAAAGAAACATCCATTCATTTATGAGTGTCATCGATATTAGGGATTTAATAAAAATCTAAAACATGCCAGTAGCAAAGATTATCATGAATTCTTGGATGTACCCTTTGGTTTGAGCTATCCGAATAGAACATCTATTAGAGAGGTACCTATTATCAAGAGAAAATGCCACACCAATAAGAGATATCGAAATAATAAAAGTTAAAGGGCAAGATATATGAATCTTTTTTTTTTTTTTTTTTTTCAATTATTTGCTTATGAGATTGGTTGTGTCTGTGTCTGATGATGATTCACAAAGAGTGAAATAATTGAGCACACATTAAATATAAGTTTCTAGCAGCGTGGAAAATTTTGAATTTTAAATATTTTTTAAAAATGCTGGTCATTTGCTAAATTGGAAAATGATGTAAAGAATTACATAGCAGGAAAGGATAGAAAATATGTTGAGAAAAGTGGTATTTTTTTAACTTCAGACTCTAAACCTACAAAACATTAACACATTAGCTGTTTGAATGTGAATGATTAATTAAAACATCACTAATTTTCATAATTACGTATATGAATCAGGCTCTGACTATTATAACTTTTCATATTTCTGTCGAGTTGTGAGCTTTTCAAAAACTGAACAATTATTCGCTAAGATAAAATAGGAAATTTCACTTATACTCGAATCAGTATGGGTACAGTTTTTTTTTTTTTTTTTTTTTTTATGGGAAGAATGCAAAGTTGAAAGAAAACAAAACTGTAATAACAAGTGATTTTTCAGAAAATTATTCATTTGTTTTCCAAAATTAAGCACAGGTGTCCCATTGAAACAACTCTATGACTACTGTTCGCACATTCGTCATTTACTATAGAGGGACAAGGCCAAGGAAGCGAAAATCAGCTTCTGGTTCATAGTAGTATTACACATCTATCTCAGATTGTTTAACATTGACCTTGTTCATGTCTTCCATAAAAAGTTACTAGATTTTATTATTATTTTTATTTATTTATTTTTTTTTTTTGTGTGTGTATGTGTGAAACGCCTAGTTTTGCCTAACTTGAAGAAGTTATACTATTTTGCAGATGGACAATTGCTCGATACAAAAATTGCAAGAATTTTGTAAATTTTTGGAACCATAAAAAATATTTTAATGGTATTAAAGCAGAGTGGTACTTTTATGCCACAGCATATCGTAAAGGCGTGTGCAGTGGAGAAAGGCATAGCTAAAAAAACTTGCTGGTAAAGCCATTTTTGAAATTCCAACATTTTAACATCATTTCAACTGATTGGATAGGGAGAGAAGCATTTGCCAACTATAACATTTTTTTTTAATTATTATTTTCTATCTTATTATTTTCCGCTGAATTTATGCAAGATAATTTTAATATAAATAGCTTAATATTCTTAATATGTAGTTTATTATATTTTTATGAAATACTTTGTGTGTTTATTTTCATTACTTATTTTACAACTCAGTTTATTAAGTGTGGAGAAACATAAGTTTATCTAAAAAAAGCATAATGGTATTAGTCTGTACCATTGATATTTTATTCCTTGAAAGTGATTTTAGTTTTCTTCTCTGACTGTTCATTAAATTTTATTTATAGGGGAATAAGTACATTGAGCTCTTATCTACAACTAATAAAATTTTAATGGATCAATGGAAATTGCGGAAAGGAGTTCAAAAAGTAATAATTGGGAATTTTTTAATTCTCTTTTTCTTTTGCATCAGCAAATAGATATTATTTTTAAATAGTGCCGACCAGATTGTATGGTGGGTAACACAAAGTAATACGGTTTCAGGTTCAACTCGCAGCGGTCGGGGTTCGATCCCCACGTGGTTGTCATTGTGTCTGTCTTTTTATACGACCATTATTTTATTTTTGGTCCACCTATTAGGTGCCCCCATAATAAAGAGACCAACAACACCGGTCTTAGCAGTGGCCAGTGCCTCTAGGGGCAGAGGCCCGCCATTGGGGGAAAAAATTAAATAATTAGCACAATAAACTAAAAACTTTGGTGTTGAATTAAACAAATAAACCGACGAAAATCCATAATTTTATTTTTCTAAATTGATTCGGTTGATAGAATAGAAAAATCGAGAATAATGCATGAGTACCAGGGGCGTAGCCAAAGGGGGGATAGGGGGTCAACCCCTCCCCCCATGAGGAATTTTTTGCCATAAAATGTATATGCTTCACTCCCTTATCACACACACGTATACATATAGGTGAGTTACAGTATTCGTAACCCCCCTCCATGAAAAATTTCTGGCTACGTCACTGATGAGTACAGATTATGTTTTCTCTCATTTTTATTTTTTAGCTAAAGATATTTATATCATTCAACATATAAGAGTACATTAAAGAAATGATGACTTAAGATTTTAATCTTAAGTCATAAAGGAGACTTAAGTTTTCTTGCAAATTAGACGCAGGTGTAAGTAAAAAGTAGAAAATCACAATTTTGTCCCAAACTAGAGTTTTCTTATCTTGTTCACCTTCTTTATCTGTAATCCTACAATGTATTAGGACGTAATGGAATCACGGACTGTATCAAGAACTAGAATATTTCGCATAAATATTAACTTGCTTAATTGTCCCAATCATAAATGTATCTTCTAAATTATAAGAGATTTTACAAAATTGACATGAAATAGTTTATTGCCAGTAAGAAAAATTCAGAAATTATTGTTATACAGATTTATACAAAAGAAAATCTTGATTTTAGAGAAAATCATGCAGCATCACTAGGAAAAGTTCAGGATAAAATATAGCCTGTGACTGATGTAAATTATTGTTATAAAGATGTTTATTTAGACAGTATCACAGTAGACAGGTTTGTTGTATTTAAAACTATATAACTCTAGTTAATTTTACTTATTGATGACCGTTTTTATTTTAACGGATTACCTTTTTTTAGGAATATGATGCCCAGTCAAAAACGTATGTTTATAATGTTGAGGGAACATCTCCAATGGCTCAGATGTGCTTTCCAAAAGATAAAAAGAATAAATGTAAGTATTCATATGCAGTATAATGAAAGAGATAATAATAATCATTTAAAGTAAAATAAATAAAAACTTCGTGCAGAAAACAGATGTAAATTGATACTATGAGGAAGTAGGATCGTTTCGAAAAATGTTTTCAGTCTTTCTTTTCACCTTTATGCTACAAAATTTCCAAACTTAAAAATTTCGGTTTCAGTCATTTTTAAACCTGTGAATAAACTTAAACTTTTTTCCCTTTAAAGATCCTATTCCTACTGAGAACCATTGCGGTGTTTATGATATTCCTTGTGGATCTTGTGATTTGGGCTATATTGGGGAGACGAGAAGAACTCTCAAATTTCGGCTCAAAGAGCATGAGAGATATGTTTCTAAGCACAAGCTTTTCAAAACACTGAAAAAAATTCTGTCGAAGAAGACTGAAATTTTTTTCGGTCGAAACGATCGTAACTCCCCATAAGTATCATTTTACATGTGTTTTTTACACAAAGTCTTTATTTATTTTATTTTTTAATACAAGTATTTTCAGTGTTTTTTTCTAAAATTATTTAAAGTGTTTTTAGTGTTATTGCAAGGCTACATGTTGCTAATCAGTCTATGGAAATGGGCTTGGGAGAGGAATTTTTAAGGGGATCTAACGCATATTCACGTTACATCAGGAGAAAACTGCCCCAAACTCCAGATCATTAGATCGATAGGACCGCGCGAGCCCGGAACCTTCACACTTCAGCCATTCACCATGATCAGTGTTCTATCCACTCGGCCACGACGAAGTTATAATCATTTAAAATGAAATGGAAGAATAAATCTGAAAAATATAATTTGCCTCTTAAACAGCCAGGTTGTGTGTCTTAATAAAATTAAACAATGTTAATATTTCAGTTGGCTTAATGATTTTTTATTTGTAACGGCCATGTGACAAACAATAAATTATTGATCAACAAACCATAGTCCTACTTCTATTAGCATAACCACAGATGTATATCTCTTTATGCCCTATAGTTGTTCAGATTTGTTTTGTACTCAATAAAACATTGATGTCTTGTAATTAATGTTTTGAGAATGTATATATTTGATTTTGTAAATGTTACGACAACTATATAAGAAAACAATAACGTACATTGAATTATTTCAATATTCTTACATGGAAAATATTGGTATTTTATGACAAGCGCTGTTCCTATTTCAATTTTAATGACTTTTACTGAATTAGCCAAAACTAAATATGTAGCTACACACATAAATTTTTTTTATCATTTTAAATATGTTCTATCATTCGTACATCTATGTAATTTATATTGATTATATTTGAATACACACTGATTATACGTGATTTGTTTTGCTCATGTACTTCGAGAAATAGGCACAAATAAACCACTCCTAATTTTTTACGATTTTTTTATTGTTGGTTTAAAAATTTTGAAAAATATATTTGTAATGTTATTCTAATTAGTAGCTTCCATGTGGCTTCGATTTCACTCAAATATCTACCATATGGCTTCGCAGAAAACGATCTTGAAGTTAAGGGTTACGAAGCCAATTTTTCAAACGCGTAGAGTTTGATAACAGGCACAAAATTACACTCATGTCCAAAATTAAGGTCACAAATACATGTTTTCACAATATTTAAAAACTGTGTCTCTAAGTAAACTTAGAGACCATGGGCGCCCATAAAGGGGGCCAAGGTAGGGCACTTGCCCCCCCCCCTAGAGTTTTAGGTTAATGTCTCATGATGTATACAAATAGCAAAACCAGAACTAAATTTATTAAAAGTTTTAAATTTGCCCCCCTCTACAGAATTTTTTTGGAGTTTGTTCCCCCCCCCCCTAGAAAAATTCCTATGGGCGCCCATGTTAGAGACACAGTTTTACACTAAAACACTAAATAATTTTAGAAAAAAAACACTGAAAATACTTGTATTAAAAAATAAAATAAATAAAAACACGAACAATAAGATTTGAATTTATATACCGGGTATCGGAAATTAAACGACCCTATTTTAAAGTTGTCTACAGACAAAATTATTGTTGAGAAAAATATGAAATTTTGTGTAGGTCATAAAGAGTGTATGGGAATTTGTTTGAGCGAAAAGATTAGTGTAAATATTCGCCACTAGTGGGTGTTTTTTAATGAAATACACACTTACGAGAGCTTTATTTAGATTTCACCACCTTTTTATCCATGGGTCACTCTAACACTTCAACTTATTAAATGATAAATCCTTTGCCTGATCTTAAAGATAGCATTTTACAGCATGTTTGTAAAATTTCCCAGAACACTCTGCGGTCAGTTGTGAGACATGCTCTCTTACGATTACAAATGGTAGTTGACAATGATGGCCGCCATATTGAACATATTTTGTTGCAATAATAGTTGTAAACTATCATAAATGTATGCTAAATGTGAAATTCATCAAAAAATGCACTTTGGTGGCGAACATTTGAACTATCTTTATTTTGTTTTATTTTATTTTATTTATTAGCACCTGAGTGCTATTAATTTCCCCCAGGTTTTTGGTGCAGACACTTTTTCCTATAATTAGCACGTCGAGTCACTTTTCAAATGTGTGGTTTTTGTTTTTTTTAATGAATTGTGTGTGGTTTTTTATAAATATATTTCGAGTATAGCTAGAAAACACCTGGCGAATATTGTAAAATAGTTTTAGTAGGCGATTTTAAAATAGATTTTAATTCCGAATAAGTGTTTTATAGAACAGCGAAGACAAATACGGCACACTGATAGATTATGATACACTTTCCAAATGGTATTTATAAAGGTGAAGTATATAGTTTGACTATGCCTGGAGAAGATTGTAAAACAGTTTCAGTAGGCGATTTTAAGATAAATTTCGATTACAAAGATGTGTTTTACGGTACAAGTAAGAGTTGATTCCTATTTTAACGCTCCCGCTCTCGCCAACCTAAAAAATCCTGCACTTTGCTGAGCTTTGCAGTCATGGGTCTCTAGGACTTATGCACAAATTTCAACGCTCCCAAAAGAACTAAATGTGACAAATTAGCCTACAGTGCACAAATTAGCGATAAACGCACCAGTTAAGGAATTTGAAGACACTTAATTATTAAAACTACATTAATTGGCAACCCAAAATAAATAAAAATGTAACGGAATGCTTTACTTACATGTTGTTCCAAATCGCCATTTTAATTCTAAATTACGATTGCCACATAAATTCAAAAAATCGTCGTGGTAGCTCCATATGTTTAATGATCGCCACCTTGGCGAGAATCGGGGCGTTAAAGTAGGAGTTAAACCAGAAAGAGAAACATGGCACATTCATGAATTATGATGGACATTCGAAACAATATTTAAAACGGTGAAGTATAGTTGTAATATACTTGGCAACGATTGTAAAATAAATTTAGTACTCGATTTTGAAATAGAATTCGATTCCAAAGATGTGTCTTTATGAACCATGGAAGCAAAATACGGCACAGTCATGAATAATGATACACTTTCCAACTAAATGGAATAAGGCAGAAAAATAGGGACGACGCATAAACTATGGTACGCTTTTAATATATAGCACTTTGGTGCGTATTTAAAATCTGAACGTGTTTCAGATTTTCTTCCTTTTTATCTATATCTATCTATCTATCTATCTATCTATCTATCTATATATATATATATATATATATATATATATATATATATATTACCTTCCTATAGCTTCATTATGTCCTACGCAAAACTTCGTAACTTTTTCAACAATAGTTTTGTCTGTAGACAACTTTAAAATAGGGTCGTTTAATTTCGTACACTCTGTATTTTGAGTAACGAATAACACAATGATAGTACCAATAACTAATTTTGAATAAGTAGTGTTTAGCGTTAGTTTTGTAGCACATTACAGTCATTCTTTCTTTTTTTTCTTTCTAGTAGACTTACAATATCCTTTACTGGTGCTTCAAATCTATTTTCCAGTCAAAGCAAATATATTATGTGACATAGGGTAAGCTACACTTTGATATTCATGTGCAATTATCCTATGACAGTCAATTAACATGCCGATATTGTTGTTTCTTCTTGACGTGACGTTATCATCTTAAATCTTGTTTGACTAGCCTTCTCAAAATAGATTTTTATTAGAATCTTTCGGAAACATTTATTTTGCGAGTCTGTCACAGTAGACATCGAGCAGGATAACCAATAACGAAGCGTGCCATCAACCATGGATGAGATGTGTCCATGACTAAAGAAAATATTTTACACTTGCTCTCAAAAACTCATTTTTATGATTTTCACAATGAAATAATATTTTTCGTAAGAGTGAGCTAGGATCGCGTAGTGATCCCAAGAGCAAGGCAATTCTCGCGATGGTTGGTGACCATTAGTGAGCAGGGGCCAGTGACCCTTAGTTTTTTGTATTAGCAGTATTTTAAAAGCCGAGTTTAGAAGCCCTACTTGGTGTGCACCTAGTGTGTCTGTGTAGCTTTCCATCCACCACTGGACAGTGGTCTAGTTAGTGTTGGAAATAATTAGGACTTCAGCTCAGCTATCAAGCCTGTGTCATAGTCATTGATTTGAAACCTCCAAGAAAAATCTGCTGTAACAACTACAGTACACCTAGTGGACGTGATACCACTTAAATTATATCGATATGATTTTTGGCTCTTTAATTTAGGAGGTTTTCATTAAACTAGAAAAAATTTTGATTACTGTCTTAGGTTGTACAGTTTATATTATTATTATTTTCAAAAAGTGTTTAAATGAGTGTCCCGGGGATAACTTTCGATACTTTTATTTATTTACAGAGTCACATCATGCAATAGCCAAAGAAAACGCATTACATTGTCTAGTAATCAGAAATCTAATAAACAGTCATCGCTATATACAGTTTTGCCTTTTTCTGCCGAAAACGTCAACGAAGTAAGTGATTAAAATAAAAGAATAAACGAGACAAATATAAAAAGTTAAACATCGCTACACTAGAGAGAGAGAGAGAGAGAGAGAGAGAGAGAGAGAGAGAGAGAGAGAGAGAGAGAAGAGAGAAGGGAAGGGAATGCGTTCTCTATTAAAATCTCTATTCTTCCAAGAAAGTCTCTCAAGAAATGCTAAATTTAGGCATTTATTTATACAAATTGATTCAATATTAGAGGGACAAACTTCTAGGAGAGGCAGGTTACAGCAAGACTCCCGAATCACATAGCGATGGGGGATCGGAAGCACCGTTTTCATGTACCTGCTAATAATCACTTTAGAAGAAGTGTTTAAGTTAATAGTGAAATTTCCAACCGCTTTTGCAAAAACTAATGCATCTTTTCCAGATTGCACAACATAAAAATTGTTGGAGAAGAGCCCATTGTTTATGAAACTCTGTTCAGAAATTAGATGCTCATACAAAATATAACATCTTGTATAAAGTTTGTTTCATTTAATTCTTCAGCCTTCTTAAATAATTATTATTCAAGATAAATTTTTTGGGGTAAACAGTTTGCCTTCAGAAAATTCTAATTCATCGTAATCCATCATTAAAGCGAGAAACCATTCTTTTTCAACATCTAATTTATATTACGGGTATGTGTATAGGCTACATGTGAATAATTGTAAATCTAAAATAATGTTTTTATTATTAAATTTTAATTATACTAGCTAGTATTTTCAAAACTAACAGCCTGGACGAAGTTATAAAAAAAAAAAGTGTGTGCGTGTAATCTTTACGCGCGATTGAAGTAAAACTTCTTTGACGTTTACGACACATATCACTGAAATGATTAAACTTTAACTTAAAATAAATATCATATTATAATTTAATTATATTTCTTATTCATGTCTTTTACAAAGATTATATAAATGTTATATTCATATTATTCATTGGAAATAGGTACTTGAATGTCACCATAATTTTTTAGGTATGAAATTATAGGTTTGTGGTAACTATAAGATGAAGCATAAATTTCACTTTCTAAATTTGCTATTTTTCTTCAAACTACAGCATCTATCGTTGTACCGAAACGCGTTGTAGATTGAAGTCGAGAAGTATTCATAGTTAGATTCAATTTTTCTTTTAAAAAATCAACTGACGCCTGAGATTCTTGATAGCGGAAATTAACATTAAAATCTCCAGTAAGAATCATCGGTAATTCATGATAATTATTTAGAATCCAGGAAATGTCCATGTTGTAGTATTATTCTTTAACTGTTTTCTTATACCATTGTTCCGTCTGGAGTTTGGGTTTGAATGGGGGAATGTCCATAGTCTAGTATTATACTTTAACTGATGTTTTCCTCTGTTTGTTGGGTTCGAATGCAGGTAGTGTAAATTTCTAATTTTTTTTGTGTGTGTTTTTCTATCACAGTGTTCTTAAGCGTTGATTTCGTCTGCTGCTAGGTTTCGAATTATTATTCTGTATCCGTGTTTTTAAACTGCAGGTTATGTCTATTGTTTGGGATTGATTGCAGCCAGGGTCCGTTTCTTTGCGGTGTTTCATCCCCGTGTTAAAGCATTGCTCCGTCTTGAGGTTGGGTTAGAATCCACGGAGTGTCCATTTGTTATTCTTTTATTTTGTTCTTAAACCCTTTGCAGCCAGTGTTTGTTTCTTTTTGGTGTTACATACCCGTGTTCTTAAACCGTTGTTCCGTCTGGATATCGGGCTAGCATCCAGGAAGTGTCCGTGTTGAACTATTATTCTTTCACTGTTTTCTTAAAACGTCTTCCCGTAGGATTTGAATCGAGAGAATGTCTATGTTGTGGCATTTTTCTTTAACTGTGTTCCTAAACTGGTGTTTTCTTCTGTCGGTTGGTATCGAATGCACTTAGGGTCTATTATTGCGTTTTTCTATGGCAGTGTTCTTAAACCTTTGTTTTGCTCTGCTGGTTTTGCTCGAAGTATTATTCTGTTTAAAAATTTACATTAGGCTCATTATTATCAATAACTCGAAAACACATGAGCAATATAAAAGATTACATACTATTTAAGTACAGAAAACAATATTTATGTATCATAAAAACCAATCATGTCAAGTTTTAACTCATAATTCCATTAAATATTGTAATAATGCCATTGAAAACATGTGAGTAAAGCAACGGAGCTTGGACCAGGGAATGCATCATTGTGCCACTTACTGTATTCGGTGCGTAGGCCTTGTTTACTGGAGCGGAGGTGACCGGTTGGGTCGCCGCCTGTAACAACACTGAGAGACAGACAGTCAGCAGGATCGCCGCCTGTTCAGCGAAAGGCTTCCCACACTGGCTCTGACAAGAGCCGGTCCACTTATCCACTGAACAGAGTCATCAGACAAGATCTTGCTTCAAAAAAGGTAGGGAGTAATGTCGACGCGGAGGGAGCACAGTCGACGTTCGCAGGAACGAACGCCCGAGAGCTGTTCCGCAAATAAAGGAGCAAAGGGGAAAAAGATACATCACTTCCTTTACTGAGCGTTACTTCCGTCAGAAAAAAAAATCTGATTTACTCCCTAGTTGCGCATAAAGAAGTTTTACTTCAAAAAGTAGTACGTTTATATTTATGCTTTTTGAAGTTAAATTATATTAATAATTAATACGAAAAAAATTATTATAAAAGATTATTATCTTACCTCTCGATTTTATGTTTTTACTTTCCGAACGTGTACCATGTAAGAAAAGTACTGTAATCATGAAAAAAATTCGACTTCGAGATTTTTTTTTTAAATATAATAAAGGAGAATGAATTACATCCAGTTATTCAGGATTGATGGTTTACAGTTTAAACTTCTCTTTAATATTTAAAGACCCATTTTCAATGATCTGCAACCTTTTAATTTGTAAAAACAATGTAGAATCACCATGTATACACTGATACTTTTTAAAATTTCAGTTCATGTGAAAATTTACAAAATTTTTCTTAAACTTCCCTAATCCATAAAATATCTAGCTCTGGGGGGCCTCGAACCCCCAGCACCCCCCCCTCCCTCCCAACCTTGGCACATGCTCGCAAAAGCAGCGGATCGATTAAGTCTGTTTTTTTTTGAAAGCGACTTCCTTTCCTTTGGTTTCTCTTTCTCTTGGGAAAGGGGACAAAAATATCTCGGCATCAATGAAAAGATCAAAATCAAATCATCTCTAATGGTTCTGGGGGCAAGGACATTTTCCTCGCCATATTATCCACAAAATTTATACAGGAATGTTTATGGATAGTCAGATTATCAATACTTAAATAACAAATTGTCAACACGAACAAAATCAGCCTTCTATTCAAGAGCACAAAAAAGCAGTGTCGGATTAACAATATAGCAGAAGTAGCAAATGCTACGGGCCCCGCGCTTTTGGGGGCCCCTCGCCTTTACCTGAAAGTTTTCGTTCTCTCTCCCTCAAGATCTAGCTTTTTCAACATTTTCCAACAAGGTAGAAAAGTGTTTAAGATTTCGATTCGTCTGTCCTTGATCTAACTCGCGTAAATATGCATTGATTTCTACGAAATTTATATATGTTATCCTTATCTACAGTAGCACTCACTTCTTGAGGAGCACTCAAAATATTAGAAATACATTGCGCTCTTTGGGAAGTTATTCTTTAAAGCGTATCATCTTATAAATAAAAATGAAATTCTGTTTGTTTGTTTGTTTGTGGATTTGAGTTGTATACAAATCCACAAAAATGGACATATCAGCCTGAAATTTTGCACAGATATGTAAAATAATATAGAATAAATCATAGTCCACTTTAAAACTTTGAAAGTCCACCCGTTCCCGGAATTTAAGAGACATTTTATGTTCTCCACGCAAAAAGCTTTCCGTAATTGTAACCCCTGTAGTGAAAAAAGTGTGAAATAAGGATCGTGGTTGCCATGTGTGGCGATTTTGCCGAATAAGATGTTTTAAATTCTCAAAGTAAAAATAAACGAATAATAATGATTTTTTTTGTTAGTTTATATTTGTAAGATTATTAATTTTTTATTATAATATCGTGTACATGGGAAATCGGAGTAGGAATGAAATGTTTTATACGCAAAACAATAAAAATTGAAGATTTCCGAGGCTAATATGCAAATTTTTTTAGTTTGGCGAAAAAATAAAATGGCTCAAATGCCGATTTTGAGAAAGTGAGTTCTAGCGGTTTGCACAGTTTTCGGCTTGGCGCAATTTATTGAAAGCTTAAGGAAATAGATTTTTGAAAACAAGTGCAAAGGTTTTATTAGAATACAGCGTTAAATTTTAATGATCCGTGAAGAAATAATGCAGTTATTAAGGGATTTCAAGCGATCTATCTTCAGAATTCTCGCCGATTGAGTACATTGATTTAAGTTGGGGGAATTCCGACAAATTTCAGAAAATTGAAATCTTCTCATTTAGTACATCGGAGTAACGATGAATAAAACACGTTATAGTTGATAATTTAAAAAAATTCGGCTGTATTAAGAGATTCCATTTTTCAAATAAATGCTTGCTTTACTTTTTGGCGGCCGAACCATTTCCCATAGTGATTGCTGCTAAGTCAATGCTTCGAATGATTTGCTGAAAAAACTCTTGCAAAATGGCGTATGTTGGCACTTTGGCGAGGCTTAGATTTGAAACTGGATTTTATTTGAGACTGGGATATATAATGAGACTGGTTATATAAAAATGAATGTTGGTATGTGTGTATGAGGTTGAAAAACTCTAGCACCGTTGCACCATGAAATTTGGTTCACCTAAGTCTTTTATCATTGAGAAGCTTTTTATGCTATCCGTTTTCCTCTAACTTGCCACAAGGTGGCGCAGCAGAATGTCGAATTCTATTCCGTTTAGCCGTTTACTATGCGAATATCGTCCAACCAATTTCGATGAAATTTGGTACACGCGGATATTAGAACACGGAGAATATTTTTCACTATCCATTTTGCTGTAACTTGCCGCTAAATGGCGCTGCAACGCATCAACTTCTATACCGTTCGACCGACCGGCATAAAATTTCTTAAGGTGGATTCATATCTGCCGCGCCGCACCGCAACCATGTCGTACTGTTTCGCCGTTTTGGACCGTTGGCTGTCCGCGCGGCGAGCTTGCGGTGCCGCAAGTAAATACACCAATGCTCTTCTGTAATTGGCTGTAGCTGTAGAAGCTCTTCTGTAATTGGCTGTAGCTTTGCGGTCGCTGCGGAATATCTGTTCTCGCCAGATAATGTGCAAACCCTCGGCGCTCGCCGCGCGGGCGCCGTGTTGCTCCGTCACGTGACGTCATTGCGGCGTCTTAGCGGTGCGGTACGGCCAGTATGAATCCGGCTATATACTTACACATTTCAGCACGAAGAATATATTCTAACTGTGTTCCTTTTGATGTTACTCACCACTAGATGGCACTGCAATGCATTATTATTTTAACTCGCCACTAGATGACGCTGCAGCAGGCCAAATTCTTGACCATTCAAACGGTCGCTATGAAAATCAGTATACATAGCTATTTGAACAATGAGAATATTTTGGCGTTATCCATTTTGCTATAACTCGCCATTTGACGGCACTGTAGCAAATCATTACTTTAATTAACCACTAGATCGCGCTGCAGTGCATCACTTCTTGACTGTGCAACTGTTCGCTATGAAAATAGGTATACATAGATATTTGAACACGGGGAAGAGTTTGGCGCTATCCATTTTCCTATATAATTTGCCACTAGATGTCGCGTCAACACATGAACTTCAGGGCTGTCCAGCTGATCGTTCTGAAATTTCGTATTCATCGATATCTGAATGCGAAGAATATTTCCGCCGTATCCGTTTTGCTAAAACTCGCCACTAGATTGCGCTACGCCGCATGACCTTCTGCACTGTACAAACGATTGCCTTGAAATTCGGTATGCATGGTTATTGAACACAATATAAAGCGATATCCATTTTGCTATATCTCTTTATTACCATAAATAGTAATCACCACAAATCGTAATATCAAAAAGTCCATTCATTCCCGTGCGAAGAACGGGTACTTCAGCTAGTCCTACTATATAGTTGCGCTGACCCCTGACTTCAAGATAAAACTTTTTTCGCCATTACTGCAAAAAAGATTACAATGTCAAGGGCAAAAGCCTAATAACTTCTATACCGTTTGTACGATCCGCTTGAAAATTTTCACAACTATGTAAAAATATATAGAAAACAATCTCTCAATTTTAAAAATCGGAAAATCCACCCGTTCCCTCATTTTTAAGTGATTTTTCGCTATTTTCAGCACCATTTCGTTTCCGAGAGTCAAAAAAGATGAATCATTTGCGGGACAAAATTACCTAATTCAAGTGAAAATACGTCATACGATTGGGGGATACCAATACGTTTAAAATAATTTTTCCAAATTACACAGTTTGTTATTATCTTTTCCCCCACAAATAAATCTTCTGCTGGATATTCGAATGTTTGTGCACACAAAACGAAAGATTTCGACTGCAAAAAGTTTCCGCGCGTTTCCAGATGAGCATGAAATTCGATTTGGGTTGTAATGAAAATTGAATATGAACTTATTTATTTTAGGTGGATGAAAATTAAATATATTGAATGAAAGACATATTTTCGTAAAATGTTTTTTCTAGCGCCCGTTGAAATTGCCTCCACAAAAAGCTTTGACTTCTGCATAGTTAACAGTTTTTCTGAGGGAGCACTCAAAATAATTTCAATACAATACGGTCAATGGCAGTTTAGAGACAGGCATCTATTTTAAGCATATAATATTATCCTACAATATGATTAGCTAATAATCCAACGACGATGTTGGCGACTTTTGCGCTAAATTGCCATGCGAAAAAAATGCTCTTGAAAAATGAGCCGAACATGGCGATAAAAAGAAAAAGGTATTTACGTATTATCCCGGCGGTCATTAACGCCAAACTGTTTTTTCCTCAAATTTGCTGCAAACTTTTGTCAATCGTATTCCGAACCATCAATAATTTCATGTGTCCGGCATTTATCTTGGCGAAAAAGTTGCTTGTCTTGGCGGATCGCCGGGATAAAATGTATACCTGGAAAATGTCTAATGTGATTATATTAAGCTATGACGATTTCTTTGGAATTTTGAAAATTCGTTACTCGCACTCTAATTAACCGATTTATTGTATTGTGTTTTGTTAAGGAATGGATAAGAGCTATCTGCCTGGGAGTAGGAGGAGGTCTCCGGCAGACGAAAATCCGTTAATGCATTAGAACCCAAAGCGGGTTAACGGATTTACACGGAACAAAATTGCAAACTTCGATTCTTTAGCGCGTGGAAAATTAATTTTAGGCTGCTAACTCTCAAAAGAATAAGTTTCTCGCTCTCCGTGTTCGTCGGATACAGTTATGTTGTATTAAAGGGATATTTATACATTACCAGCTAACTTACCAGCAAGTTTAAGATGATTTCAGTTATTTGTCTATTCTGATGTCCACCCCCATCCAGTGTTCTAACTGCTGTAGATATACATCGATTTGTGTGAAATTTATGTTTTATTAAGTACAGCGCCATGTACCTTATTGAAAATGGTGTAAGTAGCATTTATAGTTCTTTTACAGGAAAAAAAAAATCTGATGTGTCCAACACATGACTTCCTTGCACGTCCATTAGATCAAAAATATTTTCGACGCACTTCCTCTAAATTTATTTGTTTGAAAGAGATAAAATATCAATAATAGTAAGGTTTAGCGATTTCCAGCCAAATATTTCGATATCGCCAAGCTGAGTTCAATTTGAAAGATTTCCTTCTGACACTTTATTTGGCGATATTTCACCAAAAGCCGACAAACTTGAGATAGTCAGCGAGATTTTGGGGATAGCCAAAGTGTCTGTTAGTCATTGACCACAGACTTTCAATGAATTGAATGCATCCATACACCTCAATGTATTCAAAGTCATTTGGCTCACCCTGTAAATAAATTCTCAGTCGATTGCTGTCAAAAAAGATATTGAAAACAGTTAGATATTAATATAGTTCTAAATACAAAAGTTAAAAAATCTACGGGTTAGTTTTAGAGTTATACAACATACGAAATAACTTTTGGCGCCAAACTTGGCAATATTTCGGCGAAACTCGTCAATGTCGGCGACGTTTGGCGAGATTTTAAGCATGAACCAAACAATGAGAGATTATCGCCAAATTTGGCGATATTTCGCCAAAACTCGCCAAGAACGATGACAAATGGCGATACTTTGGGCATGAACCCAATGACTGACTATCGCCAAATTTGGCGATATTTCGCCAAAACTCGCAAAGGTCGAGGACAGACGGCGAGATTTTGGGCATGTACCAAACAATGACTATATACAGTAGTATTATATTGAAGATGTCCATAGAAATTAAAGTACTGAAATTCTTTCCGGTGGTCCTGTAAATAAACTCTCCAGTAGATTGGAACCAAAAATCGAGATGCACGACTAGATGTTACAACATTCTTATATATGAAATTTCATAATAGTTTTTGAGATTTGAAAGTTAAATATGCACACACGTACACCAAAAGTCGCCAAGCTTGGCGACTTTTGGCATAGTTCTTGAGGGAGGCACGTGACCGTGGTCGGACCATTACCTAACTTATGTGGTAGGACGGTGTTGTGCTTGAAATGGATGAATGCCCCTAAAATTGCCATTGACCGTAATGTATTGGAAATCTTTTGAGTGTTCCTGTAGCAAAACTATAAATGATAAAGACACTTTTTTTTAATGGAGAAATTCAGTTTCTAACTCTTTACAGCCTATATCACTTCTGAGTCGTTTGAAATAGCCCAATACCTCTAAAAAACGCTTTGATGAATTTCGGCCCTTAGAGCGTAATGTATTTCGAATATTTTGGGCGGTCCTGTAGATAAACTATTCAGTCGAACGGAACCGAAAGGGGAGGTGCACAACTAGATGTTACAACAATCCTAAATATAAAGTTTCAACATTGTACGCCTAACAGTTTTTGAGATATGCGAGTTTAATGAATTTCGGCCCATTGAGCGTAATGTATTTCGAATGTTTTAGGCAGTCCTGCAGATAAACTATCCAGTCGAATGGAACCAAAAGGGGAGGTGCACTACTAGATGTTACAACTATCCAAAATATGAAGTTTCGACATTCTACGCCTAATAGCTTTATAGTTAGGCGAGTTTAATGAATTTCGGCCCATAGAGCGTAATGTATTTCGAATCTTTTGGGCGGTCCTGTGCATAAACTATCCATTCGATTGCCACCAAAAGGGGAGGTGCACAACTAGATCATAGAACAATCCTAAATATCAAATCTCAACATTCTACGACCAATAGTTTTTGAGATATGCGAGTTACATACATACGTACGTACGTACAGACGGCATGGAAAAACTGGCCACAGTAGACTCGCCGCTGGTCAAAATGAGTTGCAGACGCGTTAATATGATCGTGCATGCTAGCCTACGATGAGATGCATCAAAAAAAAATTTTAAATTAAATTTAGAGGTAGTCAAAATCGGTTTTTTTTGTCGAAATTTGGCCCCCAAAATTTTTCGGGATCACATTACTTCCTTATACTACGTACAAGGAAGTAAAAATCCAATGTATTGCACTCTATAGACAGTCATTCTTGAAAAAGTATTTTAGAGATATTCGATTTTTGAAAGAAAACAAAGTTGGCATATATATTACTAAGGCTCTCAAAATAATGCTCTCCATTGAGAATAACGTCCGTATTATTTATTAATAGTTCTTCTACATGAGGACTCAAAAGAATTCCAATGCATTACAGTCTGTGGCATTTGAAAGACACTAATAAATTTCTAGCACAAGACAATGAGTACAAAATCTTTATATTCTTCAGTTAAACGTTAAAAAAAAAATTAAAGGTCTTTTACAGGGTCTCATAAAATTGCATTCATAGTGATAATACATTTTCTTATCTACGAAATCTCGCCAGTTTTAAGGAAAATACATCGCAGATTTGTCGCAAAAATATTTTTGTATTGGAAAGTGTTTTATAATCTATGAGCTTGGCATAATTTATCTTTCTACCTTTTTTAAGGCAACACATAAATATTGTAATTCTTTTTTTTTTTTCTTTCCTTCTTTTTCTTTTTCTTTTTTTTTTTTTTTTTTGGATAAGACAATTTCTGAAGCTCTATATAGTGGAACTGTAAATTAGTTGTAGGCAATTCATTGAAAGAATATCTTATCTTATCTTATCTTATCTTATATATAATAAAATCGGAGAGTAAACATTGTATGTAGCTATGTAGGTAGGTAAGTTTGTGACCACCGATCTTTTTGCGCACGCCTCTGGATCGCATTGCGCCGAGACGGTGGGTCGCAGACCTACCGAATTTTGCATACGGCTTCACTAGGACAGATCCTAACACGCCTCGGAGCGATTTTTTCGAAATTCGAATTAGAAAATGTTTTATTTTATGTTTTGTCCGATTTTTAGCGATTTTTCTCGCTTAATACGTAATAATGCCGATAATTACACTCGCAAGAAAACGAAATTTACATCATCGGATAGAGGAGAAAGTTTTCTTTTAAAAATTGTTTGTTCGGACTGTGTAACATAATTTTCAGATTTTTGGGAATTTTTCAAATAAAATTAAATATGACGCTGACTTTCGTAAAATATTTTTAAAACTGCTGCATCTTAAATTCTATCCGTCATAACTCTTTTATATTTTGTCAAATGACGGAGCATACATTTCGCCCTCTTTTAAAAGAAAAACCAGAGGAAAATATAAATTAGGAGATTTTTTACGAATTTTTAAGTAAAGAAGGATTTTCATTTCAATCGCAGCAGCTTAAAATTTTCGGTATGATATCTTGCGTTTTGGTTGTCTTGGAGACAGTAAACAATGATTAAAATTGCCAGTTGAAAAAGAAAAAATTACTTTAAAATAAATGAGGTTTCGCATGTGAAAAGTGCGTAATTTTGATGTCATAAGTTTAAAACCTCTTTCGAAACTCAATCAGAATAACGGACTCACAAGCAAAACATACGCCACGCATGAAATAATTCAATATTTCACTTTAAGTTGCCAGATAAATAATTGGATGCTGTTTTTTCACCAGTGAATTAATTATCCAGCATTATTTCCGATTGAGATTTTAAACGGGTCACGTTTTCGAATAGCAGGAAATATATTGCGGTGTTAAAGAGGGCCTGATTATGGCCAACAGGGGGCCCCGGCATTGGATTTGGGGGCCCCCGCATGTATGAAATTTGTTTTATTTTTCATAATTTTTCTTTTGTAAAAAAAGAACAACATTTGAAATTGGGGGCCATTTCGAGCCGGAAGCCCCTGGGAAAAGTCCCGATTTCCCCATGCGATAACAGAGCCCTGGTGCTAAATACACCAATCTGACAAGAACTATGCGTAAAAATTTATCGAGAGCTGATTTAGTGGCAACCGTAAACTGAAATGATTATCGTTTATGCTAATGCGTAAATTGCAAAGAATTACCAAAGAGTAAAAGCCTACATTCGTGGCAAATATCTAAACCGTTTCTTTAAATTAAGCATTAACGGTTGCAAAACGACAGTATATTGTATTGGTATCAGTAAAAGATAGTATAATTAATAGTAAGTAGATATGATAAGGCTATATTGATCAAACCACAATAAACCGCATTAATAAATATTTTGTGAAACTAAGTCTTCTATTCATTTTTTAACAGCCGTATTACATCACAGGTAACAAAACATTAAGTAATTCTACGTCGCGTTAATATATCACGCGGTAGTTTCAACATAAAAGACTGTAACAGAACTTTCTTTTTTCTTAGAGATTCTGTTTTGTCACAAGTAGTTATGATCACATTTTAGGAAAATGTTCTTCTCTTGCCATGCAAAGAGCGGGTACACAACTATTTAATTATAAAATAAAACGGTTCTCCACTTCATGTAGTATCTAAGGTATTAATGGCATAGCTTAAATCTAAAAAAGAGTATGATGTAGAAATGAGACATTTTGAAAATTAGGAATTTTCACTGAAAACCGTCACGCTTTTCTTTTCTGATCGTTAAACAATGAATCGTTACACAATGATCGTTTCTGATCGTTACAACAATGGTCACAAGTCAGTACTTATACTAACTTTACGAAAAAGTAATGAGTAACTTTACACGAAGAGTCAAATCATTTTGCTTAATTTTAGATTCCAAATCTCTGGAATCAATTCGAACTATACATGTAAGAAAAAGTTTCGTTCCCTACCGTGCGGAGAACGGGCACGCAGCTAGTATATAATAAAATCCGAGAGTAAACATTGTATGTAGCTATATAGGTAGGTAAGTTTGTGACCACCGATGTTCTTGCGCGCGTCTCTCGATCGCATTGCGCCGAGATGGTTGGTCGCAAACCTACCGAATTTTGCATACGGCTTCACTGGAACAGATCCTAAGACGCCTCGGAGCGATTTTTCCGAAATTCGAATTAGAAAATGTTTTATTTTATGTTTTGTCCGATTTTTAGCGATTTTTCTTGCATAATACGTAATAACGCCGGTCATTGCACTCGCAATAAAACTATATTTGCATCATCGGATAGAGGAGAAAATTTTCTTTCGAAATCAGTTTGTTTTGACTATGTAACATATTTTGCCGATTTTTGGGAATTTTTAAAAGGAATTTCTCTTTTGACGACGTTTGCGTAAAATAATTTTAAAACTGTTGCATCTTTAATTCTATCTGTCATAACTTTTTTATATTTCGGCAAAAGACGGAGCATATATTTAGCCCACTTTTAAAATTAGAAAGGAGGAAAAATATAAATTAGGAGATTTTTTACGAATTTTTATGTAAAGAAGGATTTTGAATTCAATAAAACCTGTTTCAAGATTTCGGTATGATATTGTTGCGGAATTACTCTGCTACTCCTGGGGTTCGTCGTTCTAAAGTCCAGTTGGTGTAAAAAATTCAAGTAAAAAGTCACTTGTCAGGATGGAACACAAACTTTATTTCTTCTAGAACTTCGTAGAACAATCAGCTGCACACAATTCACAAGCACAATCTAGCAGTAACGTGCTTTTAACAATCCGCTTGGATCAGAAGCTCTCACAAATGCTGTATTTCTCACACAAAATAAGTCACTTTTACAGGCAAAAATTCCGTGGAAATATTCAAGGGATATAGTACACTATCCCTTAAGACACAGCAATGAAGAATTTACACACAGCACTTTAAAAACAGCTTCACAAAGCAAGCTAAAACACAGCTTCTATAGCAGTATCAGTTCACACAAAACAAGCGTACTGAGAGCTCTTCACACATTGAATGTTCAACTCGCACTCTGACTCTTCGGGGCGATGCACGCTTCTATAAATAGCCGACGCAGGAGGTACAAGAGGTTTCCAGAAAAGTCAATTTCTCGAGGGTTCTACATAGAGCGTGAATTTTGATTACGCCATAGAAGAGAAATGTTAGGTTATTATGCGTTTTTAATGCAGGAAAAACAACTTCCAGGCCCCATTGGGAAAATCGCGCCAAATGACCAAAAAATCGCCAAGCTTGGCGACTTTTGGCGAAATATCGCCAAATTTGGCGCCAAAAATAAGTCCTCAAAAGTGAAGAGATCTAAGCTCTAGGACTAATATTTCTCGAGTTTTCTAGAAATCCCATATATTTGAATGGGAAACCGAAACCTCCGTATCTCCGGTTCTAATTGGCCGATTTTGATGCAACAAAAAGCAAAATTTATCTATTTGAAGCGTAGAATACGAATTTTAAACCATTTTAAGCCCCAGAGCAGAGGGTTGCCCCGAAAATTCGTAACAATATCTTCCGCTATGGTTGTCTGGGAAACAGTAACAATGAATAAAATTGCCATTTGAAAAACATAAATAAAATGACTTTAAAATAACCGAGTTTCCACATGTGAAATCTACGTCATTTTGATCTAACGAGATTAAAACCCCTTTCGAAACTCAATCAAAATAACGGGCTCACAAACAAAACATACTCCACGCACGAAATTATTCCCTATTTTATATTACGTTGGCAGAAAAAGAATTGAATGCTGTTTTTTCAACTATGAATTATCCACCATTATTTTCGATATAATTTTTAAACGGGACACATTTTCGAATAGGAGGAAATATTTACGTGCTAAATACGCCAATCTGACAAGAATTATGCATAAAAATGTATGGAGAGCTGTTTTAATGGCAGCCAGAAAGTGAAATGATTATCGTTTATACTAATGCGTAAATTGCAAAGAATCACCAAAGAATAAAAAAACTACATTAGTGGCAAATATCTAAACCGTTTCTTTAAATTAAACATTAAAGATGGTAACACGAAAATATATTGGTATCAGTAAAGGATACTATAAGTAATAGTTATTAGATATGCTAGGGCAATATTGATCAAAGCACAATATACCGCGTTAATAAATATTTCGTGAAACTATTCGTTTCTTTTCGTTTTTCAACAGCCATCTTACATCACAGCTAACTAAACATTAAATAATTCTACGTCGCGTTAATATATCCCGCGGTAATTTCAATAGAAAATTCTGTACCTAAACTTTTTTTTTCTTGGAGATTCTGTTTTGTCCCAAGTAGTTATGATCACATTTTAGGACAATGTTCTCTTCTTGCCTTGCGAAGAGCGGGTAGACACAACTATTTAATTATAAAATAAAACGGTTCTTCACATCATGTAGTATCTAAGGTATTAATGGTATAATTTAAATCTAAAAAAGAGTATGATGTAGAAATGAGACATTTTGAAAGTTAGAAATTTTTAGGAACCGTCACGCTTTTCTTTTTCTGATCGCCAATGGCACCGACATAGTTTTTTGTTTCATAATATTAACATTGTTCTCAGATCAGTATTTATACTAACTTTACGAATAACTAATGAGTAACTTTACGCCAAGAGTCAAATCATTTTGTTTATTTTTAGATTCCGCATTACTGGAATCAATCCGAATTATACATGTAAGAAAAAGTTTCGTTCCCTACCGTGCGGAGAACGGGTACGCAGCTAGTATATATATATTTAATGTGGCTGTTGCATGCCTGCATTATTTAGTCAACTCATTGCCTAGAGGAAACTGGGTGAGAATTCTAAAGTCAGCAATAAGACACACAAGAGTATATTTAACAATACTGTGGAACAAAAACGCAGTGCTTAGAAAAAAATTTCAGGGAGCATCCAAAGGTGGGAAAGGCAGAATTTTAAATAAAAGACAGTAAGAAAGGCATTATCATTATCTTCTTGTTGACTCAAAGCGAAACTCGGACAAACGGAGGAGGGGGTATCCAGATCCTTGCACCACCTACCAATGGTGCAAGGTGCCAATGGTGCCACCTATCAATGGTGGCCTTTAGAAAATGTATTCCTTACCAATAATGTTAAATGTTTGTCTTTATTTGAAGAATGAATCCAGAAATAAACAAAATATAGAAAGAAAACTAAGTGCCGAAACAAAAGAACAGACTCAGGGTCTTTTCAAGGGCGGATTAAAGGGAGAGGGTCGGAGGAGGCGACCGCCCCTCCCGAGAAAAATGAAATAAATGTAAACAATCCCAACTTACTTCCATAAAATGGATATGTATGTGAATCTTCCATCCAAGCCTCCACCACAAAATTGTATTAATATGTCAGTGGGCCGGATTATTCATTAGGCTGTAGCCTATCTGACCCGATCATTTCAAGGACTTTTCAGTAACAAGTCAAATGAATTTTTTAATGAAGTTGTAATCAAACTTATCAAAATGACTCAATATAACGAAAATATTTGTGGCTATTTCTGAAGATGTTCTCTGAAAAGCGAGTTGACCTTCTACATTTCCCCGAGAGCTGAGATCCATAGGATTAGGATTATAGGAAAAACGCGTCCCATAATAAAGATATTCACCCACGAAACAATAATTTTTATTTAAATATTGGACATAAACTTATTTTGTTTTGCAGTAAATATGAGGATGGTATTTTAAACGGATGTAGGCAGGCCCAAAGTTCTTTTGTTTTAGAGTAAAGGCGGGTGGCTTTGGCAAAATTCGAAGGTGTACTAGGGTGTAAGCCATCTTAGAAGGCTTTTGGTAGTTGGCTTGCTTTGTTTTTATTTAATTATTTATTTTACATTTTACAATATTTAAGCAAAGGAGAATTATTTTTTGAAACAATAATAATATATAGATTGTAAGTCATTTTTTTAATAATTGGGGCATCCACAATTACGATAAATTATCTTATTAATGACGAAAATTAACCACGTTAAATATAAAAGAATTGATTTTGGCCGGCCGAAACCACAGGTCCAGAGCTCGAATGCCAGTACATTCGTTCAAATAAAATAATTAGAACCGAGAGGATCTTCGCACAAAGACAAGACGGTCGGGGTATCCGAGAAGCCATAACCCCAGGCAAACTGAAAACAAAGAATTTTCGGATACTCTTGATCCACAAAGGAACTCACAAATTCGATCTTAAGATTATTATATCTTGCAAAAACATTTGAACGTAGTACGTAATACGATAATGAATGCTTTATCCGAATTTTTTATTATTTATTATATAGATTATTCTATTTAGAAAAGATACAATCCTCTTATTAAGATTTTTTTGAACAAAATATTTTATATTATTTTAACGAGGATAATTTGAAAAGTAATGCACATATGCTTGTAGAACACAAACTAAATGAACTTTAGAAGTGTTCCAAGCGGAATGTGGAAGTAACAGTCCCCCTGTACAAGCATGTGCAGTTTAAATGCCTTCCATTCATGCAGTGTATTTTGAATAGTGGAGATATTATTGTGCTAGGTCTATCTATCCTCAGTTCGATTTCTTATGAATTAACCCATTAAATAAATTAACAGAAGTTAAAAATATGTAGCCTATTATTACAAAAGACCGCCCAGATAATGGAATAATTTTACAAGCATGCATTTCTACAGGGAAAAAATAGTGTTTAAAGGCACAGTTTAAAATACATATTGATTTCGAAGGTTCTAAAAATTTTACAGAAACAATTATTATTTTATGTGTGTAAACTTTTCTAGTTATAGGTTTGCATATGGGAAAGGTGGGATGTGTTAGAAATTCCATGGACATTAACATTCATTAGAAAAACCCGAGTTGTACACATAAATAACTTTAAGCATCGTCAGTCTCACTATCTATCTAGTCCCCTCCCCCCCCCCCCCCCCGAAAAAAACCTTTATTTTGACGGGCATTTTTTCCGCGCACCAATTTAATTGGAGAAATTGTTTTGTCTAGTGTTAACTCAAATTTGCTCATTTTGAATCAAGAAAATTCGTAAATGTTTTTTTTTTTTTTTTTTTTTTTTATCGCACAAAGCCTAGAGATTAGCTCACCCAAGCTGGAGGAAGGGCTGGGATAACATCTCGCTAATATAACACGTGGGACCTTTTAGTTTTGTTTACATCTAATTAGCATTATAATCCCATTAACTAACTAATTAGCATTAAACATAAATTATAATATAATTAGCACTATTTATTTTCTCATTTAATTTAGCTCTACTACTTTAATGAGAGTGTGAGCTCCTCCCCTCAAAAAAATAAATAAATAAATAAATAAATATGGGTGTGTCACTGAACAGGGGGCCCCTTGGTAAAATTTGCTACGGCCCCCGCGTTGTCTTAATCCGGCATTGCAAAAAAGCCCTTTTGTTCTTTATTTCTGTATTACCTGCACTTATCAACACCATGCCTGAAGTACGGGCCACCGGTCATCGTGAAATGATGTTAGTTATTCAGCTTTAATTTTCCCCCCATTTATTTCTTTAAAACTATAGGTGTTGTGTACTGCAGGAATTCAATAGAGAATTGTGGTTTTCATTATTTCGCTGGGTGAAAGTTTAAAATAAAATTTGCAATTTTCAGAACATGAATGAATAATTGACAATACAAAAGGATTAAAAAGTTATATTCCTTTCATACCTTTTCGTAGTATAAAGATCCAAAATAAAATTCTAAGCAACTTTGATTTATTTGAAAATGCAAATACCACGATTAAATAAAAAGTTAGATGATCAACAATGAGATTGCAAAACATTTTGCGAGTAAGAGATACGAAGCTTTGTAGCATTTTGAAAGCTTTCTTTTCCACGGGAGTTTTATTTTATAAAAGTTGTATGAATATTTCAATGCCTATTTTTGTGTCTTTAGAACAAGTGAGCTTTTTATTTTGAAATTTAGCTTAGAATATTTCAATTTATTCTTTACAGTGGATAAATATTCTAATTGATGCAGAAGAAATTATTTCAACCGTTTGGAAGGACTTGAGGCTAAAAGGAATATACTTTTTATCTTTAACAGGCGTTTTCAGAGTTAAAAGGATATTTTTACTATCAAGAGATTTAACTCAATTTACAGAAGGTAAGCTAAATATACATTTTCCTCAAAATCTAGAGTATGGTAAAGGTGATCGTATGAAGAGATCTTGCAAAATTTTAAGCGTAGGTCAGGAGGAATACCATTGCAAATCAGAATCCAGAAATAACGAGATTGATAAGTAATCGATACAATGATAAAGAAGTTCTAAAACACTAAGGAAGTTGGACAATGACAATATGATAGTTGACTTGAGATATGACTAGTTGAACTGTCTTAGTTCAACTAAGTCAGTTCAGGAAGCAGCATAAGCGTAGAGTTATATGGGCCCGTGGGGCTCGAGCCCCCCAATAAATTGTGAATAGGGGCTGAGCCCACCCAATAATTTACCACTAAATACAGAAAACTAATTTATACTAACATAAAAAAAAGTATTTCACGCCATTTACAAACGTTTAAAAAAATCCTTTACTTGTACTATTAAAAATTTTCTTCTTTTGATTTCAATTATGATTTAGTACTCATTGTGACGCCACGTAACACCACAATGTTACTATAAGCTGCCCTCGCCAGGCTCTACTTAATTAAAATCAGATTATGCAATGTAAAGTATGAAATGAAGAAAAGTTCAGATGTGTCTAAAATGCACTATCTTATCGAAAATGTTTTTTTTCCTCCTTTCGATTTTTTACTTTGCTTCTATTTTTAATATAGAACATGGTAGAAAGATACTAACATGGATACTTACCTTACATAGGTGTAGAATTCTATGGACCCATAGAGCTCGAGCGCCTCCAATAATTTACACTTATATATAGTAAGTCATAGCTGCCAACTACTACGGAATATAATTAACTACTTTTTGTAAACAGTATATATTTAATTATCTTTTTCAAAATAGTAACCAGCTCGCGCGCGCAGCATAAAAATTTTGCTATATTTTAAGCCGAAAAATCATACAGAAAAAGTGGTTAATTAAATTCCGTAGTAGTTGGCAGTTATGAGTAAGTTATTTGTACGTGAATCAGTGGCAGAAATTTTTCATGGGGGGGGGGGGGGTTACTGACTGACTGATAGAGTGAATTACGGGAGCACCTAGCTCGTCGAGCTTATCTCCAGTGTTTTTGTAGATCGTCATTTTTAAATCTTGTTTTGGGGGGCCCTACAGATTGGGTGGGGATCAGTCAAGTCAGTGGATGTTGAAAAGAGTGGGTAAAGGGGGGGGGGGAAACCAGATGTGAATGTCGACCCGACCTCCCTCCGATAAGCGGACTTCACAGGGCGGGTTGCTCGACCATCTGGGGCGAACTAGGAAAGAAGGGTGGAAAGAGCCGCCCTAGGGCGCTTCTTGTTTTGGGGGTCGGTGTGATACTCAGGAAACTCGGCAACAATCTCATTATCGAGATTATGAAGTTTGTCGAAAAAGCTGCTGGTGAGTTTGTGTATGTGCTCCCGTAGGAGCGGTATGTTTAGGTCGTTCCGTATAGTACTATTCGAGATGAAAGGGTGACCGCGCCTAATTTTTCTCAGGATGGCGCTTTGTTTGGACTCAATTTTTTGTATATTTGTTTTAGCAGAGCATGCCCAAACCGGTGCTGCATATGTGGCAACAGACCTGACGAAAGACGTATACAGTAGCGATTTGTTTTTGTGGTGGAGGGATCTAGCATTGAATAATGGTGAGAGACGCTCGAACGCGGCTTTCATTTTGAAGGCAGTGTTCTGGAGGTGTTTGTTCCAAGATAGCGTCTTATCGATGGTGACACCGAGGTAGGTGACGTGGGAGCTCCACTGAATGGGGGAGCCGAGGACGTGAAGTCTGGATGGTGGGGTTTTGTATGTAAAGGACAGGGCTTGGCTTTTACTTGCATTTAGCTTTATGCGCCAATTCTTCATCCAATCGGTGATTAGATCAGTGTGCTCCTGCATGCTGTTATGTAGGGTTCTGTTGTTTACGGCATGGCCAATGATAGCAGTATCGTCCGCAAAGAGAGCTATGGAGGTATTATGATGGTGGGGTAAGTCATCTATGAATATATTAAAGAGCGTAGGCCCAAGGATAGACCCCTGGGGCACTCCGCTCCTGATAGGTCGGACGGTAGAGTAAGCGTCTTGAACTTTTACTGTAAAGGACCTGTTTTGGAGGTAATCATGAATGAGGTGGACAAATTTGTCCGTTATTTGTAGTTGAGTTAGCTTAAAAGTGAGACCCTCGTGCCAGACTTTATCGAAAGCCTTCTGTAAGTCCAGAAGGAGGATAGCCGCACGTTTGTTGTTGGCGTTGGCGTCATGTGCTAATTCGACAACCCGAACCAGTTGTTGAATGGTGCAGTGGCCCTCCCGAAAACCAAACTGCTCAGGCATTAGTATGTTGTTTTGGTTTAGATGATCTTTAAGTCTTATTGAAATGATTTTTTCAGTCAACTTGCTGAGCGAGCTCAGCAAGCTGATGGGTCTGTAAGCAGCAGGGTTTGTGAGGCACTGCCCCGGCTTTGGTATAGGGCACACTACCGCCGTTTTCCAGTGAGTGGGGAAGTGTGCAGTGTGAAGGATGGCGTTTGTGAGTCTGGTGAGGCAGAAAAGAATTTTTCCGGGCACATTCCTCAACATAACATTGGTTACGCGGTCCTGACTCGGGCACTTTTTGACATTTAGTTTCTTGATGATATTGCATAGTTCTGAGGGCAAGGTTGGTGGGATGCTATGTGTAGGAGTTTGATTGAGGTAGCTCCTAACGTGGCTAGAAATGGTGGCGTGACGGGAGGCGAGGGCAGTGTCCTCGTCTTCTTTAGAAAATTGCTCTTCATAAGCGTTGGCTAGGATGTTAGCCTTGTCCGTGTCTAGGGTGTAATACATATTTCCGTCCTTAAGAGGGGGAATGTGTGATTTTTTATGCGTGATCTTCCGTATTGCTTTCCACACAGAGCCATCGTGAGGGGAGAGCCCCTCGATGTAGGAATTCCAATTCTGATGCTTGTGGGTCGCAATTTGTCTTTGTACCTCGGCCCGAAGGCGGTGGTAGGTGGTTCTGTCCGTAGGGTTGAGAGTTCTTTGGTAGGTTTTTCTCGCCCTATTACGTCGGTTGATGAGGCCCCAGATGTTGGGGGGGAGTTTAGTGTAGTTTCCTGCTACCGCCGGGCGGGAAGCTTTTTGATAGGGGTAGAGGATGAGATCCGATAGTCTTTTGGCTTCTTCATCTATTTCCGTACTAGTATTTAGTGTGGTGCGAGGGAAAGGGGTACAGAGGAGCTCCTCCGTGAAGTGGGACCAGTTTGTATGTAGTCTCGTGCAATCCCTGCTAATGATATTTGTGTCTAAATCGAATTGGACCGGAAGGTGGTCCGAGGAGAAGTGATTTATAGTACGGCTAGAGATGAGCTGTTTAATGTTATTGTATAGTATTAGGTCATTAGTGGAATCACCGTGAGTGGGGGTTTTAGGGTAGGAGAGCTTTGCATGGTTTTGAATAAGGAATTTTAATAGACCCGTGCCCCGTCGACAGTTATACTTGCCGTTCCACGCAAAGTGGTGGGCGTTCATGTCGCCGGCAATAATGTTGGCATGGCAGTGGCTGAGGAGTTTGCGGAAATCGTCCGCCGGAAAGTTTATTTTTGGCTTGATATAGGCCGAGGAGATCATGAGATCGCCTTGAGCTGTATGTACAAAAATTGAGGTAGCTTCAAGTTCGTCTAGAGAGATGTTGGAGATGTATGAGTGTGGGATACAGGTTCTAATGTATATCGCAGTACCGCCAGAAAGACGGTTTCTGTTTGCCTTAGGCATGTCATTTCGATAGAGGGTGTAATTTGGGATGTGGTAGCTAAGATTGGGGCGAAGCATAGTTTCTTGGAGAAGGACTAAATCGACATCGTTATGAGCCAGGTAGTCCCTAAGCTCAGTGATTTTGTTGTGGAGCCCTTGGGCGTTTCACACTATGAATTTAATTTCTTGAAGAGCTCGACCCATGCTGAGGGAGCAGGCTGTCGGTTATAACCTGGAGCAGAGCGAAGGCCCTGTCCAGGGGGTCGTCGTAAGCTTTAACGGCATCAGTGGCCGTCTTAAGAATCCTCAGAAGTGAGGGGAGGTCCACGAGATCGTTTAGATCTCTTATTGTTTGTATTATCTCTGCAAGAGAGGAGATTGTAGTAATACTGCTTATATCTTTCCAGGTAATATATTTGACGACAATTTAGAAGCTTTCGATTTAAATTCTGTAACCTGCTTGTTCCGATACATAAATGTACTGAGTTTAGACAAATTTTATTCTTTGTAAATAGAATACAGTAAAATCTCGATGTACCGAATTCCAAGGAGTCAAAGTTTAAATCTGTATTTCTGAAAAAATTCGTTAAAGTGAAACTTCATTATGACCGAATTTGTAACAGCATAATTTTCGTTTAATGGAAATGTTTTATTCGTTAATCTGAGATATTCAAAAAGTGAAATTCGCTGTAGCGAGATTTTACTATATGCATTACTGTGTTATTTATTTATTATTTATTTTACTTTGTTGTATAACTTGAAACTTATCCAATACTAAAACTTAATGTTTTGAAAAAAAAAAAAAATAATTGAGTCTCTTTTGCCGAAAATACCGCGGTATATATTAACGTAATGTAAGACTTACATATACATAATGTTTAGTTAGTTGTAAGACTTACTAAGACGCCCGTTAAAATATAAATATAACAAACACTTTTAATATGCGCAAAATGAATATTAACACGGTATATTATGCTTTAATCCATATAATCCGTATAAATCTGTCTATACATATACTATCTGTCTTCGTTTCTCCTTTCGGAACGCATAATTTTAAATCCTCAATAATTTAGCAGGAAATATTTCATTTACTTGAATCTCGAAAAAAATAAAATAACATAAAATAAACTGTGTCATCTCGAAGAATTATTTAGAATAACTTAAATTGCGAATATGATGTTAACTGCGTGATAGAGTTTATCAATCTCATGCAATTTTTAACTTGTCACTTTTTGACTGCCTTAAAAGAAATTCCAACTAGTAAACACAGTTCATTTGCTTCAACTGGATTAGTTCGTCTAGTTATCAATCTTAAGCTTCCTAACGAAGTAATATTAAAATTCTCAACGACGTTAAAATCCCCCCCCTTTACATAGGACAGTTAAGAAGGAATAATCCACCATTAAAGCTTAATAATTTGTAGAAGGCGAAATTTTAGCATTTGTGTTGTTTTTCTTGCAATCAAAGAAACAATACAGGTGCTAGAATGAAAAGTTGTCAAACCCATATTGTAGTATTGTCCTGAAAATGTATAGAACAAATTTAGCGGTGCTTCTGAAGTGTTGAACAATACATGATGCAGGAAAATGGGTCAATGCAGGAAAATAGAACTATCATCTTTTTTTCGATCTTGAATCCTAACGGTTTTTCTACTTATGCTTTATGTAAACTCTTTTCTATATCTTCTCATGCTCTCATTGACTATCCTTTCTGCTTTTTGACACTTACAGTAGATTGCAAAAGTTTTGGGACGATGTTTTTCTCTCTTTTCTGTAAGCAACATTACTTAATGATGTAAATTAGTAATTTGTAGCTTTAGTCATACGTGATGCAAAACTAATAAGTGTGAAAATTTTGAAAAAAATTCACGGTTGGTATTTTGAAAAGATACTAAGCGTGAATTTAAAAAAGTTGAAAACAGAAGAATTGAGACGATTCAGTTTTTCTAATCTTTCATTGAAATTAATCATCTTAATGTAAATACTCTCCGTGCTTATGAAATTCGTGCGAGTTGAGTACTTTAATGCAACGAAATCGTAACTTTGCTTTGAAGACTGCAGTACATCATCTGTGAATGGAACTGGTGACGGGCTTTGACTTCTAGCTTCAATAAAAGTTTACAAAAACTGAATCGTCTCAAAACTTCTTCAGTTCCAAATTCACATTTGGTATAATTTTAAATTAACAATTTTCACAAACATTATTAGTTGCTCGCCATATAGGAGGGCTGAAGCTACAAATTATTGATTTATATCATTAAGAAATTTTGCTTACAGAAAATGTTAATGGCAGAAAAACATGTCTGAAAACTTGTGCGACTTTCTGAACGTGTACCGCATTATCAAAATTTGTTCTGACTCATCTTTTAAAAACGAGATTAATTATCTCAGGGGCTTCGAACTGGCGGCCAGCATGCGGCCCTCGATGTCTTTTTTTTTTTTTTTTTTTTTTTCGGCCCTCGAAGTTTTCTGGGAAAATAATTCGCAATATCAAATTAGATGATCTCATTTAAGGAAAATCTTGAAAATCCATGTCATTTCAAACACTTTTCATTTACGAATAAATTTGATTTTCCTTGGTTTCCATGAAACTGAGTGCGTCCATATGTGTTCTATTACACACCTCCTCTCGCTTTTCACGTCTGTAGACTTACTTTACTCAAGGATAGGAGCCGCCTCACAGATTCCTCTTGACTCCATCTCCCGAGACTCAACAACAGAGCTTGATGTAAACATCCCTTCTTTAGGAGTTTTGCAGCAGACAGACTCCGATTCTCACGGATCATTTTGTGTGCTTTACGTTAGTTTTCCCTCCTCTTGTAATTTTAAAGTTTTCATTTAAATTTTAGTCATCTTGCCGTTTCATAATGTATGGTAGTAAGCACTCCACGCTCTCTGGTTATGGGCTTGGCGGTTTGACTCCGACTTGGGTTCGGCTGTTATTTCGTCCGTCCCATCATTGATGGTAACGTTCAAATTTATCCACTTTTTCTTTAACCCTAATGTCCCCGCAGTGGCGTATTTTGGCACCTCAAATTTCACTGGCAGAAGTGAAAATTGAATAACTAGAGATATATTTGATAATTTACTGAAATTGCTTTCCAAAAATGCAATTACAGCTACAGCGTTAAAAAGAGTTTAAGATTGCTGAGACAGATACAAAAATATAAAACGAGAAACTATTTTACAAATTTGCATCCTTCCCGAAAAATTTTGAAACGAAATCTCTATTTGAGTAAATAGGTAGTTCCGGTTGGGGGTAACGACGTTTTTCCATTAAAAATTCGGCAACTGCCGGTCGTGGTCTGTAAGTGTATCGATCCTATATCATTTAATGTCACGAACATTCTGGGATTCATCATCTCATCAGATGTGGATGCTCTGTGACTGGACTTTAGCTGGTTATAGTGAGAAATTACTTTCCCAACACTCATCGAGTGAGGTGATAGACAATTGTGAGTGAACGCAACAACATTTGCAAGATTCCAGTTGTTACAGGAATTATTTTTCGCAATCTGGGTGACATTTTTACTAGGGATGGACGCGAGACGAGACAGAGATTTACAGCATTTTGCGAGACGAGACAAACATTTTTAACATTATGCTATAGGGATTTTTGCGAGACGAGACAAGCTTTTCGACTGTTTTGCGAGACGCCAATTTTTCGTCTCGCGTCCATCCCTAATTTTTACTCCAATATTTGAAATATCGAAGTCTTAGACTTCGATATTTCAAATATTGGGCCTGAATAAGTGGCCAACAATCGCAAATATTTGTCGAAAATTTCGATACTTTATCATCACCAAAAAAGGTTTCAATCAATTCTCGAATATTTTTTATCATTTCTTTTGTGTGTGATATTTAAAAATAAAGAAAAATGTTTTATTATATTGCTATCTTCGATGTTCAATCCTTCATCCAGAAAGTTTATGAATGACGACTTTTTCCTGACTGCCAATCATTCGCAGACACCAGGGATATTGCTAATATCCCATTTACAATCAGCAACTCGCGCTGTCTTTCTCACTGCCTAGGACATACTTTTACAGCTGCTTCAAGAGGCGTTGAGGGTTCACACTCTAGTTTACTGCCCTTCTCTTACACCTCCACACACACACATAAATCGCGCGGTCACTCGTCCTGCCTGCGAAAATCGCTTCCCGGGGGAGCTTGGACAGTGGGCAAGGACAAGACGAGGAGCAATGCGATATGGGTGTTTAGACTCTCGTTTTTCTACTGTCTCCTGCTCACTGCCGCGGAAGTGAGCTGGCTGAATGTAAACGAGGCATCAGACTTTTTTTTTGGGGGGGGGTGGACGGAAGGGGGCGATGTCGATAAACTGCCAAGTCAAATATCGGTTTTTCCTCACCATAGCACAGTGGTTATGTCACTAAAAATGGTAGGCGCCGAAGTGTGAAGGTCCCGGGTTCGGATCCCATCGCTCGGCTGCCGATCTAATGGTCTGGAATTTGGTAGGTTTTCTTCAGATGTAACGTGAATATGCGTTAGAACCCCTTAGAAAGTCCTCCTACCAAGGCACCCCCCCATGCTTGGCAGATTATCCTAGCGTGGCGTTGCCATATTCACACAAATATCGGTTCTTACCAACTTATTTATTTTTTATCCACTATATAAACAAATTCTTACTTTTGCCATCTGAGTTCGTCCTACTTAGCCAAGTGTACCAGAAATAAAAAGTAAATTATAGTTTTCGTTATTTTCTTTTTACCAAGTTTGACAACTAGGTATCTAATTTTTCCAAATTTAACATAATTTGCGAGTGTTGGGGGGGGGGGACACCCCCCCACCAACTTAGCAAGGCATTGGATAACACCAGTTGTAACGCACAAATTAACAATTTTTCGCCTTTTTTTTGGCAATGGCTTTGGTTTATCGATCTGCATCACGCCACGATATTATAATCTGCAGATATTTCGTCCCAATCCCGTCTCATAAGCTATCAAAATGCACATTTGGCATTTACTTTTCAAAACTTTTTCCCTGGGGAGAAACCCTCTGAACTCTCTTTAACTGGGTTTAACTGGCCTGGCTTTAAATCATTAATTTTTAACGGAT
The DNA here is from genome assembly GCA_038373885.1 of Cheiracanthium punctorium. Taxonomy (NCBI): domain Eukaryota; kingdom Metazoa; phylum Arthropoda; class Arachnida; order Araneae; family Cheiracanthiidae; genus Cheiracanthium; species Cheiracanthium punctorium. The sequence goes on along the minus strand of JAWZYV010012350.1, from coordinate 317,478 downwards.
GGGCTGTGTTTTTCAACCCTCAAGTGTTAGAACATTTGCCTGTAGAACTACTTATTTTTGTCGAGTTAAAATACATTACACCTAATTAAAAAATGCTATTTTTAAAAATCAGTTTGTGATCAAAATCTCGTCAGTTTAAAGAGCGAAATTCTCCCCCTCTCTCTTTTTAGCACTAGGGTTCTATTTAGCACAATCCCAGATTTTCGTCTACGCGATCTTGTAGACAGGTTTTGTAGATATGAACTGTCACGGTGAAGATCTTTTCAAATGCGTCTGCCAGATAACGTGGACGGGGGAGGGAGACGTTAGTAAAATGTTGAAAGTCGCACAAGATTTGCAATTTTTGATAATTGATCGTTAAATTAGGTGTCAAAACGCGACAATTTATTAGAAATATATTATAGTTAGTAAATGCCTGGTGAATATTGTAAAATAGTTTTAGTAGGCGATCTTAATATAGATTGCAATTCCGAAGAAGTGTTTTATGGAACAGAGAAGAAAAATACAGTACACTCATAGTTTATGATACACTTTCCAAATGGTATTTATAAAGGTGAAGTATAGTTTGACTATGCCTGGCAAAAATTGTTAAACAGTTTTGGCAGACGAATTTAATATAGATTTCCATTCCGAAGAGGTGTTTTATGGAACAAGGAAGGAAAACACGGCACACTCCTGGATTATGATGCCCATGCCTATTCCGGTAATGGTAGAGGATAGTTTTGATATGCTTGGCGAAGATTGTAAAACAGTTTTAGTAGGCGATTTTAAGATAGATTTCGATTCCTAAGATGTGTTTTATGGTACAAGAAAGAGTTGATTCCAATTTTAACGCCTCCACTCTCTCTAACTTAAAAAATTACCGCACTTTGGCGAGTTCTGCAGTCATGGGTTTCTAGGAGTTATGCACATGCTCCCAAAAGAACTAGATGAAAACTAAAGTGAACAAATTAGCGATACACGCACCAATTAAGGAATATGAAGACACTCAATTTTAAAACTACATTAACTGGCATTCCAAAATAAATAAATAAATAACGGAATGCTGTACTTGCATGTTTTTCCAAATCGCTATTTTAATTCTAAATTACGGTTGCCACATAAATACAAAATATCGTCAGGGTAACTGCATATATTTAATTATTGCCACCTTGGCGAGAGTCGGGGCGTTATAGTATAGTAGGAATCAACCCAAGAAAGACAAACATGGCACACTCATGGATTATCATGTACATTCGAAACAATAAACGGTGAGGTATAGTTGGAATATACTTGGCGAATATTGTAAAGCAGTTTTAGTAGGCAATTTTAAGATAGATTTCGATTCCAAAGATGTGTTTTATGGAACAAGGAAGAAAAATACGGCACACTCATGAATAATGACACACTTTCCAACTTAACGGAATAAGGAAGAAAAATAGGGACAAAGCATAAAGTATGATACGCTTTTAATATATAGCACTTTAGTGCGCATTTAAAATCTGAAAGTGTTTCAGATTTTCTTACTTTTTTTTGGTAACAAATGATCTAAAAATATCAAATAATATGATTTAGTGATGAAAGAAAATATTTGCATTTCACTGTATTTTATCTCTCCATGGAGAAAAGATAGTTTTACAGGAAAATGCGTGAACACTTGAAAGTTTGGAAAAACGCTGCCGGACTCGAAGCTTTTGGTCCGTTCGATTGGGTCTCAAGTCTCATACAACAAAAGTACAAAATAATACAGATTAAAATATATAGACTCCAAAATCCCGTGTTTAATAATTCTAAGCTTATATACACTGTCTACCAATAAGTATTTGGACACCTGTAAAACTAACTTTATTCAAAATCAATAGTTGGTAGAGCCTCCACGAGAGGCAATTACAGCGTGAACCCTCCGGGGCATACTTTCCACAAGTCTTTGTATTACAGCTAGTGGTATTGTATTCCACTTGGCTTGGAGTAGACATAGAAGTTCCTTCATCGATTTTGGACGGTATTGCACCCCTTAATTCGGCGATTCAATTCGTCCCAGAGGTTCTCGATAGGGTTCAGGTCTGGGCTCTGGGCAGGCCAGTCCATTCGATGAACTCCATTGGCACCATACCAAGCCTTGGTTAACCTCGAAACATGACAACTGGCATTGTCGTCCTGAAAGTAACCTCAAAACTGCCACAACGTAGGAAGCATATTGTCATCCAAAATAGTGTAGTAGGCATCGGCGTTGAGCTTACCATGAATGGGGACCAAGGGTCCCAGTCTATACCAGGAGAAACACCCCCAGACCATAATTCCACCTCCGCCGAACTTGACTGTTGGCACAATGCATTCTGGCAGGAGACGTCCTCCAGGCAGACGATAGACCCAGACCCTGCCATCCGAACGGTAAAGGGTGAACCTTGATTCGTCGCTCCAAAGAACCCGTTTCCACTGATCTACGGTCTAATTTCGATGTGCTTTGCACCACATTAACCGAGCAGCGCGGTTGGACTTTGTGATCAAAGGCTTATGGGCAGCAGCACGACCATGAAAATCAAGCAGATGTGCTTCCATACGGATGGTATTCATTGAAACAATACTCCCGGATGCCTGTCGAAACTCCTCGCGGATGAGGGCTATCGGTTAGGTGCGGTTCTTCCGAATTTCTCTGGACAGCACTCGTCGGTCTCTATCTCGCAGTTTCGTTGGTCTGCCGACTCGGGGCACATTCCGACAATCACCGCTCACCTTCCACTTCTTAATCACATAGGCCACTGTCAATTTTGGGTACTTCAGATCGCTAGATATGTCCCTTAAGGATCGGCCACATTTGGGATACCCGATAATTATACCTTTCTCGAAATCAGATAGCTCCGAACTGCGCGGCATCTTGCATGCGACTGAGGCCGATGCTGTTTCCTACACGATATATACCGGCGGAGGCCATGACGTACCCCAGGACCGCAGATATCGTCATTTGCATAGGTGTCCAAATACTTATTGGTAGACAGTGTATTAGTTTATTAGATCTTTATAACGGGTATACGTACCAAATTTAATCGAAATCTGTGATGGATGGTGTCATATCCTGGTTGATCTGACATGGAAATGACCCGGCAGTTAAACAGTATATTAAAGTGGCGACTGAAATTTGTGGAGTCACTGGACACTGTCTACTAGGAAATTTTTTTTAACTGAAGCTTTACTCACAGGTACTAAAGCAGCACTGGTTGAAGACACTGAATCAGTGTTCACAGGCACCAAAGTACTACACTCATGTCCATAAATTAAGGATAATTCAGAATCACACAGAAATTGATCTCTAAAATAAAAATTTCACCTGTGGAATGATCACACACATCTTGAAGAAGAATATGCAAATTACAGGAAACCACCAGATGGCGTGGATGGTACGTCACAATGACGAGAGTGTAAGAGAGGGGTATATAAGGAATGGTGGCAAAGAAGTAAAATTGTTCACAAGCGCTGTGAAAGCCTTTCAGTGCAAAAACCGCATAGTTATGGCACAAAGGAGGCATTTGGATGATGTTTTACGTGGCAGAATTATCGGACCACTGGAATGTGGACGTACCCAGCTGGAAGTATCCGAGGAACTTGGAATCGCCCAGAGTGTCATCTCCAGGCTTTGGCAACGATTCCAAGATGATGGTAATGTGAGTAGACGTTACAGCACAGGTCGCCCCCGAGTTACAACGCCGAATGAGGACCGCTATTTGGCAGTTACTGCCAAAAGAAACAGACGGAGTACAGCATCAGACCTGTCTCGTCAGCTCTCTTCAGCTACCGGTACGACAGTTTCAAGGCAGACCGTTTACAGACGCTTAGGGCACATTGGTCTATATGCTCGTAGGCCTGTCAGATGTGTTCCACTTACCGCAACTCACTGTCGCCTGCGATTAACCTGGAGTAGAGAGCATGCATTGTGGACACCGCAACAGTGGTCTTGTGTGATGTTTTCCGACGAGTCCAGGTTTAGTTTGGAGTCTGATTCTCGCCGGACATTCATCTGGAGAGCGCCAGGTACCCGTTACCACCAAGAGAACACCACTGAAAGACACCGTTACGTAGGTGCAGGATGGCTCGTTTGGGGAGGAATTATTCTTGGTTCCAGAACTGACCTGCATGTTCAGAGTGTAACGACGACAGGCCACATCTATCGGGATGTCATTCTGGAACAACATGGTGCGTTTGTTTCGGGGCGCCATGGCTGCTGAATTTGTGTTTATGGATGACAACGCCCGTCCTCACCGTGCAAACATTGTAGACGAATGCCTTCAATCGGAGGATATCACCCGTATGCATTGGCCAGCATATTCACCGGACTTGAATCCAATAGAGCATGTGTGGGATATGCTTGGCCGACGAATTGCAGCCCGTCAACCCCCTCCCACCTGTCTACCGGAACTTCGGAGTGCATTGCTTGATGAGTGGTGTAATATTCCCCAAGATCAGATTGATCATTTGATACTCAGCATGCCTAGGCGTTGTCAGGCCTGTATTGCATCGTCCGGGAGACATACTCCGTATTAACCATCCTACTAACCATGTTATACTGTTTTTTGTAAATAGGTTCTTTTTTGAAATTTGGTCAAGGGAGTAAAACTTGCAATTTTTAATAATTATGTCAAACATATAGCATCTTTTTTGCTCTTTACTTTTTGTTTAATAAATAGACTTTACAAATAAGTCAAATTTTTTTTGCTTCTTTCTCTTTCTTTGCCTGAACTTCATTATCCTTAATTTATGGACATGAGTGTAGTTGCAGATTTACTCAAATGATCCATAAAAAGTTGCATTCCTAGAAATTTTTTTAATTTGACATTTTACTGATGGTTATGTCTTTTTTCGTGGCTAATGATTGCCTGGCGCGCCCCCCAAAAAAAAGAGAAGTTCAACTTAAATAATCAGACGCTCTCTCACATAAACGAGTTTTTTTTTTTTTTTTTTTTTTTTTTTTTTTATACGTACCCTTGAAAGTCGTATAAGTGAGAGGTCAACTGTATTGGTAAATTTGCACGAAGAGCGATGTAGAAATGTGTTTGGTTTTAACGATGTCAGATTCCTCGTTGAATAAACTTCCCGACGGTTGTGAAACGTAAGTAAATAGAAAAAAAAAATTAATTAAAGAGAAACTCAATTTTTAGTACGTAGAATTTAAAGAAGAGTTGCTCGATACCCTTGTCATACAAAAAACTTTTTCTCATTTGTAGCTCAGGATGCTCACAAGCAGCTGATAGTGAAAGAAAATCAGGTAAATTAGGTAAATTATTAATAAATTTTTAGATATGGCTGTAAGATCCGAACCCTATTGTGTAGTTTATGTTTTACATGTATACTGTAGTGGATCACAGAATGTTTCTTAAAAATTTTTAATGATAATAACCAGTCATCTTTCATAGTAGACACACATGCGTTTCGCAATAACTCGGATTCGAAATTAGTAGCTTATACTATATTAGATTAAAAATGTACTATTCTAACAATAGGCAGTGATACATAGCTGGCTGGTCCCCACAAGAGGAAAAAGGCGCGTAATTTATTAACCTACGATTAGTGTACGTAATGTACAGCTGCGGAAAAAAACCGCCCACTTTATTCGGGCGTAGTTCGTCGTACAGCAAAGTTACATATACCAATCGTTTACGATTGGCGTTTACTTTAATTTGATATTCATAAAAACTGCATAAGGGTCGCACCAACTTTTATTTTCCCAATAGCAACCCCTAGATTTCACTGCTTATTTCAAAAATTTAGCTCATTTCAACCCAGAATACCAATTTTTAAGAAATTTGAACTGAAAATGAGGGAGTTATGAGCTTCCAAAATCCCCCTCATCCTATGTTAAAATATGTTTCCATACTTTAATTCATATCTCATATAATACTGATAATAAGAAGCTGATTTTTATTCGTACTATTACAACGAAAACGACCCAAACATAACCTACTATTATTATAATTTTTATTTAAACATTAATATGAAATTATTAAATTAATATTAAAAAAATCTGATGTGTCCAACACATGACTTCCTTGCACGTCCATTAGATCAAAAATATTTTCGACGCACTTCCTCTAAACTTATTTGTTTGAAAGAGATAAAATATCAATAATAGTAAGGTTTAGCGATTTCTAGACAAATATTTCGATATCGCCAAGCTGAGTTCAATTTGAAATATTTCCTTCTGACACTTTATTTGGCGATATTTCACCAAAAGCCGACAAACTTGAGATAGTCTGCGAGATTTTGGGGATAGCCAAAGTAGTCATTGACCACAGACTTTCAATGAATTGAATGCATCCATACACCTCAATGTATTTAAAGTCATTTGGCTCACCCTGTAAATAAATTCTCAGTCGATTGCTGTCAAAAAAGATATGGAAAACAGTTAGATATTACAATAGTTCTAAATACAAAAGTTCAAAAATCTACGGGTTAAAGTTTTAGTGTTATACAAAATACGAAATAATTTTCGGCGCCAAATTTGGCGATATTTCGGCGAAACTCGTCAATGTCGACGAAATTTGGCGAGATTTTAAGCATGAACCAAACAATGACAGATTATCGCCAAATTTGGCGATATTTCGCCAAAACTCGCCAAGAACGATGACAAATGGCGATACTTTGGGCATGGACCAAATGATTGACTATCGCCAAATTTGGCGATATTTCGCCAAAACTCGCCAAGGTCGAGGACAGACGGCGAGTTTTTGGGCATGTACCAAACAATGACTGTCTACAGTTGTATTATATTGAGGATGTCCATAGACATTAAAGTACTAAAATTCTTTTCGGTGGTCCTGTAAATAAACTCTCCAGTAGATTGGAACCAAAAATCGAGATACACAACTAGATGTTACAACATTCTTATATATGAAATTTCATAATAGTTTTTGAGATTTGAGAGTAAAATATGCACACACGTACACCAAAAGTCGCCAAGCTTGGCGACTTTTGGCATAGTTCTTGAGGGAGGCACGTGACCGTGGTCGGACCATTACCTAACTTATGTGGTAGGACGGTATTGTGCTTGAAATGGATGAATACCCCTAAAATTGCCATTGACCGTAATGTATTGGAAATCTTTTGAGTGTTCCTGTAGCAGAACTACAAATGATAAAGACACTTTTTTTAATGGAGAAATTCATTTTCTAACTCTTTACAGCATACATCACTTCTGAGTCGTTTGAAATAGCCCAATACCTCTAAAAAACGCTTTGATGAATTTCGGCCCATAGAGCGTAATGTATTTCGAATCTTTTGGGCGGTTCTGTAGATAAACTATCCAGTCGAATGGAATCGAAAGGGGAGGTGCACAACTAGATGTTACAGCAATCCTAAATATAAAGTTTCAACATTCTACGCCTAATAGTTTTTGAGATATGCGAGTTTAATGAGTTTCGGCCCATTGAGCGTAATGTATTTCGAATGTTTTGGGCAGTCCTGTAGATAAACTATCCAGTCGAATGGAACCAAAAGGAGAGGTGCACAACTAGATGTTACAGCTATCCAAAATATGAAGTTTCGACATTCTACGCCTAATAGCTTTCGAGTTAGGCGAGTTTAATGAATTTCGGCCCATAGAGCGTAATGTATTTCGAATGTTTTGGGCAGTCCTGTAGATAAACTATCCAGTCGAATGGAACCAAAAGGAGAGGTGCACAACTAGATGTTACAACTATCCAAAATATGAAGTTTCGACATTCTACGCCTAATAGCTTTCGAGTTAGGCGAGTTTAATGAATTTCGGCCCATAGAGCGTAATGTATTTCGAATCTTTTGGGCGGTCCTGTACATAAACTATCCATTCGATTGCCACCAAAAGGGGAGGTGCACAACTAGATCATAGAACAATCCTAAATATCAAATCTCAACATTCTACGACCCATAGTTTTTTAGATATGCGAGTTACATACATACGTACGTACGTACAGACGGCATGGAAAAACTGGCCACAGCAGACTCGCCGCTGGTCAAAATGAGTTGCAGACGCGTTAATATGATCGTGCATGCTAGCCTACGATAGGATGCATCGAAAAAAATTTTAAAATTAAATTTAGAGGTAGTCAAAATCGGTTTTTTTGTCGAAATTTGGCCCCCAAAATTTTTCGGGATCACATTACTTCCTTATACTACGTACAAGGAAGTAAAAATATGAATAGCGACCTAGCTGAATTTTGATAGAAATAGATGCAGAAAGTCATGGGCGCCGGCAGAATATTTCCCAGGGGGGGGGGCAAAGACTACTTTAACGTATGGTTACCATGTTGGAAAGAGCAAAAAAGCAAGGGAAAACACTGCATACAAAAATCCAGAAGGGGCATTCCCCCCCTTGCCCTATGCTGCCGGCGCCCATGCAGAAAATAATATTCCATGGCTGTGCAAAATTTTATTTGTTACTTTCAGTAGTTTAATTTACACTCACTTCCAAAAGTTAAGCACGAAGATGTAAAATGCAAAAAAATCAACAAATACTGCCTTGATTGACACAAAATTCGGCAGGAAAGTAGCATATATATTTATGCATAAAACAAAATGAATAATTATATACAGAAATGAAAACAATATTAAATTTTTGTAAGTTATCAGATAATGACATACTGAAGACTTAAACAGAATTATGTATGAAGTGAAAATAAACAGCATAAAATGAAAAAAAAAGGACATTAATAAGGTATGTGATCCCCCCCCCTCATCTGTATACAAAGTTTATATTTCGTGGTGACCATGCTTTCAATTAGGTTGTCAAGCACCGCAGAATTAAGCAATCGCCATTCTTCTTGCAGAGCAGTTTCCAGCATTAGGAGGAATTTTTTTGCCTTACAAAATGTATATTCTTCACTACATTATCACACACACGTATACACATATATGAGTTGTAGTAGTCGTAACCCCCCCCCCCCCCCATGAAAAATTTCTGGCTACGCCCCTGCCTCAAATAGTTAATGCATTTGACTAATCATGTTATGCTTACTTTCTGTTGGGAACGCAAAGACACTTATAAATAATATCGATCGATTAAATTTTCCTAATTAAATATTTATGCAGATTTTACTTTCAAATTTATTACTAAAGCCTTTGCACCTGAAGAACAATAACTCGGATTGTACATTAATCATAACAATGGGGCCATGAATGAAATTGTCAATGTTTAACTTTACTTGTAAGAAGCTGCTTTTTTTAAACCACATACATCAGCATCATAATTAATGCACCATAGTAGGAAATAGTACAGTAATCTAGTGCCTAATTATATTTTTTTGTGATCCATATACTATGCACAGCCCTGTGTTTCTCCTGCATAATTGTGAAATTGATGAAAAGGTGAAGGGTCACTGGACTGACAGGAAACAGCAAATGAAAATATTGTCCGAACTTTCCAGCATTCATCCCAGACAGCACATAAGCTTAAATCAAGCTTGACATTTCTTTGAATTTGACGCATTAATGCAAGCTTGACTGTTCAACTCATTCTAAGCTGGCAGCAAGATTGCAGGAGTCAAGTTGAATTGTCAAGCTTAAATACAGCTTGATTTAAGCTTGGCCATCTGTGAAAGAGAATGGACATTAATTGTTTAGCGTCCTTAAATTTGCTGAAAGTTCGTAAAAGATGTGTTTATTTTATTACCAGTGCCATATTACCAGCAAGGCAAACGGGGCAACTGCCCAGGGCCTACAGATTTTAGGGCCCAAAAATCTTACATCTTACACTTTTGTAGTTTTAAAATAAAATTACAAAGGATAAAAAAAAAAAAATTCAGAAGTTAAATAATTTTTTTAATTATAAAGTATGAACAATGAAAATAATTCAAATTTACATTTGTATAAATTAATTTAAACTTATTTTTAATTCTTCGAAATGCTCTATATCGATATAGCATACCAGTATGTAGGAAAATAACTAACCACATTTGTAAAGAGAATTTTTAGCGTTAAAAAATAGCAAAATTTTTCAATTATTTGTTATTATAAGAAATATCTACAAAAATGACTAAAGTGTTTGTATTCCATATATGTTATGTTAGCAATTGGGATACGGCATTTCGAAGTACGTTTAACTATCTGTTTCTTTGATTTCAGATTACTTGACACAAAATTTGTGTTAAGTAAACCCATTCTATATTTCCAAATATGGAAATTCTTCAAAATAAAATACAATTATACTAAAATTGATTTCAAAATCAGTCGTTTGTCGCGATTTTTTCCAGCGGCAGTATTGCTCATGAGTGTTGCGAAAGTTTTAAAACATGTGTTGCTCTTAAGCTTATATTATGTTTATTTCCCTATTAGTAGAGTCTCTAAATCACACATAAAATTATTTTAATTTTGATGCATCCCATGGGAAAAAAAAAAAAAAAAAAAAAAAAAAAAAACATATCGCCCACTTATCAATCTGGCCAGAAAACCGCTTAATAATTCACTTCAAACTTTAGTCATAGCTGCACAAGGCTCCGGTGGCTGAATGGATAACGCCCTCGGCTACGAAGCGAAAGGTCCCGGGTTCTATTCTAGCCACGGACACTCGATGGAAACAGATTAAAATAACTTAAAATTACAGCATAGAGGGGGAAAATGCGCGGAAAAATAAAGTATGTGGGGCGCCCCGTGTATTTAGAAAATTTTTTAAGCTTGAAATGTCAAGCTTAATGCAAGCTGGGCAAGTGTAAACTAGAACACTTGATTCAAGCTTGCATCAAGCTTACACCACACGCCTGGAATTTTCAAGCTTAATGACTTGATAAATCAAGCTTGCTGTGCTGTCTGGGATTAATGGCCAAATATACTTGAAAGAAGGAAACGGAGGGTTGGAGCGATACAAAATTGTAAAAAAACACACTTGTTTTGCTGTCATCTTACACCCATAGTATACCACAAACCTTGAATATGTTTCTTCAGACCCTTCCAAGTCAATTCCCTGATCGCCCTCCCACGTTTTACTACGCTATTATTTTTATGATGCTAGAAAAAATGCCGCTTGTCTGGATCCGAAAGAGAAAACAATTATATGATTCTGAAGTTCGAGTCCAAAATACATTCCACCTTCCCCCAACTGAAACATGATTTTCCCAAGTGCAGAATGGGATTTTGACAACTGGGATATATTTTTGGGAGGGGGTACACCCCCTTAATGACGCCTCTGGGCATGGCACGCCGACATATCCACAGGATGGCATGGTGACGTGACATAGCTTAATCTATTCCAAGATGAGTCGTAGTTTAGCCCAGTGGTGCGCAAACTAGTTTCATTTGCAACCCTCTATTTTGTGTAAAATTTTGTCGCGACCCCTGGATAGACAGTAGACATTTTGTTTAATTGACAACGAAGTTACACTGAAATTCTTTCTGGGATTTGCCCTTACAGGGTGTTTTTAAAAGAGTATTGTGACATCATCGATTGAAATAACGCCTTTTCAAAATAGCGCACAAAACTTATAAACCACCATAAAAATGTTATAAAAGTTGTAACATCATAAAAATCAGTTAATGAATCAACACATAATTTTATGAAACAATGCTTTATTTATGCATATGGATACAAGTATTTTTTTTAATGAAAAATACTTTAAAAAACTTAATCATAAAAGTTAATGTGAAGTATGTGCGTGCAAAGAGCTCATGATTGCATCTATGTTCGGATTTGTGTTGGAAATCGCAAGCCGTAAGTCATCTTCTGAATTCAATTGAGATCGATATTTTGTTTTAATGGAAACTAATTTTTAAAAGCAAGATTCACATGAGCAGGGACTGATTTACGGCGGGGCATTCGGGGCGCGTGCACAGGGCTCCCGATTTTTAGGGACCTCCAAAACCCTTATGTAATCATAATAACTACTAAAATTATCTCTCAAGAGTAAAATTTCTGATTACTTACTTCATTTCATCACAAATATTCAAAATTTTTAGTTTAATGTAACTTGCAATGTTAAAAAATACGTATTCGATTGGCTATTCGATAAATTCGATAGGACACCTCAGCATGCTCCTACCCTTATCGTTTCTAAGGTGTGTGACGACTGTAAATACCCATAAAAATATTTCAAAATTGAAAAATTCACAAAAATAATATTTGTCGTGACATTTTACTGATTTGTAAAATGTTTGCATATGGTTAACTTAGGAATGATAATTGGTTTTAACGTAATTTAATTAAATAATATTCTGCGGAAAATTTTTGTTCAGGGGGACCCAAAAGTATCTGTGCCCTGCACCCTCAGTGTGTAGATTGGTCCCTGCACATGAGTAGGTCGATGCAAACTGAATCAAAATATTGACTGCCTTTCTTTTCAAATCAGCATATTCGTTTCCAATCGACAACCAAAATTTTTGGCAAGTCAGAGAGTTAAATTGAATGCGAAGTGTTTCGTCGCTTGAAAGATCAATTAACTGTTCTTTTACATTTAAAGGGATATTAGAATTAATAATATCAAACGAAAATGGATCACGGATCCAACCTAATTCATTTTCTGGAAATTTTTCGTACCTGGTGGAAGTAAGCAGCCGATACTGCAGATCACTATGCATGATAACGGGATAGCGATCGCGAATATCGCGCTCGTAAAATAACAGTCAGTTTCTTCTCTTTTATTATTTCCGTTCTTTGAAATGAAAAATTGTAGATTTTTCATAACTTTGAATTTGGCGACCCCCAAAAATTTTCTCGCGACCTCTCCGGGGGTCACGACCCCCGGTTTGCGCACCGCTGGTTTAGCCTTCAAGTTACATGAAAGTAGTATTAGCCACTAACGGAAAGATTAATACTTGTGTATCTAGAAAAAAAGCTATCTGTCTCCTAATATAGGGATCTACATTTTGGAAGAAAGCCTTAAAAGGAAAGAATGAAATAAATTAAACACTCTAATTTAAACACATTTTTTTTAATGTGTTATTTGCAAAGTTTTTAATTTTACTTTTTAATACTAGTTTTTTTTTTTTTTTTTTAAATAATGAGTGTTCTGGTTAGGAAAAGGTAGGTTACAAATAATTATCATGTTAGTAATGTAGTTGAAATTTAAACACCCTGACACTTATATTGCTTACACAAAAAATTGTACTGATACAAATACGAAATTTAAAATTAGTAATAGTTATTCTATACTAACGAATGAAAAATTAAAGGGAATTAAAACTATTTAATTTCTTAGAAGTGTCCAAAAGTAATAAAAGTAGAAGTTCTGCAAGTGGTAATTTTGACAACGAACATCTTTTAATACCAGGGGTAAGTCCTTTTTAATTACTTTATGAACCAATTTCATTTAATATAATTTATTTTGCAGAACGTTTATATTATTTTTTATATACAGTGAAACTTCTCAGGAGTGACCACCCTCTGTTCTGCAAAAAAATCGGCCGTTGAGAACGGGGGTCGCTCAAAAGCACAAACATTTGACAGCCACGAAAAACACGCTAAAAAATATTGTTTGTTTTGTTATTTATGAATCTGTATACTAATGCATATAAGTAATCATACAAACATTTTAAAAATTTAATTAAGATATTTAGAAATTTCAGATTGTTCATTCTTTTTCCGAGAGCACTCCTCTCTCTCTACTTTATTTCATACATCTGATAAAACAGCATTCATCCTGGTATTCTTCATGCATTCTGAATTTTTCCCTAATAAAATATTTGCTTTTTGGGTTTCCCACAGCCCAACAGCAACTCCTAACTTCCTCTCAGAAATTCTTTTTTTGTGTGACTCGATCACATGAATGCTCTGCTCTGCTCCGCTCCAATAGTAAAATTATTCATTTATTAGCAATTTGTCTTCTCTAACATACAAGATTTGTACGTGATGCGTAGTACGTGTGCTTTCATCTGCTTTCAATTTGCAGTAGAGGGAGTGGCTTGAAATACGGTATTTATTTCCGGAAAAATGCAAAAAAAAAATTTTTGACAGGGAACTGGGACCGAGCGATTATAGGCGGTTGTGTGATCTCTTCTAGAGAATCTTTTATTATTAAGTAGATAGGATAAAATATCGGTGCTTTAAAAAATTGATCATTGGAGGAGGCGATTGCTTAATAGAGATGGTCGCTCATAGAAGTGTCATTGCACTTATAACAATGTATGGAGCAAATATATAAACAGACCCATTAATAAACAGCTGTCAAACATGCGATCACATACGAACTTCCAGCAGTGGAAGTAAATAATCTTTAAGCATTTTTACACATTTTGAGAGATTTGCTTTTCTGGTGTTCTATTTAGTCTAAACTTTCATGCTCTACAAATCAAATTAAATTTTACATTTTGTGGCATACAAATTTGTTAACTAGAATGCAAAGTAATTAGTCTTTAAACTTTCCATGTGATAATATTAGGATTGGCAATTTCTCTTCAAATATTGGAAATATTGTTTAGCTGAATTAAGTTTTGGGGACTTATTTGGTTCAAATTTTGTGGTTGACATGATTTTTAATAATGGAGCCTGTGATGTTTTCTTTCTCACATATCATTAGTATTATGCCATCGAATTATGTGAAAGCAAAGCTGTAGCAAAGGGGGGAGGGAGAGGGGGGTTCAAGCTTTTAAAATTCACCACAGACTGGTGGTATTATTGTTTCGGCAAATATATGTTTCTTCACTTTCACAAAACTTCAAATGTAATTTTTGAAAAATCATGATCTTTGAGTGATGACATTGTTACAGCAACTATCTATACATAGTGTTCACTCAATATTTTTTTTCTTTTTTAGGCTCTAACACTGGCTTTACACAAACAAAATGATTCAATAGGTACATTATATAGAAAGCCAATCAATTTCGCCAATTCCTGCAAGAAGCTTTCCAATTTAGACTTATCAATTCTTTCACTGTCTGAAGAAATAGCTAAAAGCCCAAGAGAACTGGACTCTAAAGATGCAAATAAAAAAAAATGCCCTTGGAAATCTTTAGAAAATATTAACCATGACTGAAAAAAAAGGAAAGAAATTTGGATGCCTTCAACAAAATGTGCTAAATCAAAATGATAACATTAATGTTCCTTTCAAGGAACTATGACTGGATATAGCTAAAACGAAAACCATGTCAACTTAAACAAGAATTTTCTTGTAAAAATTTTTCTATATATAATTTATTGAATAAATAAAATTTTCAGTTTCATGAACTCTCAAATTATTTGAAGTTGCTAAGGAAACAGACAATGGTCCAGCAGAAAATTAGATTTAAGAATTTAAATGTTGCTTTAAACATGCCATTTCCAAATTACACATTTGTTAAAATAAAACTTACATTTATCAGGATACCAACACTTCCTCTATGAAGACAAAGATCGGAAAGACTAAATGCTTTTTCATATTTGAAACCTTGCATATACAAATATTATTCATGTAGTTCACCATCTAGTCATATTTAATTTATGCTTTAGTGATATTGTAGACATGTTCATATGACTCACCATCTAATTTTTTTTATTTGTCTTTTATGAACTTGTATGTTACGATAACCAGGGGTTGCTACTAACGTACCAATTAGCATAACAAAGAGGGTGGGGCTAAGCCAACCGGAGGACCACAATTAGACCACCCTAGAAAAATTTTAACCTTTTCCTGATAACTGGTAAGAATTAGTTACACCAAAAAATTCACCAGTGTGAAATGTTGAAAAAAAATTACAAAAAGTCATTGTAAAGTTTTAACTATTCCATTGCTAGCATAGCTTGATAGGGATTTTATGACTTTTTCTGGAAACCAAAGTTAGTGTGAGCCTTTCTAACATCAGGGTCAAAGGTCAACGAAAATTCCTCTTCATGTCCATCCTTTTACGTTTTATTTTACTTGTCTTGCTGACTGGGGCTGGGAGAGAGAAGAATGGACTAGAATGGTGGAAGAGAGTGGTGCGATATGTTTTCATCCATGAGAATTGAAAGATATGCTCACATCGACATCACTTTGCTAGGACTGTAAAAGTCCTGTGGCTAAAGACACAGGTCAGCACCCCCCCCCTTTCCCTTTGTTGCCTGTTGGTCAATTTAACCTTGATGCATACTTTGTAACATATGAAGTGTGGGAAGAAAATAAGGCTATAAATTTTTTTCCCGACCAGTGTCAAAGTTGCGTGTCCGGGCTATTTTAAGAAAAATATTGAGGAAAAAAATCTTTAGTTTGAAAAAAATCATGCGATTTTGGTACATAAACCACACAAGAAAGCTTTGCAAAATATGTCACTTCGAAAAATTTTGTGGTGAACTTTGAGCCTATAAAAGGCACTTTTTGAGTTACTATGCGTAGTAAGGCATACACAGAGCCATCCAGAATTTTTTCAAGACTCTGGTTATTTTAATTTTTGTACAAAGACCTGGAAGCAAGTTTTTTTTCCTTAGAGTTAAAACCTTAAGCATACAACATCTTCAAATAATAACTTAGGCATGTCCCTAAGTTACAAAACATCGCCATAATATTAAAATACGCATGTAAATTTTGGACATTTTTTGAAAAAACTGCAAATATCCAACTGTTGGAGGTTTCGGTTTCACTGTATACAGTATAATTATATATATAATAAAAGCTATAATGATTCCTCTATGCAAGTAATAATTTAGCATTAGTGACTGTATTTAAAAATATTTTTAAAAAGAAAGTAGTGCTATCGCTTATTTTACAATACAGAAAGGAAAAATAGTATGTTAGATTTAAAATAATGAGATTTTAATTTAAAGTGCATGCTGATAATTTAATACGTCATTTTAAAAAATAAAATGAATACTTCAAATTTTATTTTCCGTCTTTAAGGAAATTTGAGTTAGAAGACATCTAAAAATGTACAGGATGAGCTTTCCAAACACTTTTTCCCTTTTCCATAGAGAACTTCTTTTTCTCACTAATGCCAGTAATTTTTTCTGTTGTTTTAATTTAATTGTTATTTTTTAATTAGCAACTCTTTACTGGCTACATTTTGAACCTTTAGAACTATTTATCCCGCAAATCTTCATAACAGCAAAAGTGGTCTACTTTTCAACTCATGAGAGAAAAAAAAAGCCTGTTAATTATTTTTCTCTGGTTAAGAGTCATTTACAACACAGAATTTTCTTTGGTTTCTTTAAAAAAAAAAAAAAAATTGTCTGCAATATAAGAATATTTAGCAGAGGTCGAGCGGACGGTCAGTTGTGAAAAACTACTCTTCCATTTCTAGCTTGCTTCTATGTGTTCTGATAAGGGTGGGGAGCATAGGAATAAAAAAAGAAAATAAATAAATCCTCTGCAATACAAGAATATTTAGCAGAAGTAGAGCAGACGGTGAGTTGTGAAAAAGTACTCTTCCATTTCTAGCTTGCTTCTATGTGTTCTGATAAGGGTGGGGGAGCATAGGAATAAAATGTTGCCTTACAATGATGCCAAGGTCTTTCTTTGTGTCAGCTTCAGTTTCTATTTGGAGTTTATTGCAGTTTCGCATGCGTCCTTTGCTTTTTAAAAGTATCTCTTATAAATTCAATTTTTAAAATGAAAAAATCTTTCAAAGATATTCATGATTATGGAAAGTAATCAGAAGAGTCAGATTAATTTATATGTAGAAAAATGGTCCCCCAAACAACTATGGGACAAAATCTCTTCTCCACGCTAGCATTAATTCACATCGAACAAGAAATTCGAAGAAAAATGGGAGTTGAATCAACTGTCGTGCAATTTGCATCCAAGTAGAAATGGCTTTAAAACATTTCTACTTTGATGTACAAGTTTACATGCTACATGTACAGGTTTTAATTTTCAATTTTATTATTTTTAGTTATTTTACTGTTTGGTGGACATTTTTTGAACTAATCTTTTTAAAAAACTTCCTTGAATGCATCTTGTTCACAGTCGCATGCCAAATTTGGTGGCAAATCGGCTCACCCGTTTCAGCTGCAGAATGCTGTTTGTGGAGGAACTTTAATTATAACTACCCAGTATATCCGATATTTTGATATATATATCAGATATTTTTGATATAAAATGTTAATCTTATTGTTGATAAATATTTTTGGGCATGATTTAAACATAATAACATAAAATATTCCATGTTATATTTGTTCATTTTTCGTTTAACAACAAATTTTTATCAAATAAAATAGAAAGAAACAAGTTTCTCAAAAACTAAATATGTTCCATGTACTCTGAAGATTTAGTCTCCGTGTAAAGACAATTTATTTTTTAAAAACACTAATTATACTTTGATTTTTTAATTATGAATTCAAATAACTAACACTTTCCAACAAGTTTGAAAAGTGCATATTATTTCAGTTTGTCCATCTGTGTACGATCTAACTTGCCGTAAATATGCATTGATTACTATGAAATTTACATGTCACTTCTCTGTAAGGAACCATATTAAATATTAAAAATGGTGATTGTTGCATTCATATTACTTTTACTGTAGCACCTAAAAGAATGATTCTTCCATTCAAAGTGTATTTTAGAGATATATCTATTTCAAAGAACGTAAAACGGTATATGTCCGATTAAGGATTACAAAATGTGCTTTTCATCAAAAATAGTGTATGTAGCATTTATAGTTCTTTTACAGTAGCACTCAAAAGAATTTCAGTGCATTACAATGTATGTCAGTTCAGGGAAATTAACACATTTCAAGCACAATCTACTTACATAATATGCTAACATATGCGGTACCAATATCGATGATATTTCCACTCTGAACAGGAACAGCTTACAGGGTTCCCGCTGGAACTCGAGAATCTCTCATAAATTTCTTAAATCTCATGCAAAAAATATTACAGCGCCAGGCAGGAGTGCTCCTGCCTGGTGTTGTAATATTTTTTGCACGAGATTTAAAAAACCCCATTAAAGGAGATTTAACCTCCCCCACATGGATACACCAAGATCTTTTTCACAGCTTTAAAATATAGAATTTACAATACTTGGTGCATTCATCGCCCACCTAAAAAAAAATGTCACCATGCATTGGGCTAAAGCACATTTTAGCCATTTGTTGTTTCAACATCGGCTTTTGTGATAACACTCAAAATGTGTAGAAACCATAACCTAAATAAATTTAATGACAAATACCGTTAAAACAAAGAAACATGATTTTCATTTAAATGAGTCCAGATATGTGGTGGCGAAGCTGACCACCTTGGCGACTAGTAATTATACCAGCTTAGTCTTAATTTAAGATTGGAACTAACATTATTTTTAGGTCTTGCAAAATTAAATTAATATTGATATACTTCTGTTTAGAGGTAACATAGCCAAATTTTAGCACAAAAGAGATTTTTGTAATTGATGTGTTTGGTTATTATTAACCTTTCTTGTTTTTTTTATATTAATAAAAAATGTAAACAAAAAGGTGAGTTTTCCTGGTTTTTTCAGTCTCATACTGATTTTGTAGTTTGGACTGGGTAAATTCAAAGCTAGAAAACATTCAAACTCAGCTGTCAAAGGCCTAGCCATAATTAAGAGCCTAGATTTTTTATCTTTTATATGATCCTCTACCTTAGTAGAATTCCACCAAACTATGGATTCAGTATTCAAGAATTCATCCTCAAACTTAGAAAAGGGCTCTATTTCATTGAAAAAAAAATCACAGACATAGGTAACGGTTCTTTATCCACAGAATGTATAAACTAGCTATGTAGATTTGATTTTCAGAGAATTTTTTCATACCTTTTTCTCCATTTACTACTAATTTTGTTTTTCATCTGCAACAAATTTCTATACATTGTGCAGTCGTGTATCAATTATTTTTTACTTCATCTAGAGAAACTGCAATGTGTCCTAAAATATCAATTTTACAAACATTGTCTGAAAATATCAAAAATATCATTTAATTGAAAATAAATATCGGATATGCATGATGATATCATCATATGCATGATGATATACATCTATTGATATATATCAACGAACCCTGGAGGACACATCCCATGAAAGGCGAGTGCGAAACAACAAATATCCCGTTTTTTAATAAAGTAATTTAATAATTTGATAAATTATGATGATTTCGGAAGAAATTTTAAACATTGTTTCTTTTACATACAAGTCTGATCTCTGCAGGTGATTTTATACCTTAACTTTTACTAAATACATAATATTATGATTTCAGTAAGAGTAGTTCAATGTAATCTTATGTTTTTTTCCAAATAAATAATTATCATAATCTTAGTAGAAGATGTGATTTAAGACTAAGTTTCTTTTATAAAGCTATAATTATTGATACCTACTTATAGGTTGTTTTAATTATTTCTGAAATGCCACAGAAAAAAAGGCTTTGTTTTTGTTTATGAAAGGAATTAAAAAGAGTTCATTTAATTTAACTGCTAATGATAGTACTATTTCTTCTGATTATAAAGAAGACTCGATAATAATTGTTAATTTTTTGATTAGTTTGTCTAATTGTTTTAACTTTTGATAACTATGTTGCATGTGTAATTATGTCTATCTATATAAATAAAATTAGACTTTTGTCTGTACATTTCTTGGAATTCAAAAATTTTGCGATTTCTATCCGTTTCAAGCACCCGGGAATCTGATGCGACCCTAAAAAAAAAAGTTTGTCTGTCTGTCATTCTGTCCGTGACGCTTTTTTTTGTTTAAGCATCACGTAAAAACGACTGAAGCGAATGATATGAAATTGGGTGTTATGATAGGTGGTCACTCAACTTAAAACATAGGCGTCAAATTTTTAAAAAATATTGATTAGATTTTGAGATTTTGCGAAAATTATTTCAAACTGCGTAAATTTGTGTTCGCACATTACGTAATAACTGCAAAGGTGAAAAAATGGTATTTGGTGAAATGATAGGTGGTCACCTAAAACTATAAGCATCTAAAAAAAACCGATCAGATTTTGGGATTTTGCGAAAATCGTTTCAAACTGAGTGAAATTTTGTTCACACATTACGTAATAACGACTAAAGCGAATGATATGAAATTTGGTCACATGATAGGTTGTTGTTCAACATAAAGTATAGGTGTCCAATTTTTTAAACTTTTTATTAGATTTTGAGATTTTGTGAAAATTCTCCCAAAATGCGGTTATATTTTTTCAAGCATCGCGTAATAACGACTAATAAGAAATTTGGTGATATGATAGGTAGTTGCTAGTCTTAATTTATAGGTGTTGAATTTTTAAAATATTTTGATTACATTTTGAGATTTTGTGAAAATCATTTAAAAATGCTAAAATGTTCGTTCCAGCATCACGAAATAAAGACAGCAGGGAATGAAACAAAATTGGGTGACATGATAGGTTGTCACTCAACTTAAATTCTAGGCTTCCAATTTTTCAAAAATGTTGATTAGATTGAGATTTTGCGAAAATTATTTGAATATGTGTAAATATTCGTTTGCACATCCCATAATTACGACTAAAGCGAATGAAATGATATTACTTAGTTACTCTCTAACCTGTAATATTTTAACAATACATAAAAATTATAATTGCGCTTTCTTTACTTTGGCAACATACTACATCTATTCTGTGTACTCCAACAATGCTGACGAAAGTTCTTGCTTTTAGAAATTTGCATTCAGTACTAACCCGTCAACGACGGGTACTTCAGCTAGTAATTCAATAAAATAATTTAAAATGTAAAAATTAAATCTGGTTCTAATTGTTTTTCTTGCCTTACATCAATTAACAAGCTTTATTTCATTTTTTTTTTTTTAGTTACATCCCAAATTTTAACCATGAAAGTCCCGTAAATTCACAAATAAAAGTTGGCTATTTGTAATTTCTACAATTTATAGTATTAATAATTCATGTGCAATTTTTACAAATTTGAATTTTTCATCATAATTATATTAAAATATTGTGCTCATTTTCACTATGTTAATTATAATTAATTTAGTATTTATTAGTTTTTATCAACTTTCAATTTAAGCCCTAACTATTGTGGAGAATGTGCTTGATTGTATGAATCATCATTAAAAGCAAATTTGAATCTCAGTTTTTTGGTTCAATGTTAAAAATTCGCTGAGGTATGTTTGACGAATGGATTTGTGGCATGATATTTGCACGTTTTACTTACATCTGAGTTACCCTTTGATTTCATTAATTTTTATTCCAAAAAAAGAAAATTCTTTTTTTTTTCCCCGCTTCAATATTTGAAAAAAACAATAAAGAATAGTTATCTGGATCTTCATGATTACAATCATTACTTAGAAACTACTGCGTGCTATACAGTACAACCTGCTTTAACCCTTTATTAAGCAGAAGCCAATGATAAATGAAAATATTTCTAGGCTCTGAGTATTTAGGCCACTTTGCTAGTATGTATGCCTTTTTTTTTTTTTATGTACACCTTGCATTTATGAAAAAATGTTTCATCAGATTGTTCGTGATTTCATTTAAGGCTGGTTTTAGTGCATAGTTTGTATAAATAAATATCTGTACAAAAAAAGAAACTTCATAGTGTTCATATGCAGAACAAACTATTTTCATGCCTTTTAGATTTGAATGTGCAGTTTTATCTTCTTGGTTGTTCTGATATGAAAAGAATTATTTACTTATCGGAATTATTTAAATTTTTCTATATTATACATACCAAGGACTATAACTATGCAAATTATATGTTGAACATAAGTATGTAGTGAAAATTAATTTTATAGAGTCATTTAGAATTTAATTCGTTTTGGCAGTAGTTAATTAGTACATGTCAGTTTTTCCTAATTAGCAAATCAACATACTTAAAATGTGAATGCAAATTGAATCCTTTAACAAAATTGCGAAATTTGCCTCCTAAAAAAAGTTATAATTGTAGTAAACTATATTTTTCAAAAAGTAGTTGTAGTTCACTTAAAAAAAAAAAAAGAAAAAAAAAAAAAAAAAGAAAGAAAAAACTGATTTGCTGCCGATAACAATGCCTGAATTTATATAAATATAGTGCTTTAGTATGAAAAAATGTATATTGAAGATTTTTTTTATAAACTAAATTTAGCATTGACTGTTGCTGTATCTACATTTACATATCTTACATATCTAGCATTTTTACCAATTAGACTGTTTTATTAGTGGTTTGCCTGTACAGGAGAAACACACAAATTGTTATTTTAAATTTGGTTTTTCTTAAATATTTTGCTTGAACATCATGTAGATATTCTTTAATAGCCAGAGAAACAAAATTAACCTGTGAGAGCATTCATCTTTACTAGAAATCTAATGTAAGCAAATGCATTAAATAAACCATAAATGAGATTGTAAGACATTCTTAGTTTTGGAAGTATAACTGAACTATCTTTAAT
This sequence comes from Cheiracanthium punctorium, assembly GCA_038373885.1. Taxonomy (NCBI): domain Eukaryota; kingdom Metazoa; phylum Arthropoda; class Arachnida; order Araneae; family Cheiracanthiidae; genus Cheiracanthium; species Cheiracanthium punctorium. Next base: position 294,319 of record JAWZYV010012350.1, on the reverse strand, counting down.
ATCACAACATCAATTTAAAATATTTTGTGACACATACACAATTCCCTGTTATAAACAATAGAAATATTAATGACAAAAATAATATACATGATTGTGCAGCTATCACATTATTTAATAATTCAATACAGTGAATACATCTGTTATTTGTATTTTTCTTAGACTAGTTGAGTGACAAACCAAGTGAACACAAGAAAGTGTATCACAGACAAACTTTTAAATATTGACAGTAAAATATAAAAATTTAAAGCTTCAATAAATAATTTGAATATGATTTTATAAGTCTATGGCGCAAACATTTAAGTACAGATAAAACAGATCAACTAAAAATAAATGCATATAATCAACACAACATTCATTGTGATTAAGATTAGTACTAAAATTATTCTAATAAAAATTATAACAAATAGACATTTCAGTAATAAAAGAGCTAAAAATGAAAAACTATACTCATGTGGGAAAAAATATTAATTTAAGAGTACCTTTATAGACTATAGTAACTACTTCAGTATAATTTTAATAAAAATAAAATGCACTTAGATGCTGCTTTTCTTTGTCTATATGCCTACAGACATGTATGTCTGTACAAGTTTATTTTTCAAGAATGAATTCTATTTAAGTTTCTGCACAGTTCTATTAGGTTTTAATCTTATGTAGAAAAATCATTCCAGGCACAATTTTGTAAATTATGATATATATATATATATATATATATATATATATATATATATATATAGTTGGATCAACTAAATCATAACAGTTATTTGCACAGCCAAAATATATTAACTTCCCTTTACCATACTTTTAAACTGACGCTTTTGACCAGAAGAAAACAAAACATTTATAAGAGATTTATATATGCCCATGAAAATGACCCCTACATAAATAGACGAAAAATTCCAGTGAAATTATTTTGTAGCATTCAGTTTATTTAAGTAAATATTTTGCATAAAATGTAAGACTAGAAATTCAAAAATTAAAAACAACAACAATCAAATAAATATTTACACTTAAAATAGTTAATTACCATACATAATACTCTAATAATTACCACTAATACATCAAATTTAATACTGATTTAAAAATGCTATTTACCAATTCAAACTTAAAGCAGACATGCAACATCAATACTTTAACACCATTAAGTATCTAAATTAACTAGGTCCAATAATTCTAGTTTTAGAAGTAAATCAAAATAATCATATTAAAAAAATTAAAAAATAATTATATCATGCTAGGGAGGAAGGAGGTTATTAAATTTTTGTTTTTAGGTATACAAAATGTGAGAAGGATGATAAACAGCTCAAATAATAATAAATAATAGACATCAAACATTAATATACCTTAAGTCATATGATCAAAATAACACACCAAAACTATTTACTGTCCTATAGACTCGCACAATGTTATTCAGAAAGAAACATTCAATTTTTTGAATTTATATCTTTTTAAGTTGTCTGTAAAGAGTGATGAAGTAACATATGAATGTAAATATTGCATGCTGTTATTAATTTTGAAATTAAAAAAATTATGAATGAATTTATAGAATTAATTATGAATGAATCATTAAGTTTATCATTTATGATATTTCAGAAGGGTATTAAATTTAGTCACTAGGAAGCTTTTTAAAATATTTTTATGTACAATGGCATTTGTTACTGTTAATTACAAATTTCATTAGACAGTACCAGATGAATTAAAGAACTTTGAGTCTTTACTAATAACAATATCAGTTTGAAAGAATCCTTTTAAGTTTGAACCAGCCAGCTGAAGATATTGACGAAAAATAAATATACGGGCCAAAGCAATCTGCCAATTGAAACATTTGCTGTCTATCTTTGAAATTAATAATTTTGTCTTAATTTTTTAAAAGCAAAAATTTTGAAATGTGTATGATGTACATATGATTTTTATATATACTACTTGTATACACACTAATGAAACTAGTTATATATTTTTTTATAAAACTGGTTTCAGTAATTCCATAAAATTTAAACACCATATACTTACTTTTAAACCTTTTCCATTAATGTCAGCTAGGCAAAAGATTTGTATATCACTGCAGTTAGTATGTGGGAAGAACCGAACAAAAGGAGTAAAATCAACTTGTATTGGCCTATCACTAAGTGACTGATTTGAGTAGAGCATTCATACCTTTCTCATGATATATAAATATGGATGTATGCCATGAGGAGCACAACGTTAGGAAGATGAAATATTCATGCTTTGATCAAAAATATAAACAGATATTCAGGCTTTACTGTTAATATTCTAACAGTTCTTATGACACTAATAAAAATGTGGAACTAACCTTTCTATAAAATATAGATACTTTTAAAAAATAAGAAAAGGTGCAATGTAATATAGTTAATTTTTAAAGCAAAATTTAATACTTAAAATCTTTATACTTTTTTATGCATAGCATTCAATTTTGACATAACTTATCAGTGGTAATATACTTTATGAGTGAAAAATTTATTCTGAACTATAACACTTTCTAATAACAATTATTAATAAAATAAATTATAAAAAACAGGATAATAAATTTTGCTATTAAAATCTAATTTTCATTATATTTGACTATTGATTATTATATATGATTGTAACTAATAAAAATATTAATAAAATAAATTTTAAAAAAGCAAAACAAACTTAGTTATCACAATCTAATTTCAATTTTTATTATACATGATTGTATTGATTATTATAAATGACTAACTAATAACAATGTTTATAAAACAAATTTTTAAAAAGCAAAACAAACTCAGTTATCATTAAAATTAATTTCAATTTTCTTTATGCATGCTTGTACAAATTTACAGAAGCAAATTTTGAAACAAAAGCACTATATTGGAAACAGAATTAAAATAAGAAATGCAAATACTTCATGTAAAGTAAAACAATAAAATAAAACAAAAACAATAAGAAACAATACAAGTGAACAATGTTAGTGTGTGTGTCTGAATACTAAAATTATAAATACTTTTAAAACATAAGGAAAAATACTGTTAACATAAAATACTAAATAAAAAAGGATGAGTACTTTCCACTTCTTCAAACTTTAAAAATGGAATTGAGATTCATAACCTTAAGAATTAAATGCAATTGAAATGAAATCAAACATCAGTACTTTTCAGAAATGTATGCAATTTATGATTAATGATAAAAACTTTTACCCAAGAGGAAAATCACTTAGCTCAATATCAAACAGCCAAACTTTATTATTCCTTTATAAACTCACTTGCCAGAGGATTTAATTGCTAAAAGGAAATACCATACTGAAAGCTTTTACATAGTTTAAAAGTTCCCTCAAAGCACAATCACAGCTTATGTGGCAGTTTAAATAAGTTCAATATTAAGATCAATGTGTCACAAATATTGACAACAATCTTGAAAGTTTATAAAACTGTTTCAAAGGAAACTGAATACTATTTTTCTTTGAAAGTACTTTAAATTACACTGCTTACAAACACGTCACTTTCTTAACAGTTGTGCTATACACTTTTGCATGAAAATATAAAAATCTCCATTATATACAGAACTTCTTTCCCCCTCTCGAAAGTAGGCATAATGTTATAATTTGAATGAGTATTTAGTATTAAAATGTAAAATTTTGGAGTACCCATTCTCTAAATTTATAAACAAAGTTACATGCCATATTCTTTGATACTGCACAGGTTGCATATATCATAAATGATCATGTAAATAGTACAGATGAAACTGACATTTTAAGTACTGAATCAATCCGATTGACATTTCTGTGAATGATTTGGTATTTTTAAATTTAATCACCAACATCACCATCATGATCACCAATGTAAAACAGAAAAAGGAATGCTATAGCAAGAAATGATGTTCCAAGGAGATCTCCAAGAGCTGTAAGATATGGTATGGCTGAATTATCTGGATCAATTCTCCGTCTCCACATCCAATGTATCATGCAGTATGCAATGTAGAGTAACAAAAATACCTGAAATCATTAAAAAATCTACATAAATTAAACTAACTCTGAGCTAGCCTTAATCTCTAAGTGCTTGAAATATAAACATCCTTTGTCTGTCTAAATGCATGTATGACACTATTTGCAAATGTTTTTGCTCACTGGGTATGTAGAAGACTCCCCATCGTGCCATATGGAGATGTAAATAGTCTTTTGGTCAACATTAGAAGTTTTGGAGAATTTAGGCAAGAAAGGGATATTTTTAGTTTGAGTGCTTTAGAGTATTAAGGGCAGCAAAGGATTGGAAGTATTTAAGAGGTTGACATTTATATAACAGTTTATATCAGTGGTTTCCAACTGGTGGAGCACAGAGCATTTGCAGGGGGGGGGGAGGCAAGAAAAAACAAGCAAACAGCAAGTGATAATGCATGTTTTAAAAAATCATTTATTTTTAGTGCAAAACATATCTATTTTTGTTTAAAGTGTTCATTCAAACTTTACTAATAATATTACTTTGTCATTGTGTAAATGTTCATTCTTGAAGGATAAAAAACTGTCCATATATTGAGGAATGCGAGGGGGCACACTGTGAAATATCTTTCGCTGGGGTGGCACAGTATTAAAAGGTTGGGAACTGCAGGTTTATATAAAATTGAACTTGCTATAGTGACCACCTTGGTAAAGAGACCATCTGTCTATAGCAGAGGTTCCCAAACTGGGTGCCACAAGCCTATGTCAGGGGTGCCGTGGAGATAATTAAGAAAAGTGTTTCGGTGGAGTATAATCAAATAATTTCCTCTGAACTGGTATCCCCAAGAAAGTGAGCCAAGCCGATCGCTAAGTGGGCTCAAACAAAAATATTTCAGTCAAGTTCAAGACTGTCCTGTAGCCTCTCTTTTATAGGAGCACCCTGAAATGGGGGTATTGTCAAAATTCTATATCCCTTTCCCAAGAGAGTACTTTCTTGATAGTTAGCCCTATAAACAAACAAAAAAAATAACTTAAAATGCATCCAAACTGCTTCATTCTAACCCTCATTCATACTGCTTTAAAGGAAATCTGCCGCGAAAGTTTTTAGCCTGAAAAGGGTGCTGTGAAATGTTTTTAGCCTGATAAGGGTGCCGCGAAATGCTTTTAGCCTGACAAGCGTGCCACGAAATGCTTTTAGCCTGAAAAAAACTTGAGGGAAAAAATTCCCTTAAGTATTTGGCAACAACAACAAAAAAAACACGTAGTGGTGTTCAACGGAAAAGTACCAAAACTAGTATTCCTTATTTCTTTCATTACAAAATTGATGATTACTCAATTCTTTACTAAGCATTTTGTTCCTAAAATTCTCAAAATCCAAAAGTTGTCATATGTTTTATTAATCAACTTTTTCTCCCTCTAGTATAATGGACCTGAAGCTTTTTTTTTTTTTTTTTCTTTTTCTTTCTTCTTGAAACCACATGTGTTATAATGTAATTTCCATTATAGAATGTTTGGGCAGCTTTGAGTTCTCTCTTTGCACAGCTCTTTAAAGTTTTGCATTTACTCTTTAAAAGAGAGTTGACAGTTAATTTCAAAAGTAACTGTTGGAAAAATTGTGAGATGCAAGCTGGCAAGACTCCCTTTAGGGGGTATTCTAGCCTGGTTCGTGTCAGATAAGCTATGCTTCATTTTTCTTATTGATCAATAATGTAATTAATGATGCTTTACAATAAGTTTTTTTTAATGACTGTCATTTTATCTCAACACCCTTTATTGAAAAATGTGTCCTAAAAATGCGACATAATTTTACATGTATTTAAATACTATTAGTTCACAATAGCTTTAATCTATTGTTACAATATTTCATAAGCTGTAGAATATGCTTCACATGTATTTTTAATGACTGTCATTTTATCTCTCAACACCCTTTATGGAAAAATGTGTCCCAAAAATGTGTCCATACAAAGCGACATAAAAGTATGCGTAATAATTTTACATATATTTAAATACTGTTAGTTCACAACAGCTTTAATCTATTGTTACACTATTTTGTAAGCTGTAGAATATGCTTCACATGTATTTTTCTATAAATAGGTTACACTCATAAAACTTTCAACATACGGTTACCAGGCGGAATACGCGAACAGATGAGCGATAAAATGACAAAGTTAACTAATATCGTTTTAATATGGCAATAATGAAACTAAAAAATTAGGGGGGTTCAGGGGGATCTCCCTCTGACGAGGCTCGAACAGCCGAGTTTTTTATTTATTCTTCTGTTCAAAATGTATTGGATTTTAAGTTTTTGGTAAATGAAAATAAACTAGCACAAGTTCACAAAGTGTCTGCTCTTTTTGTCTTAATATGCTGCTACAAAAGAATACGTATTTAGCACAAGAATTTCACTGGGATATTGCTCTACGTAAAAATTAGCCACTACTGTTTCACTGGCTTTATTTTCCTGCAAAATTAAGTGCATTTCTCAGTGATTATGTTGTGTAATGTCACACATATTCTTAATGGTGTTTTCTCCAAAACTGTTATAGTTCAATTTTTCTGTGTTATTTTACATCGATATAAATATCCTGGTCATGGCACCATTTATATCAAGACGTAAAATTTACAGGCCATGAACATAGCGTAGATGCAGATGAGAAATACGTACTCACTTGTAGAATTTTTAAATTACCGAAGGAATGCACTGACAGCAGAAAAATTTAAGTATAGCAATTTCAGAGGAAACACCACTAAGAATATCTGCAACACTACGCAACATAATCACTAAGACATGAACTCAATTTTGCAGAAAAATGAAGCTAACGAAACAGCAGCGGTTATTTCTTACATAGAGCAATATCCTGATGAAATTCTTGTGGTAAATACATATTCTTTTGGAGCAGGCTATTAAAACATACAAGACAAAAACTTTGCGAACTTTTTTTTTTTTTTTAATATTCATAAAAACTTGAAATCCAATGCATTTTGCACACAAGTTTAAAAATAAACATATTGTAAGGCATCATTAATTGCATTATTGATCAATAAGAAAAATGAAGCCTAGCTTTTCTGACAGGCTAGAATATCCCAAAAGGGAGTCCTGCCAGCTCGCAGCTCAATTTTTCTAGTAGCTATTTTTTGAAAATAACTCAACTTTTTTTAAAGAGCAAGTGCGTAGCTTCTTGCTCTTTAAAAAGCTTCTTGAACATCATGATATATGTGGTTTCAAGAAGAAAGAAAGGAAAAAAAAAAAAAAAAAGCTGCAGGTGCAATATATACTAGAGAGAAAAGGTGAATAATAAAACATGACAACTTTTGGATTTTGAGATAAAACCTCAGGAAGAGAAATAAAGTTTTAGAAACAAAATGCTTAGTAAAGAAAAAAAGAATTTTGAGTAATTAGCAATTTTGTAATGAAAGTATAGACTAATGCTGGTATTTAATTAGGAAATAGGCATAATATGAAAGTAACATGACAAACTGAATTCAAAGTAAATGTAATGTGCTCAACTGTTTTATAAAAAGTAAATTTGTTCACATGTATGCGCATTAAAAATGAAAAAGTACGGTCCTTAAAGATTATGTTTAAAGCACATTAAAAACGGCCAAACCATGGCCATAATCAGTCAAAGTTGTCCTCCTACTTCTTTCAATGAGCAGGGCATTCTAAGCATCATCGAAGGATGCGTGTGACATGTCGTTGAAGATGCCATTAGAAGAGCCGTTGAAGATCCTGTCATTAGTATCTCTAATCACGGGTCAATCCGGAATTTTTTCCAGGGTCCCATTTTTGTGAATTTTCACACCAATTTTTGTAAAAGTCACTTTTTTCTTAAAATAATTTACAAAGCAAATTAAAGTATACAGAGAAATGCCAAAGAAGGGTTGTTTTAAGCAACTGTGTTTTTGTGAAGGGTCCGTTTGATTGAATTTTGTGAAGGGGCTGTAAAATGGACCCATATTTCCCCTGCATCGATCCCTGCTAATGATTCACAGGAGGGAAAAATGTTCTATTGTTATAATTTGCAAGTTTTTAGATTTTTTAAAGTTGATCTCTATTTTGGAATTCCGTGCTAAGCAGGAAAGTGCAGTGCTAAGTTAATTTTAATTTTATTAATATGTTCATGTTTCTTTTCTCTAATTCTGGTCAGACCTATGTAGCTGCCACTTTCTTGGGTTTCTTTACACATTATTTTCATTTTTTTAATTCCAGGAGTTGCTTAATGGTCTTAAGCCTTTTTTTGGAATGGACACGTTAAAAAATGTTGTGTTTTACTGGGATTTTAAGGCCTTTATTTGAGGCAACATTAACTATTTTATTTGTGATATTTCGGCTGTATGGAATAGCACAGGTAAAATGATAATTTTGCTTTTGCCCATCTTCAATATTGTTTTGTTTCTTTATGTGCGTTTTAAAGTTTTCTTGATAATGCAGCAGGGGTAACCTGAATTGCAACACTGCTCAAATTTCTTTTTCGAATTTCTTTTTAGAGTTCCACAAATTTCTTTTTCGAGTAATTGGCTATTGGAATATCTATTTGAAGCTTGTTGAAAATAAGATATAATTGCAGCTATTTTGTAAGAGGTAAGTAATTTTCTAGTATTGTTATTTTTTTTCTACAGTAAATTTTATATTATCGTCAAAAGGTTTATTTTATTAAGTAGGAAGTCAGGGCTATTGATTTCTGGAACAGCAAAATGTTGTTGACATATTGTAACCAAAGCTTAATTATGAAGTTATATTTAGTTTTTTTTTTCTCTTCTATTAGACAAACCTTACACTTGGCTGTAGTTACAAAAATGGGGGACACCCTCAAAGCCCCTTATCCAGTTTATAAAATATTTTATCAAATTGAAAGAATGAACTTAGTGTATTATTTAAAGCTGCTGAAAGAGTTAACTTCAGCTTACTGTGTTTTAACGTAATGTATGTACATTTTTGGTAAAAGTATGAAAAGACACATGAATTTTCTGATGCCTACAAGTGGATACAGCTCTGAATGAAAAATGGAAGAAAGAAAATGACAGTCTTTCTAGAGTTATGAGCTAAGTGTAACTAGTAAATTTGCCTCTGATAAATACACACATCGAATGCATTTTTTAGGAACTAATAGTTTTTAATTGCCTTCGGTCAGCACTAAAAATACCAATTCAAAGACTTTTGACTTCTCAAGTTTTCTCAGAATACTATATTTTCTTTGATTTATACTATTTTAGTTTCATATACTTTACTACTTATCTTAAAGCTTTTTTGTTATTTTCTAGCTATCCCTTCACTCCAATACCATTTTTTAAAAAGTGAAGATTAAACATAATTGCAACAAATATGGAACAGTATCGATCTATGAGGGGTTTTGCATCCAGAAGTTAAGAGCAAATTCCCATTCAGGAGTACTTGATCATAAACTTTTTTTTTTTTTTTAGGAGCTTTACATCAACTGAAGAAACCTTATCCACACAGGCAGAAAAGTAAGAACCTGTGTTTTGACCAGTGGCAGATTAATGCAATTTTGTGGGTAGGGGCAGTTAGTTGGACCATTTTATAGGTATAAAATGGATGGAATCTTTTACATTTTCAATTTAATTTTTTTTATCAGGTGGTGGGGGCAGCAGTCACCCCCCCTCTGCTGCCCCTTTTAATCTATCCTTAGTGGTGACCAGTGAGAACATTTGATCTAGTGTGGATGGTGGAGCTTTTTGCAGATGAGAAGGTGTATCTTTTGTACCACCTAAAATGAACATACTGTGACATTTTTTGTTTTTGTTTATTAACAAAGTTCTTAATTTTAACTTTAAAGAAAAGTTTTTTGAGTGTTCTTATTACTTCTCAACTTTGTTGGAAAGTTAAGGATAAGTAAGGTCTCCTCCCATTGTTAAGATCCTTCACTCATGAACAAAAAAAATTTTAACGACGGAAAAAGTACTACATTAGTACGTAAGATCAAATTTTATAAAAGACCAAATTGTATAATAGTATTTAATATTTTTTAAAATCAACAAAATACCTTTTTTAAAAGTTGAATCTGACAGAACTTACCTGAATCAAGGCAGCAGTCAAGTACACTACTAGGAATACCACCGTCAATGTAGTGTTACCAGCATTCAATAGTCTAATCATATAAGCAAAACACAAATGTCCAGGAAGAGCCATAAACAGTAAAACTCTGGCAGAGCGAGCATGAGCACCTGAAATAAAATAATTTATTTTAAGTATGATGATAAAAATATGCTTCATGGTGCAATTATAAAATATGTTTACTTTGTGCAAAACATAACTAAGAAAAATTTCCTGAGTGATCCGGTACCTGGTAACCTTAGACATGCCCAACATAATTATTCACATGTAAATAAATCTTGCTTCCTCAGTCTATTCAAAATAGAGGACCACATGCTTTTCCAGGATCAATTACATTAAGAATTAACAAACATTTCAATGCAAAATATTCTGAAAAAGTATACAAGTTAGCATCATTACAGTATATGTAGTGAGGCTAAAATTAAATTATCTTAATATTCAACTTTATTTCAATGCAATTATGTAAGTATTATTTCTATTATATAAAACACTTACCATGCTCAATCAAAATGCATATTTATTATGTTAAAATAAAGTAAAGGGAGGTTGGGGGATTTTCATATCAAATGCTAAATGAAATACTTTTACAAGTTAGTCACGGTGTACCTTTCCTTCAAAAATCCAAAACAATATTTTTGTAGTTGATTCCTCCCCACCCCATAAAACTTCAAAATTCCTTTATAAATGTACTATTTACTCAGATTTTCTATTGATAACCAGGCACACATCCAGGAAAACAATTTGGGGGGGGGGGGGTATCCAAACAGTAAAAAAGGCTGAATTTTTCACAAAAAGACTATACCATTATCATTTTAGTAACAAAAATGAAAATTTGGGGGGGGGGGGCGTTTGGACCCCCTTAACATCCCTCTTAAATACGTCCTTGTTGATAACGAAACAATGAGTACACAAAATATTCAAAACAGGTTATTAAGTATTACTTCCCCTTTATTATATTAATGGGAAAAGTATGTCCAAACTGAAATAAAGTCAATAGTTTCATTCAAACATTAATATGAAATGAATACTTTCAAAACAAAACCTAAGACGTGGAAAATTTAATTTAATAAACTTGTAATTTTTAACTGCCTAAAAATTTCTAATATTTTTTTAAAAATTACATCAAGATTTAAGAACATCAAAATACTTAATACACAAATACCAATAAATCCAAAGAGAAGCATTAATTAATAAAAGGTGAAATAATTCTTAATACAACAAAATCATTGTTATAAACAAAAATCAACTTTACTAATGACTAACACATTGACACACAGATAGTGATTCACCTCACTCCTTAGGAATTAAACGAACAATGAATTTTGCAACTAACACTAAAACACACACATACAGAGAAAATATAGACTTTAGTTAATTAAACTGACTCCATCAAAAAACTTTGTTATGATACATATATTATAAATTTAACATAAAAAATACTGTTAAATTGAAAATGTATTTAAATAAATACAAAGTAAAAGCCTTTGATTTTATGAATGTTGAGTCAATGCTTATTTTTTTCTAGCACATCTGCTCATGATTGCAGTCTAGTCTCTTTATGCAATCTGGACAGAATCTCATCAAATCTCTTTTCTAACTGACTTACTTCTAATAATATGTAAAACCACCACACACTTTAAGATTGATAAACTAAAGAATCACTAATAAAAATGGCTATGACACTTATTTGGAAAGGAGCGGGACACATGATTGGAGGAAAAAATAAATAAACACATGTATGTGGCAAAGCATTTTTTATAATTATACTGTCTATTGACTAAATACATTATTTTTCCAGTTTTACCATTTGTACGCTACATAAATTACAAAAGTAATAATTGAAAACACCCCATACACAAAATTTAAGATGAAAGACAATCTGTATATTTTAAAAACAATAACACAGTTAAGAAATTTCACTCTTATTTCCTTTGAAGTAAAATTATGAGTAAACAGATATTGTTTGGTGATCTGTATGCACTAAAAACATGCTGTAAAAGCATAAACCGAGGCTTGCTTCTGCACACAAAAATTCTGCAAAGAAATGTATTATAATTATTTTATATTTTTAAGAATTTTTAAGAAATTCTATTTTCAATTTCTTAAAAATTCTTTACATAATTATTTATATTTTTAAGAAACAAAAATCAAGAATTTAAGAACTTGCTCCATAACTTTTTATTATTTAACAAATCAAACTGAAGTATATTCATAAGATGAATGCACGCAAATTTACGAAGTCCAAAGAATAATGTTTCTTGGATTATTTCGGAAAGGTTAGGAAATATTTAAAAACTTCTTAAACTGTCAGCATTTCATGCCATGAAGTAGTTTACAATGGTAGTGCATGATCAGTGAATACTTCTTCATACATATATCTTGTGATAAAAACTAACAAAAATATAACGCTATCAGAGTAGACAAATATCTTAACCCTTATTCTCAAACACTTCAGCCAAATCACTTATTCCAGTACATTTACCATTAGAAGTGGTCATCCTATTATACAGTTATGCAAATCCCCGACTCATCAATTCACTGACTCTGTATCGTTGTATTTCTGAGAGTGTTGCAAGTGACAAATATGTCATACTTAAGTCACGGTTATCAGGCTTTGAAGGGAAAATTGCAATTTCAATTCTTTAAAATAGTTTTTCTAGATTATCCAGTTTAACCTTTTTTCACAAATTGTTATGATTTCAATTTTAAGTAAAGTTTAATTAATAATCCTAACCTTAATTAGTGAATTTTAAATCAAGTAAAATTAAAATTTCTAAACAATTTGTTTATTAAGATGGTTTTGTTTTGTCACCATATACCAGTATTCATAAAGGAAGTAAAATAATAATGAAGTGTTTAAAATTTATTAAGGTATATGTTGAATTACTATTGATGAATCATGGCTGACTCATTTTTATTTATTTGTTTACTTGTTCTATATTTTGGCGCCAAACATCTAAAAGATCGTTATTCTGGCGATCGTGTTGCCATCTTTGTGTAAGGTAACTATACATATGTGTTCAAGTAATTAAAATAAATTGTACAACAATTTTCTTTTAAATTTTAAATTTATGAAAATACGTTTTGTGAGAGCTGACATCATTCAGAGGGCTGGTAATAAATTTTTAGAGCTGACAATAAGAGTTTCATAAAAATGTTTGTTTTGAAATTGGTAATTTTCCTTAAAAAAATTAAGTGGTTGTAATTACAGTTAAGTTTTTTTTTCCTTCACTATAATTATCTTTTCTGGATTTCTCTAACCTTCTTTCTAATTTTTAATAACATGCAATGACTACGTGCATCGATACAGATACTTCGATTCAATATAGCAAAGAAGAAAACAACAACGGTGCAAGGATATGGAGATCGGCATCCAAGCATTTTCAAATTTTTAAATCGAAAATCGAATTTCTACAATAGTTACAACGATAAGAACAACTTACACCTTTTTTATCTTCGTCAAAAATTAAGTTTCAACGCTCATCGATAATAAATCTACAAGTTTTCAGTAATAATAATTGTATCTTCGACCGAACTACTTTACGAGCGGAAAGCGCCAGCAAAAGAAGTAAAAAGGTGACTTAAGCCGGAGGAAGCGTGGGTTGTGACAGATTCTTGGCTGTTGGCATCATCGACGGAAGTTTGTGCCCCGCTAGATTCCTTACTAAAGAAAAAGAAATGGCGCGCTCAAGAAATGAGTGTCGGTTGCTGGAATTCGTGAGGATGACGACCTGATGAAAAAGATCTCGATGGGGGCCCCCTCTCTTCAATCAAAGATAAGTTTCTATCTTTCTCTCTTTCTTTTTTTAATTTCTTTTTTTTGTGCACAAGTGTTAGGTAAATTTTTTAGAAAAAGGTCAGCTCGGGGTAAGGGAAAATGAGGAATTTTAAAGTTATAGTGTTTCATGTTCTTTCACGATATTATCTAGATTTAAGTTTTCAAATGTAAAAGAATTAAAGGTTAACCTAATAAATGTGATTTGTTATTTGTAAAAATGGCTCCTCTTCATTTATCTCACTTCGTGTGAATTTTATTTCAGCAGTTCTCTTTCAGGTTTCAATCCTTTTTTTTCATTTAGCCTAAATGTTTTTGCACGTAAGCCGAGAACCTGGTTGGTATATTGCGGTCACAACACTTTCTAAAACTAAGCATTTATTTTCTAAGTGTGAAATATGAAAATGATAGTTGGTTAAAATTTAAATAGTAAATCTTTGAGTTAGGATAAAGGTATGATAGAGAATTACAACAAAATAAAATGATTTCTTCTGCATGATACATTGATATAAGAGAGGATATTCCCAGCAAAACGAAATCTTTCAGATGCGAAAAGTTTTAGTACATTTTTAGAAGAAAATGGAATTCAATTTTTATAACATAACTAAATCTGAATATGAAGTTATTTATTTTAAGTGAGCAAAGATTAAATATAGTGTAGACATACTTTTGCCAAATGATTTTTCTAGCACCCGTTGTAATTGCTTCAATAATGGGCTTGATCTTCTAGTACATGTTTCTCAACCTGTGTGCCACTAGACTTTTTGAAAAATTATTAGTAGTACAAAGTGTTGTATCAGCAATATGACATTTTCAATTTTTCATGTGCTGTCCTGTTCACTTTCACTGAGCTATACTCTATGAAGTGTGAAACTTATTTCATAGCATGAAAAACAGCTCAGCAGATTTTTTAAAGAGCTGCTTACAACAAGACCCATACAAACACAGGCTCAGCTCTCATTGAATATATATACACATATTTTTAACTGTGTTATTGTTTGTAACATATATTCTATTTTGTAAATAAATAATTTTTTATAATCTGTTTTAGTGACACTGTTTTATAGTACATACATATATATATCATGAAATACCGCAAAAACATCCCCCTCCCCCTCAATCCTCAAAGAAAATTAGGATTATTTGGGGAGGCGGTGGATAATTGGTAAAAGTAAGAAATTGACCAATATTTCCCTGCTAAAATTAAGTACCAGGAAAATGATTTTAAAATAAACATATGTTTTTAATTTGCAAGGATTGAAAAAAAAAAAGCAGTAAACTCTGTTAACTGGTATTCAACTAACAAGAAAAATTCGGATTCCCCACCTTTTCCCCCCATAAATAGTTTTAAAACATTTGCAGCTATTCAGGAAGCCTATGGTTTTCATTTTCGAATAATCAGTGACTGATTAATATACATCAAATCAATGGTTATATTTATGGAGGCAAATGTTATGAAGAAATACAGTCAACTCCGGTTATAGTGAACCTCTGGGGACCATCAAATTTTGTCCACTATATCCGAAATTCCCTAAAACCGAAGTGTCCCCATGGTGAACAAAGAAACTGTAAATCAGGACTAATGGTTTGTGTTCACTATAGCCAAAAGTTCCCTATATCCGGAGTTGACTGTAAATAACCAAGCCTTAAAGTATGTTGCAATGTTGTGCTGTTCCTAATCTCTTTCCTTTCCTGTGAGGCTCGAGTTGGTTTGCGGTCTTTTTTTTTCAGAAGGGGGTGCAGCACAACATCTGAAGCTGATTATGTCACACTAGGAGCAAGGATCAGAGTTGTTATATGGAATGGCACAATGAAAACAGAAATAAGCACACAGAAGAGAAAGGAGAGAGATGAGGGTTATTTTATGGTATACACACACAGAAATGTAAGATGTGGCAATAAAACAGCATTCCAGAGTACACATATAAATATGATGATGGTTTTAGGTGAACATATTTTTGTACAATGTCCATGGAAATAAAATTTATATTTGAAAGTTGTTTATGATCAATAGAGCTTTTAAAAGTTGCCAATTTCTGTATTCTTATCGCAACTGGGTGACTAATCTTTCCCCCCACCTGCATTTATTTGGCAAATGCAGCAATGAGTATTTTGGAAAATAGATAAGATGGCAATAGAGAATCAATAAATATGGAAAATTGTACAATTTTGGCTAAATTTTTTTTTTTTTTTTTTTTTTTTTTTTTTTTGTGGCTTGATGTAAGAAATTAAAGGTACATGGAAACACTGTTTTAACTAATTACTTTTATGCAATATAAACTTATTTTAACTTTCTGCCATCAGTGACAACTTGGGGATTAATTTTGCTACACAAATTCTTAAGGATTCAACAAAAGAAGGTCTTAAGGAAGCATTAAAAATTTCGAGTCGAGAATCGTCGTTTAAGACTTTATGAGCTACTTTATGACGGCAACAAATGTTGCAAAGATAGCACAATCTCTGTCAGTTTCAACCTATCTCACTTACTTCAAATACTTTACTAGTTGCATTACGTTAACATTCTTCCATAAGTTACATTTTTTTTGGTTTCTCAACTCCTTAGAAATTCATTTCATGTCTTCAGGCAAAAATCCACACATTTCTTACTTTCTTTTATACTTCCTGTGAGGCAAGTTGGTCAGATTATGATAATAACCACAAGTACTAGGACTATGTATGGAATCTTTATTAATGCACTTTAATAAAAATTCATTTCTAATTTACTTACAAGGGGAGGCTCAGACGTTGGGATCACCAATTTTGATGAAATGTGGATGAGTTAAAGGGGACCCATAGTAAGTAAAATGCGGAAGAACTGGCCGCCAACTCTGCCTTATTTTCGAGAAAATTCCATTTAAACATTTGATGCACTCTTATACATCAATTATTTGGAGAATCGTTTGCATAATCCGTGGTGCCGTGGTTTCACATTCAGCTAGAGATCAACAGGTCTCTGGTTCGTATCCAACGGAATCTGCTCTGCTTTTTTATTTTTTTTCCTTCCTTAAAAATTCATAAAACAGTTTAAAATGATTATGTAAAAAATATATTGTGATTTACTTTGTAAAACTGGAGTTATAAGGTTCTTTGCTGTGTATGTATTTAATAATTTACTAATGCTTTTAGGACCAGGGAAGAATGATAAAAATGGATTTGCTTCTTTCTTCATTTTGAATGATGCAATTATTGATTAAAGTTTCCCATTCAGCTAACACATGTTACACACATGTAATTACAATTAGAAATTCCATATTCGGTATAAATGATAAGTTAAACCTTTATATGTTTAAAATATTTATGATTTGATGCAGAATGCATGTAGTTTTACATTCGTCAAACTTCTTGAGTAGTAGATAATGAAAAAAATCATAATAATAAAATACCAGAGCTTTTGGCTTCCGAGTTGAAAAAACTATAGAGAATTTAATAAAAGAATATTCCAATGGGAATGCAACTTGTTCAAAGTCAGGGACACTTTCAACAAGTAACCACTATGCTTCATTCCTTGACCAAATTTTGAAACCATACGTAGGGAATGAGAAGTTTTAGGAAAGGTCAAACAAATTCAGAAATTTATGACAAAATATTTTTATGACGATGAAAGTAATTCATCTTGTCCCCTGAAAGTAATCCCACTTAAATCTACATCCCTTTGTCAACCATGTAAGGGTCAGTTTTACAACCCCCCCCCCCCCCACACACACACACACCACCCAAAAAAAAAAAAATACAAATTTACAAAATTCTCCATACTTTATGCAAAATAAACGGGAATTAATAGCCTGAGAAGATGCAATAAAATTCATTAAGTCATGTATTTTCCGCTATCACCGCATTCACACATTCTTTTCTGAAATCTTAAAACATGCATGGCTTGCAGCAAAATTTTCTGATGAAAGGCAGGTATTTCTAAATGTAAATGAAATTTTTTTCCCACAAACAGAAATGAAAAGACGATGTGGATGCAAAATATTTCTTTCATATGTTGTAGCAGATGTCCAAGCAATTTGTTTTGCAAGGTTTTAGGACAAATATCCCCCTAATTCAATTACACATCTGTAAAAGTACCGAATAACTTTTCAAATTGTGATTGATAAATAATATTTCTCATTTCTGTCGCTTTCATTTGCAGTTATTCAATTTTATTTCGTAGAATAGTCTTTATTCAATAAATCATGTCAATTTTCTAATGCATTTGTCATTTTAAACTGTTATGAAGGGAGGGAAAAAAAATTAAAAAGCAGAGCAGATTCCGTCGGACACGAACCAGAGACCCCTTGATCTCTAGCCGAATGCGAAACCATGCCGCCACAGATTACACAAACGATTTTCCAAATAATTGGTATATAAGAGTGCATCAAATGTTTAAATGGAATTTTCTCGAAAATAAGGGAGAGTTAGCGGCCAGTTCTTCCGCATTTTACTGTACTATGGGTCCCCTATAACTCATCTACATTTCATCAAAATCGGTGATCCCAACGTCTGAGCCTCCCCTTGTTAGTCGAAATTCTTGACAAAAATCTTGTATAAATATGAAAATTAAATCACTCAAATGTGCTGCTACCAGTATTTTTCAACTTGAGATAATAAAAACAATACATAGATTCCACAATTTAAACTTTAAGTATATTATTTGCTTAAGTCAAAAATAACCCTTGGGTAATTTAATTTCTTATAATAAACTTATGCTGAAATTACACACACAAAATTTATAATCTTAAAAGAAAAATTCTTAGGAGTCACATAAAACCATGTCATTAAGAGATTTTCTTGAATGCTTTGAAAATTTTGTCGTACCCTAAGAATATTAGATTAAAAATGAATTATTTTATTTATTTAAATTTCATCTACATAATAAAAATAAAGAAATAAATAGAAGAAAGTCATACCATAACTAAACAACTGATGCATTAAAAACAAACAGTAATTTACACCTTTTAAAGTGTATTAATACAAAAGAGCATGATAATTTTAGCATTTTTAAGTAATTTGAAATGTGTATTTATAGTGTCCTAGTTTGTATTGACAAAGCTTTATATGTTTATTTCACAGAGTTTTTGATATTGATTGAAAATATTCTAATGCAAAATGAACTAGGGTTAAGAAATTTCTCACCATGCTCAAAAGGCCATACTATGAAGAAAGGAAAACAAATTTAAGCAAATTGTTAAAAAAAAAAAATCAATCTTAGAAATGCATGCAACTTGGCATTCAAAATATTTTGCCAAATCAACAATATAAAAGAGTATATCAATTAATAAATTCATGGCTTAATAAGTTATCAAAACTCACTATTTTTGTATGAAGTCACAGGAAAAGTGCTTTTAAAATGTATTTATAAAGCTACATGTTTAATAGAAATTATTTTTTTTAATGCAATTCCTTGACAAAATTAGCATTTAAAGAAACTCCTTCCCCTCTTTTGACAACTGCACTCTCATAAGTGGCCACTTTAAGTGGCACATCCAGGATTTTAGTTTAGGTGGAGACAGGGGCAACAAATAACTGTTATAGTGACCTTGATTATAGTAATACCTCTTATAACATCAAAATATTTCGTATATATATCAATATATACGAAATATCAATATATCAATATATTCCCACCATCAACATAACTCGTTATAAAGTCATAAATACTGATTTTTTCAATAATCAGTAATAGGGTTTAACTGTACTTAATACACCAACAACTATTTATTTAAAAAACCATCTTTTTTTAAATATTTTAGAAATAATTCAAATAACCACTGAATAAAAATGTACCCATGTTTAAAACTTAAAATAATTCATTATTTTCAGCTCTAACATAAGACTCTCCCCCCCCCCCCCACACACACACACAAAAAAAAAAAATAAAAATAAATAAATAAAGCTAACAGGCAAAACCTATTGTATTAAAGGATCGAGAGTTTACACTCATTTAATCATGCAAACATTTTTCTAACAACGCAAAATAATATGGCATAAAGGAAATAAGTAGTAGTAAATAAGACTTTAACAAACAAAGAAAAAACTTACAAGGACTTTTAATTGTGTGAATAATCTGGTTAATGTAAAATATATATATAAGTTGATAGAATAATAGAGTTCTAAGGAAAAGGTTCAAGCACAAGTGATTTCTTCAGCTCTAACAATGATGTGCTGAATTATTTAACTTCTACATCTGTGGACATAGGAACAAAATATGTTTTTGTAGATACAAAGATACAGATCTGGTAGTCTGTGCATAATTTTAAAGCATATGTTTAATCAAAATGATAGTTTTATATAAACAGAATTTCATATAACACAACAATGTTCAACCATAATGAAGATTTTTAGGGCAAGTAGTTGAGAGCATAAAAAATTGAACTTAAACAGGTTTTTATACTTTTTAAAGATTTAAATTGCCTTTAAACTTTTTTTCCTACATGGTCAGTTAATACAGTTAAGCATTAAGTACATTAGTTCTCAGTATTGTTTTAATAGTATAGCTAAACACTGATACAATTGCAAATGCAGTCAAGTTTCTCCACAGAGCAATTTCTCACCAAGGGTAAACATGACTTAGAAAGCTGTACAACCCAATCCCCTTCAAAAAGAAAAATATTAAGTGTACAAATGGCTCCCCTTAAAAAGTTAAAATTCCTATTGAAAAATAGAAGACATTTAATAAACAGAGATAAGATTGACAAAAAAAGGAAAAAGTCTGAAAGAAGGTGTGAACATTTGAGCAATAATACTTATGAATTTCAATTCCAACAAATATTGTAATTGCTACCGATATTAAATCTATTCTACTATATACAATTTTGACTTTATGAAAAATAAAAAATTCAGAAAAATTTTAAAACATTGAAAAAGTCTGAAAAATCAACTAAAGTCTGAAGAATCTCATCCCCGAATAAAATTAAGATTTTCTGCAAGAATGAGAATCAAAACGATTGCTTGCAATGAGACTGTCATTTTGGGTACTGGACAGTGACCAACATAATGTTGAATAAAAATTCTGGGTGGACTTCAGACTCCAATATATTCTCACTGCTTTACAAGAGGCATTCACTTCAATTTAGCATTCAGTTTTTTGGGCAGTCTGTGAAGAAGTCTTTCCAGATGGATACTCTAATAAAAACTTCTGTTTACATTGAGAAATATGACAAGTACAGCTAATGTGGTGCTCATTTGCTGCAATGTAATAACTCAAAAATCATGATTTTTGAGTTGATGCCATAGAGATAATTGCAATGGTGTTAACTTTCAAGTCAGAAAGTGTCAGATTTGAAATTTTTTAATTTCCTTTTGGGAATAGTGGTAATATCAATTTGGTGAATATACATTTTTTCATTTAAATGGAACTAACAAAACTAAACCTTTGAAGAGCCCATGAATATTTATTACTTTAAGCACAGAAAGTTGATCTTTTACTTTCTTGTTATGAATATCCATTAATTTCGCATTTGTGTATACATTTTATGCTAAAAGTTCTTCAATATGCCTGTAATGACCAACATTAAAAGCAAGGGTTGTGTGGATTGTGTGTGTGTGTGGGGGGGGCTGCTGGACAGAATTAAGAACCAGTTAGGTTGAAGAATATAAGTACTCTTGGACACACTGAGTGCAGCAAAAATATTTAAAATTTTAAACCTTTGTTTATAAAAAGAACAAAATTTAATTTTAAATGTATGATTTTTAAACATATTTTTGTAAATGTAACACCCACCATGCACTTTTTACAACAATTACACAGAACTTACAACTATTTTAACTTTCATTACACATGAAGAAAGAAAAAAAAGCTGAGAACTTCCATTTTGAATGTTTTGTAAACTATTCGTCCAAACTACTTGTTCAAATAATTAAGCATGGAAGACCAAAAAAAATCAAAAATTGAAAAATTCAATAATGCCAGAGAAAATGAGTGTTTAAATTGAATTAAGTTAAATGAAATTAATTTTTCAAAAACAAAACTAGTTATGAATGAAAAAAAAAAAAAAAGATAGGGAATTTAAATTTTTTGGATGAAAATATAATTATCTAATATTTTGAAAATATTACAGATTTCAGTCAATACAAGATTTACCAGAAAATTTTAATAACAAATGATATTTTCATGAAGTATCAAAATATATTATCAGGCTTACCTCAGGAAATCTGAAGCCATTGGAAATATAGAAAAATGAAAGCAAATAGAATTTTTGGACCATGCACATTTTTTTAATATTAAAAAACTTAGCAGTAATCAATGCTTTAAATAACTGCTATTATAAAATTTAAAATAATTTCTGCAACAGAATTTTTTTATGTTATGCAAACATATGAACATTTTTAAAGATAGAAAAAGGTAAGATGAGAAAAAGTTCTTATAACCTTCAATCCTACACTGTTTTAAATTAAAATTTTTATTATGAACAAAGTTTTTATGCCAAATAAGTATAGAACAAAAATTACTGTATAGATTATGTGTTTAATTCTATTACTATAAGATTACATTGGGTAATTCACTAAATATTATAAGAAGTGCATTTGAGATTTTTTTTTAACAGCAAAGTCTCTATAATGTTTATTGCAGATGTTTCAAAAACAGATTTCAATTCACAATCACCAGTTTAATATGGAAAAAATATATTAATATTTTAAAATATCCTGTTATTAAAAGTCCAATAAAAGTCAATTTCATTAAAGTGAAATATTGTAAAGTGTAAAGATACTGAAATTTATAACAATATTCTTAACTGTGCTATTTAAATAAACTTATGTACTGAACTCTATTTAAAACATCTAAAGTTATAAAAACATGGCTTATGTCAAATTTAGCTATGGCATAATGATTGTCAACTATGCCAAACTAAATATAAACTTCATAAACAACTTACAAATCTATTTATTTTAAAAATAAATGAAATTTTACTTACCAGATTAATCACCGTAAACTAAAAAAAAATGAGAAACTAACCGAAACAAAATTAGAATAAAAAATCAAAACCTTTCTTTGAAAGCAGGATGTTTGAAATTTAATATAATCAAATATACTTAAAAATAAAAACTGTTAAACAAATACCACAAGTATAATAAGCTGAAAATGCAGATAAAGATAAGTATTTTATGCAATCACCCATAAACTTACAGCAATATTTTAAACATTCTATAACATAAAATTGGCATTTAAGAAAATATTTGCATAACAAGTAAGATGAGTATTTCACAGGATTTTTATACTATCTTGAGGAAATTAAAAATTATCTATACATAAAAAAAATATTTTGAAAGAAACCACATATCCCTGAAAATGTTCTGAGGAAAATTCTTTGAAATTTAACAGAAGATTCCCATTGCCCACAGAAAAATAGAATTAAAACCGTTTTCTTCATATATAAAAATTATTTATACATCCAAAAAACACTTTGAAAGAAACCACACATCTCTGAAAATATTCTGAGGAAAATTCTATTAAACTTAACGAAAAATTACTATTGTCTTCAGAAAAATAAAATTAAAACCGTTTTCTTCATAAATAAATATCACAATTCTAGCAAAAATAAAAGAAAAACTTTTACAGATTAAAACATTTTTAAGATATTATTTTAAGTAACTTACAATTATCTCATGCAATACTTTTATAAATAAAGTATGCATTACAATTGCGGCAAGGAATTTTAAACAAGGATCGTTTTCACCAAAACCTTAAAATTTCCCCTTCTTAAAACTTACTTGGGGGGGGGGGGAGAAGGAAAGGATTATTTCCTTCGAACAATGCTGATACACTATAATGCATTGGAATTACTTTGCCTGTTCATGTAAAAAAAATAAAAATAAACTATGAATGCAACATATAGACTATTTTAGATACAAATCATGATACAGGGAATAGAAATAACATATAAATATCATTGCGGTTGATGTATATTTATGGAAGATAGAGAAATAAAAACAAAATACATTGTTGGAAGTGTTAAGATATAGGAACTAAAGCTGTTAAGTTTCAATAGCCGCCCAGAAGGTGAGTAGCTAAAAAACCATTCTATTATGCCTTGGGCCTGTGTTGGATTCTCGGCTTAGGCATTAACTCATCTGTCACTTCATAGGGGGTAATGTAGACGCCCAGTGGGTGCCCTCAAAATAGAATGGCCAGGTTGTTGTAGTGGCAAATGCATAATTGGCTAGAGCCCATTCATTTTTTAAAAACATAAGTTTCAATCAACAAAATGGAGAAAACAGCCTTATTTCCTCAGCCTGCTTCAGGAGCACATGAACAAAATTTCAGAAAATTTTGAACTGTTTTCAGGAGCAGTATAAAAATCAGAATGTGTGACAAAATATTTATTTTAGCATGAATTCACATATTAATATCCAACACAAAATAACTAGAAAATTTTTATTTAGTATGTTCAAGAGATAATAAAGCTATTGTTACTGCTTTCCTTAGATAATTTAATATGGAAACTGATTCATTCTGTTGACAAGTACACACACCATAAACTATTTTTTTTAAACTTGAAAGCAGCATTTAAAGCCAATTCTCTAATTACAGTTGCTCTAATCAAAATTGTTTTGCTTGTTCAAAATATCTATTTAATCTTCTGGTTGCTTTAAGTCAGACAAAATATCTAATTTTGACATTTTAAGTTTCAAAAGCATAGTAGACTGAAGCTAGGCAGATTTACTAAAATAATTTAACAATTCTCACTAATGAGAATTTCTTACAATTCTAAAACTATTTCAGAAATTAAAATTAATGTTGGGAGCCAATCTCTAATTCTAGCAATTTACTTTTGCACACTATTAAAGAATTACTATTTTAATAGCCAAAACAATTTTTAATGTGTTATTTGTTAACAAATAAGCCTGTTTGGATAGTTGGAAATGTCAATGAGTAAAATTTTATAACTGTCAGCACTTAGGCTGCTACTCTCGCCAAAATCTGTAGAACATTCAATTTTTACTTTCTACGTTACATCATCATATTGAGCACATTGCCATGCACCCTATTCATAGTTAATCTAATATCAAAGTCATAGTTTAAGAGCAACCAACCACTCACACAAATCAACATCCTGACTTGTCATCCTCAAATGAAATTAATTGCATAATTAATTCAAATCAGATTCTGAAAATCACAAAAAAAGTCAGTTTAAGTAGGTTACTTAACAAAGAAAGTAACGTGACAAAAGCTTTATATATTATGCTAACACATTCAGATAAAGACCTAATTAATCCTCAAGAAACTGCCCACATTTATAAAATTAATCTGTCTTTTGATGAAACTAACATGGCAGGGTGATAGTTCAGAGTTGCAAAAAGAAAAATAAAGGATTTAAAAAAAAAAAAAAAAAAAAAAACATATGGAGTAGTATAAAATTAGGAAGATTCAATAAGGCTTTAGCAAAAGTAACCCAAGAAAAACCAATCACAAAAAAATTTTGAAAATGTAAAGAAAATTGTAGATTTTAGAAAAGGAAATTATGTATACTGAAGGGAATCATTAAAAATAATGACCATAGATAGTGTCATCAATGAATCTACACATGTATGGATCAACACTGGTTGGAACGAACTCCTGAGGAGATACACAACAAAGTGAGCAGCAGTTTCGCTTGAAAGGCCCGGAAAGGAAAAATTTTGCAACTTTTCACAGATGTTACAGTAACTGTTTTGTAATGTTGAAGTATAAGATAAACATATTTCATTTTTACATCAATGAACATTGTATCAAATACTCACACACAGAAATAAATAAGAACATAAATATACATAATCATGCATGTTCATAATCAACCAAGCATTATAGCTAAAATTTAATTTACATTAAACCAAAGCATTCATTCCAGAAATACACGCTAAAAACTTACTTTTTCCAAAGAAAACTGTAAATGGATTAACACAGACTTTAGGGTCTGAAAGTGGAAGAGTTCCTATTTCAGATCTTTGATTAAGATAGGTTGAAATACGACTTGAATGCACAGCAACAAGGTTTCCACCAACACCTAAATGAGAATAACAATTACTAGATTAAATTATTCTAACAGCATCCTTAAAAGTTTCTTTTAAATAGTTACACAAATTTATACCATTTATGACAGGCTGGTAAACTGCAATTCCTTTAAATTTTGAAATAGCTAAATCAAGAACACAACCTCCAGCACTAGAAAATAAAAAAGTATCCTTTTATCAATACACCTACATTTAATTTTAGGGTATAAAATTAACTATTTTTTCAAACTTTATTTTAACCAAATAAGATTTATTTAGCAGCACTATAAATTTAAGCTGTTTATAATCTCAGAAAAACTAATCAAGAAATTGCATTTCTAAAAGGTCAAGACATTTACAATCCTACCATGTTTAAATTATTAAAACACAATATTTACACATATCAATTGAATTCTGCTATATTATTAAGACTCACGTGCCATAGTATAACTTTATCAAGTACAAGTATAACTTTGATAGAAAGAAAACATGCTTTCCTGATTAGACAGATCCAGGATTAAAAGAGATTCAACAAGAGTAATATCACATGCAATACATTTGTGTTATGTCAAAACAAGGCATGGACTATCTATCAAGGATGGGAATTGTGCCTTGGTCTGAAGACTTTCTAAGGGATTCTAAGGAATATTTACATTACATCTTTAGAAAACAGACCAGAACTTGACAGCCATGCAACAAACCTGAACCTGGGACCTTCACACTTCAGCTGTCTACCCTTTTGAGCATCTTATCTATTCTACTACGGTGGAGCCACATGCAATATGGATCACAGCACATGCAGTTTTAAAATGGGTTAGTAGTGATTTTAGAAAACACTTTATGTAAATAATAAATGAGCATTTTGAACTTTTTTATTCCATTTTTAGCATTAGTACATTTCTATACACATCAATGTATTCTATTTTGCTGACAAAAATGTGTAAGTTTTAAACACTACTGATTAAAAAAATTATGCTACTAATTAAAAATATATACCGTATTTACCCATGTATAGGTCGACCCCGTGTATAAGTCGACCCCACCACTTCCCAATCCAGAAATTTGAATTTTTTAAAATCCCATGTATAAGTCGATCCCCCCATTTTCTCGATCAAGAAATTAAAAAAAAAAAAAAAAAAAACATTTATTCAAAATCATCTGGGGAAAAAAATAAAGTACTAAATATTCAATAATAAAACAACTTTATTTTTTTATAAATACATTTATTCAAAATTATCTGAAAAGCAAAACAAAAAGAAAGTACTAAATATTTAATAATACAGATGACTATATACAAAATTTACGTTTCTGTTTTCTATTAACTAAATCAGCCATATCAGTAGAAACAAGGAGAAAAAGTATAGTAAGATAAACGAAGTAATGAAAAAGTGTACTATGAAGAACGAGCATTTCAATTGCACATATAGGAGTGCTACATTCTCGGAATCTCATTCTAGGAATCGCCTGGACCAATCACATCACCCAGACTCCAGCACTGTTAAGGAAAAGAACAATTCATTCCTCTTTTTCTCTCCTGGTATGGAAATCTGTGACGTCATTGTGTTATGGAATGCAGGTTGAGAACAACTTTCTTTCAAAAGGAGCATTTTTGACTTCAGATAAAAAAATTAAAAATTACGGCCCCGTGTAAAGTCGACCCCCCCCCCCCACTTCAAAGCCTTTTTTTTTGTCTAAAATTTCTCGACTTATACACGGGTAAATACGGTAATTTATGTTTAACAAAGCATCCCTGTTGAAATATGGAATCAGAAAAGCAAAAGCTATGCTCACATTAAAGCTGCACCCAAAGAGGTGGTTCAAGGAATCATACACTGCCCCCTCCTCCCCCCCCCCCCCCTTCTAAAATTTCAACTTTCAGTAAGAAAATTATGAATTTTTTTTTTTTTTTTTTTAATGAAAATTTGTTTTTTCCATCCTTTGGATCACCTCAGATTTTTTTTTGAGTACAGCCCTAGCTCATTTACTTTACTGATGGCAATACAAAACAAAAAACAAAAAAAAACCCTACTGACTTTAGAAAATTATAAAGATAATGCACATATTTCAGGGGTACACTCAACTCTTAATATTCCTGGTCAGGAACATTAACAGCTGATTGTATCATTGTATCAATGAATATGCACATTAGGCTTTCTCCTATATTCAGGAGACTGAAAAAACTTCATTTAAGTAATTTTGCTAAGACATTTTAAAACATTTAATATACAATTATAAAATTTTATTATAATGCTACAAATTAATATAATGAAGCTATGTAAAATTTAAATATTATTATGTAATTAAACTTAGTAGTTTACACATTTAGTAATTAAGCATTCAATACTAAAATTTTTTGTCTCTCGTTAGTTTTTCCTTTTACTTTATAAAAATTAAAATTAATTTCATCATATACTTTACAAATATTTATTTTAGAAATGTATAGTTACCTTAATGAGTGGTGAAACAATCAGTTGTTTGTACTTTTTTAACATTTATTTTATTTATGACATTCAGGTATTGGTCAATATCTTCTGTGTACAGTCCTTTGCTTTACATGTATTCCTTAGTTTTCTTCACATACCGTATTTTCCGGTAATAACGCTGCGGCGTTAAACTATATTTTTCTTTTTCGGAAGCAAAAATGCGGCCAATAACTGGGTGCGGCTTGTAAGTAGTTCCAAAGTTATAGCTGATCATTTAACCCCCCTCCAAAAAAAAACCAACCTTAAATCTGGTTGAGGAACAAAATAATCCATGATCTTTTTCTGTTCCTATAAAAGTCTCACATGGCGAAAACCTATCACGGTGTTTACGTATAGTAACATTTTTCAGAATCAAAAAACAGTACTTTGATCAGGCATCGCATCCAATCGCATCAAGTAACTCTGTATGCCATATCAGGAATAACCCCTCCCATTTTCCCCCTCCAATATTCGCCAGCGCTAAACCTTACCTATAGGCGTCTAATTATACTATATGTTCCAAATCTTTTTCAGCATTACAAAATATGCATATTCGTATCTGGCAACAACTCAAATTAATTTTACTTCACGTTCTTCATTCGATTTTATTCATTTTATTAGTGTTCTTGCTCCGATACTGATTATTTTCCATTATGTTTTCGAACAATTCTAAGCGGCGAAGTTATACAGCAAAGTTTAAATTAAACGCTATCTCATTAGCAAAAGTGAACGGCAATAGACAAGTAGCACGAGAGCTGAATGTGGATGAAAAACGTGGTGAAAGCAGGAAGAAATACTGTTGAAAATGCCGAGAGAGAAACGAGCTCAACGTCGCAGACCGAAAGCACAGTGGCCAGATTTGGAAAAAGAGCTTTGTGACTGGATTGAGAATCAAAGGGAAAATGGTCGATCTTTATCAACTGTTTTAATAAGAATAAAAGCAAAGCAGATGGCGGCAGAGAATGGTCTGGCCGATTTTAGAGGTGGACCATCATGGTGCAACCGATTTTTTAAAAGAAATAATCTGACCATGAGAGCCCGGACAAGTGTTGGCCAGAAATTGCCCAAAGACTGGGAAGAGAAGAAAACTTCGTTTTTAAAGTTTGTGAAAGAAGAGATTAAAAACTATGCACTGAAGCCATCGGAGATAGGGAATATGGATGAGGTCCCCATATCGTTCGACATGCCTGATTTTGTTGGTGTGAAGTCTGTCCCTATCGTTACAACAGGGAATGAGAAAAACAGTTTTACCGTGGTGCTTTCATGTTTAGCCTCAGGTCATAAATTGCCTCCGATTGTTATCTTTAAGGGGAAAACAATTCCTAAAGAAAATTTCCCTTAGGGAATAGTAGTGCTCGCAAATCAAAAAGGCTGGATGAACCAGGACATTATGCAGGAATGGGCAGAAAAATGTTGGAGAAAAAGACCGAATTTCATTTTTCAAAAAAATTGTCTACTGATCATGGACTCGATGAAAACGCACCTTTCAAACGAAACGAAAAAATTTCTAGGATCAGAGAAAACAAGACTGGCAATAGTACCTGGTGGGTTAACTAAAATATTGTAACCTCTGGATTTCTGTATAAATCGGGCATTTAAAGTTCGCATGCGTCATCACTGGGAATCGTGGATGTCGGCAGAAAATCATACGTTTACAAAAGGAGGCCGGATCCGTGAAGCAACTTATACCGAAGTTTGCGAGTGGATCTTGGACTCCTGGAATAAAATTCCGAATGGTATGGTAGAGAGAGCCTTTCAAAAAGCCGAAATTATCGATTTTTCACAAAATAGCACTAATGGGATTCCTGCAATTTCTAGTGTGTCTTCCGATGATGAAAATGGTTCAGATGTTGATGAACTTTTGCCATCTGAACACTTAAAAATGTTCCAGACTGACACTGAGGACGAGGATTTTGACGGATTTTCTGAAGTAGAAAACAGTCTGTAGTATTATATATATATATATATATATATTCTAAAAATAGATAAATAAATTTTACTAATAATGACGTATTGACAAACATCGTAAATTTATATATTACATGGTAAGTTATTTTAATTATAATTGTTTAGTTTTATGTGTACTACTTTACAGTATTACCTAAAATAACACATCTAAACTTGATAAGCTTGATTCTATAATACTTTTTAAAAAGTGTGGCGTTAAACTAGTTCTATAAATAGAAATAATTATCTATTTGCGGCGTTATTACCAGAAAATACGGTACTCATATGAATATTCTAGCTTGAATATTCTAGCAATTTGCTTTTAAAATGTATGTAATTTATTCTTTCACTATTTTGAGAGCATAAAATTTACATAAATTTTAAGACAATTAATTTTCTCTAGCCTTTTAAAAGTGCTCCATAGAAAGTTGCATTTTTTTTTTTTTTAAATAAATACAAAAGGAAAATACTGAACAAACATTTACATAAATTGTTAGTATTAAGTTAACTCCTTTTACTTCCATAGGTATAAAAATGTCTAGTTATTAAAAGTGCAAAACTTGTGAATTCCAGAGTAAAATCTTTGCCATGATACATTCTTTTGAAATTTTAGCAATCAAAACAGTATTTCTTTTGATAAGGTCAGAAGACACATCTGTATATTTTACAGTTAATTCTAAATTATCAGATTTTACACAGGGGGCAAAAAGGGGTTGTGAGGGGCACGAACGAGTCCCCTAATTTAACAAATATTTTATTTATTCCATATTGAGGATTTTAATCCATCAAATTTCGCACTCCCAAATAAAGAGATGAAATGCTGCCCCTGATTTTACATAAGTGAGTGCGAGAAATCTTACCTTGAAATAAAAACTGCACTGATGACTGGTAACCAACCAGTATATAAAACCTGTTTTGTAAATTTATTTCTCTTGGCAATAACAATCCACAACGGCACCATAAGCAAAAACAACACAATAAGTAAAGGAGCTACCCAATTATTGGTCACTATGAAAGAAAAATAAGTAATCTATTATATAAAATTCAATATTTTTACATTAAACAAATAACATTGAAGCGACTTAAAAACCACAATATATTTTCAGCTACTTTTGGGTAATGAATAAGATCTGTAAATTATCTTTTCATCAAATAAAATATTTTCAATCAAAATCAAATGTGAGAGTTTAATATTACTAAATAATAAACTTAAAAAATAAAGTAGCTGTATGTTGAAAATAATCACTAATTAATCAGACAATTACAGTTGGCCTTGCTTATCACTTAAAAGCTTTACTATGTGATAATTCTCATTGACAAACACATAGTTTATTTTCTAGTGATTGTAAAACTATTGTAGATGAGGAATTTTTTTTTTTAATAACTATGAAGTGGCAAAAGGGATCACTGTTTATGCAAAGCTTCTGTATTCATCATACATTCATCATTCTGTATTCATCACATATTCATCATAACAAGAGGATTGCAAGACTTTTCATGTGATTTTTTGGCTTCTAAGGTTGAGAGTTCAGATAATGTCTTCTTCAGTGGGTCACTTATTTTCACTCAACCATCAAATAATTTGAGTTTTACCCAATTCAAGCTTTTTTCTAAATCCTTCCTTGAGTTTTAATTATCAACTAGCCACTATATTAGGGGCCAAAAACCAAAACTGACCAACATCTATTGCATTACATTTCTTTAATCTTGGAAGATTATTTTCTGAATTATATTGTCAAAATGCTTAGAGGCTTTGCATTGAGCTGCTCTGAAATTTATTTCTTCAAGAAGGGAGCTTTTCACAAGTATGTATCACATGATCTATGCAAGATCATATTGCAGCTATTTTTATAGTTATAATAAGCAGTGTGGTTTTACATAGACTGTAGTTAGAATTTCATTCAGTTTATTTCCGGTAAGCTTGACTTATTGATTCAAAATGATTCTTTTTATCTAGGTACAAAGCATCAACTAGCAAACAATCCTTCACAAATTCGCCTTCAAACATTTTATTAGATTCTGCAATTTTGTACGTGATCATGTAACTTAGTCAAGTTTGTTACAGTAGTAGCCTGTGCTTAAATTTTGCTGACTTTAGAGTTGTTTTGACAATGACTCAATTTAAATTTGATCTCTTCTTCACCAAGAGAAGCATAAATCAAAGAACCATATTTAGTTTGAAATA
Source organism: Cheiracanthium punctorium (assembly GCA_038373885.1). Lineage (NCBI taxonomy): Eukaryota > Metazoa > Arthropoda > Arachnida > Araneae > Cheiracanthiidae > Cheiracanthium > Cheiracanthium punctorium. The sequence continues at coordinate 262,021 of JAWZYV010012350.1, read as the reverse complement.
GCACTATTTGTTAAACTCTTTAATAACAGCAAGTGTTTTGTTGCAGATAAGACACATGGGATTATCTTTAAACGTAATGAAAAAAATTTTTTTTTTGAGTATTCATTCTTAAATGACCAGCACTCAGCATCCACTTTTCTTTTCCTATTCGATGCCATTCTGATTCTAAAAAACTTTTATATCATTTACAAACAAAACACTCTCGACAGATTCTTAAATTAAAAATTATTCTGCAATTGGCATGCGGTAAACGACGTTTGTTCAAGCTCAACTGCTGCTGCTTTGCACTCGCTTGTTTTGGCATTCAGCTTTGTGGCAGAAGGGCAAGGGTGACTGAAAGAAAATGCACTTGTCACTGCTTTGTTGGGCACGGCACCACTGCCAATGCTTGCATCCAAAGAGAAGTTGGGTTCCCTTGGAGTATTATAGTAAAGTCCTGAAATTTTGAGAGATTACTTATGTAAGCAGTGGCAATGCTTGTCACAATATAGGAAGCACACCATTTCAAATACCTACCAAATTTGTTTATCGAAGGACTTATTTACATAGATGGCTGTTATTCATTGCAGGCTGCCATTTCCCCATCACTGGTTTAAACCCAATTTGAAACTAATTTTATTTCGATATAAAGTACAATTTGTTATAAGGATTTAAGTCTCCTATATTTTAACATTAGACCAACTAAATAAAAAATCCTTCTTCGTTATAACGTGAGCTTCATCATACATGTTTCATTAAAGAGAGTTGACTGTATATGGTAGATTTGTCACACATTCGAGTTATTGAGTCGAGATATGTCAAATAAAACTTGAAAGAGTAAAGGACACTGAATAGCTTTTTCTAAGATTACAAATATTATTGATAAAAGTTAAAATACTAAAACACTGAGATTGTCATTCTTTTATTTGCATTTTACTTGCCATAATATATTTGCGTGTGTATAGGAAATTTTATACAAGTGCATGTGGGCTGGATTTTAAAATGAAATTTGTCTTATCTAAATGCATTTTCATAGTTGTTTGATCAAAAATTTTTAGTAAATTTCTACCAAAACAAATACAATGATGTTTCAATCAGTCATTTATTAAAATTTATAAACATTTTGTATGAAAATGGATAAAATTACTGTTTTATGGCTATTTTTATAATTTAATTTGTATAGTTCTATTAAACATATAGTAAAAAATGAGACAAAATTCTAGTAGTTTAAATACATTTAATACAGCTTTACTTTCTAAAAGAGAACGTTTATTCACACGCACACACAAGAACCTTGCATATTCAATACTACACATACAATCACTTTGAAGGAAAGTTATAACAATATACAAATAACTGTTCATGAAATTTACTTACACACGATTCCATAGAGAAAGCTACTAATGGATGCTAAAAGTCCGAGTGTAGTAACATCTCCCAAAGAAGCAGCAATGGGTGTAGCAACATTATCAGGATTAATATGTAATTTACGAGACAAAAGAACAACACCGACAGTAATGAAACCTGTAAATTATGTAATATATTATAAATTGTATAATATATTTAATATTATTTAATAAAATTAGGGGATTTCAATAGATATGAGTTTATATTTCCTTGACTTTTCTCTGACATTCCTTGGCTTTATATTTGGCATTTTGTTGACCTCTTGTTCTTATTTTTGATGAACTACTACTACCATTTTAAAAACTTATATGATTTATTTATTTATTTATTAACTGCCTTCAAAATGCACCAATAATCTTAAAAACTACCGTAAACAAATATGGCACTTGAATGAATTATTTGAAATAAAGAAGATGCTATCAGATTATCTTTGGGTTGTTTAGTAAAAACTCAATAGGTAATCTACACCAGGTAAGGCTGAAGAAGGCCCTGTACTTTAAAACCACAGCATCCTAGATATTCAAGGATCTAGTACACATACATTTATATCTCCAAAAATAGTTTTTAAGAATTCAGAAAGACTTATTTTACAGATATTTGCCAATTAATTAAATAGTGATCATTTATGTTTATTGTTGTTTAAACTCAATAGAACTTATATATTTAATGAAAAGAGGGAAGGGGTAAAACTAATCCAAACAGAAATAAGTTTTCTTTATTTTGGAAACTATGAATTCACAGTTCCTTTTAACATTCATTTTAGTTTTTAACATACACTTCATGTCTTACCTATCGGGAAAAAAAGACTGGTCAAGTTTTAAGTGTTTGTCATCAAGAGGGAAGGTTACTAAGTTTTTTCTTATCCCCCAGAACAGATTCACTTCCCTTGAAATAAAAGGCAACAAAGAAAGGGCAACTCAGATTTTCTTTTTAGAAGTGCATTTTATTAGGTGTCTGGGAAAGTAATGTCTTTTCACATAAAATTCAAGCAAATAAATTTTCAACAAGAAATAAATTACAAACAAACAGTGACTAAGACTCATATTTGTTAAAATTTAAAAGCGAGAATTTTATTGATACCATTTTTTTTCTTTCGAGAAAAAATGGCTACCCTCCCTCCTCTTTTTCATGTGTCAAGACTGCAAAAGCAAGAGATTGGCAAATTGATGACAAAGACTTCCTACAAATTGACCCTGAACATTGGAAACTTCAAGATAGCTACCAGCGAGGCCTCAGAATAGCAGAGAAACTGGCTACTGAACTGAATTTTGAACGACAATGCGTAGCGTAGCAGTCTTTATCAAAGCATTTGCTAAGACTATCACAAAGAACGAAGAGCAGAAACAGTGTTTCTTCAAGTGATTCAGGAACATCAAAATACCGAGATGTAAAACACCCTTAAAAATTAATATCATACCTAATGAGAGAGTTATTTCCTGTGTTTGATTAGATTTTCATATTTTCTCTGAATTGTTTTCCTCATTTTTCTATAGTCAATTTGTTTCCCGTGTATTTCTTTTTTTATAGATATACATTTTTCATAGAATATGCTTCCACATGCTTGCACATTTTTGTCAATATTTTGAAATTTGAACATGGCTGCGCAACCCTTTAATATATTTTTCCAAAATTTTACACAAATCATCATTATACATTGTGGCATGAAATAAGAGGGTGAGATCAATAAAAATAGAAAGTTTATTTTTTTGCATACATTTCTGAAGCATCCCAATGTTCAGTGTCTTATCCACTCGGCCAAGTGGTTACTATGCAATTAAATTCTACAGATAATTGGGAGTTTATTGTAGATTAGTTGGATTAAAGTTCCAAGGACACAGGTTGAAGAGTAAACATTCTAAAAATACTAAAGTTTGTAGTATAACTTAATCCTAGGCAGATGTACATTTAACATAATTGGCAATAAACTGAAATGAAGTGTTAAATACAGAGATAAAAATTAAAGCTTCCATACCTAAAACTAAACTTGCAATAGCTGCAGTAAGTAAACTACTAGCACAAAGGAGTGTAGCATGATGCACATTAAAATTATGTTCTTGAACAACATCAACTATTACTGCAAACACAGAAGCCAGGAAAGCCACTATAGTTGCTTGACACTGTAAAAATAAACATGTATTATAAATTATGAATGCAACAGCAAGAAGTATAAGTTTGCTAAATATTTTTTTTTTTTTTTTTTTCTAAGCAACTACTAACATGGTCAGACTCATATTTAACAAAGAGCTCGGGACACAGAAAAATACTTGTTAAATCTAATTGCTCGCTAAATCAGAATTCCTGTTTTGTTAAACGAACCACTTATGATGAGCCCACATTTAATTGAAAATGGAATCTTTTGCTAGGTATAATGTATTGGAGTACTCTTTTAGCGAGCATTTTTTCTACTGTCCTTGTATTTAAGAAGGGAAATAATTACATAAATGTCAAAAAATAATGAAAAGAAAAATACATTTTAGAATCACCGCCTTTCCTCTTGTGTATGAAAAAAATTCCCACAGCAGTGGCAAATTTCATAGCACAGGCTGAAATCATTTCAAATTTGATTTTGTGATTAAGGCAAAGCTACAAAAGGACTACCACCTACCTAAGGTGGATGCCTTGGGCAACAGACTTTTTTTAAGGTATCCTAACAAGTATCCACTTTACATGTGGAGAAATGGAGAAAACCGCTCAGAACCCCAGATTGATAGATTGACAGCCACATACAGGCCCAAAACCTGGACTTTCCCTTTTTGGCCATTTACCATGTTCAGTGACATGCACCCGGCCATGGTCAACAAATTCAATTCAAATGTGACCATTGAACTTTCAAAACTTAGTCTCTGCTTCAATATGTAAGTGGGACTTTAACACAAAAATTACTAAATTCAGTGCCGCAACAGCTAAAATGAGGGCCAAGGATAAAGTGCCCAGCCAGGCCTTTATAACCATGGGCTATGGGGTGCAGCAAACGTTCTGGGTCAGTTAGCCTGCCATAACTGATCCCCTGTGTTCAGTTTAAAGCTTGAGATTAAAAAAAAAATTCTGTAGGAGGCAATGGTCAGTGACTCCACAGTGGGCACTTTGATATTGTTAGTGCCCATAATTTTTGGTACTCCTTTAATTTTGAGATTAATTTTGATCCTTTAATTTTGAATTTCGATGCTCCTACTCCTTGCCAAATCTGCAATTTGTTATACAGTCTAGATATTAAATAGTAGTAAGTAGTGGTAAAATGAACAGTCTAAATACAACAGACAACAATGTAAAATGCAATTGTTTGTTGACATGCTGATTTTTGTTCATTTACATCATAAACAATATTACTAAACTAATTTAATTGATTTGGTGGTATGTTTTTAATATATAATGTCAACACTTATCATTCTTATGTTCCATACAGTTTCATCTTACGACAGTCAAGTTTGACAGTTTTTTTTTTTTTTTTTTTTGTTGTTTGTTTTAACCCAAGTAATGTATACAGAGAAGTTATTTTTATTTATATACATAGCAACATCAATGAAGTGTGTTCACTAAGGTTTTTGTAATTTTAAAAAAGTATGCTACTTGAAATGATGTAAAATGCATAAATATATGTCATTCTACACTAAGTACGAATGTCATAACTTAAAAGGCAGAAAAAGAATTAAAAATTTGCATGAAATTTGCATTTTTAATCACAGCTTTTCAATAAAGTACATTCATTAGCAAGAAAGAGAATAATCTAGCCATTTCCTGTAAAATTCTATGTCAATGACATCAGAGGAATTAACCAGCATATAATGGCAAGCAATTTCTTAATCGTTATCAGTAGTAAGTAGAAGCATGGTGTGAGGGGTAGATCTAATATTCTTTCAAAATACAAATAAATCATACAGCAGCACCGAAATGAAAAGCAGTGCCAAATTAGCCAAATGTTCCATTTGATACAACCTGCAGTGAGTAGTATTATAAAATGATTCACTTTAACTGGAAATAGCCATTCAGGAAAGGCTCCTGGTTGGAAACTAATGTTGGCTGATCGAGAAGTAAGCCTATTTCGTCAACATATTCTTAAAAATAGGCACTTGGTAGTCGCAGATCTTGTCCCACCAGAAAGACAAACTTTGAAAAGACCACTTCCTAAGAAACTCAGTGCTGATATATCAAAAGGTTTCGATACACATTACACAAAGTAAGATGTAAAGCAAGTCTCATTTCATCGAACAAACATCACCGTAGTTTGTGATCCAAGTCTACTTTAGCTGAAATGTAATTCAGAAGGAGGTACGGTAGTCAGATGAATTTATTTTTCCAGGTTCCATGTGTAAATATTGGTCGAAAGTTCATTAGGAAGGAGGGTGAAGCAAATTATCCATTTTGTTACAAGGGCATGGTTCATAAAAGTAAGCTCTAGGGTGGTGTGGAGCTGCTTGTAAGAAAATGGAGTTTGTAATTTGTATTCTTTTATGGGTACGATAAAGGTACAAGACTACGTATGCATTCTTGAAATGAATCTACATTTGTCAGTGCTAGGGATGGACGCAAGATGAAAAATAGGCATCTCGCAAAACAGCCTAAAAGCTGCATCTCGTCTCGCAAAATCCCTAATATCATAATGTTAAAAATGCATGTCTCGTCTTACAAAGAAGCTGTAAATCTCTGTTTTCTCTCAGAAAATGGTCTCGTGTCCATCTCTAGTTAGTGCAGAGACTGTTAAGCAGAAAATTCATTAGTTGGAGTATTACAGTTTTCCAACAAGATTAAGTAAGGCCACATACAGCGAAGATAACAAAAATATACAAGTGTTTGAAACATGTCCTTGTTTCAGAATGGCCAGCAGCAAATCCAAATCTTTCTCCTATCAAGAATATTTAGAAAATACTTAAACTGAAGATGATTCAACATTGTCCCTGCAATGTACAACTGTTAAAAAATTTATCTGTGGCAGGAATGGGAAAAAATTTCTACAGACACATTAAACTATTTAATTTTGTCTATGCATAAATGCCTTGATACGATTATCATCCAGTAAAAGTAACGTCACTTCTTGGTAATCTAACTGAATGAACATTTTTGACTTTAGTTGCACAAAGAAACACTTGTAATGCTTATAGCTATATGTTTAGTTACAAACTAACACAAATGCCACTACAATGTTGTACTGAGCACATCAAATGTTGATAAAATGTCTATTTTTCATATATGCTTATCTGTGTTTCACATTTTCTGCATTTCAAGGAATTTCTTATGTTAATGAACTTTATTGACTTTACTATGTACATGCAATTAGTGTCCATTACTAAAAGCAACACTTAAATGAGTGGTGCAGACCATCAGTTTGCCTTATTGAAACAAACATTCAAGTTTTACATTCAGAAAATGTCAAAAATGTCTATTTACTGACGAATTTTTCAAAACCATGCAAATTTTCGAATTTGAAAGAACCAAACATTTTATTTTCAATTCACATCTTTTTAATATATTTGGTATCATCAGCAATTTCTCAAAATGTATACATATTACTTAGAAATAGTCCATAATAGGAGGGCCAGTTAAGCTGGGATGTGTCGACATAAAAATTAGGTACCGTAAATTCCGGCGTATAATGCGCACTTTTCATACAAAAAAATACGGTCGAAATTTAAGGGTGCACGTTATACGCCGGTTATAAAAATGATAAATTTAAAAATAAGGAAAAGATGAGCATAAAAAAACGAGATTTCTACATGTACCTGTATGTTGTTTATTTAAAAGAAATGACATACCTTATGAACTTCAATTTTCATTATCGGGCAACATAAAAAGTTCATCATATTCATCTTCCGTTATATTTTCAGGCACATGATCAAATTCAGTTTTATCTTCACTATCACTGTTACTCTGATCCATAAATAAATAGTTATGATGCGTTCCAACTAGATTGTTCGATATACAACTTTTTTTAAACTAGTTTTAAATTATGTCAGGTTTAATTTCATCCCATGCTCGTATTATCCACTCACACACTATTTCTAGACTGGCATTACGCATTTCACCTCCTTTCGTATATGTTTTACCTCCTTTCAACATCCACGTATTCCAAAATCGTTTTAAATTTCCTTAGAATGTTTTTTTAATACACACATTAATTTCTTTGTATTATCCGTTAAATGCGATCTGAACATATCCCAAAATAAAAGACTTTCTGGATTCCATAGGGCAAGTCTGTGATTGCAAAGTAAAGGGTGCGCGTTATACGGAGGACATCCATAAAAATAAAAAAAAGAAGTTTAAAATTATAGGTGCGCGTTATACGCCGATGCGCGTTACATGCCGATGCGCGTTATATGCTGGCATTTACAGTATATATAATATGAAGTGCACAAAATACCACTAAACATATCAGAAGCAATAGCAGCTCATATAATGCACACTTACAATAGCTTTTCTAGTGACAAAAGGTCTTAAAAATTGTTTTGTAGTAGTTCATCAAGCACATATTTATGTCACATATGACTTTCAAAATTTCGATAATCTAAAATAAGAATTTGTCCCTCGAGCAAGTTTTAAATTTCCTAACTGACGAAATCAATCAAATGCACACCATGTAAACGAACATTCCAGGCAGGCATTTTCGCCCTCTTGCTGAAGACAAATGCAATCTCATGATTGCCAAATTCATTTTTGTGGAAAAGACGTAAAACAGATCCAAATGTTTGTTTGTATTGCTTCCCCACTTGCCCCCCTCGTCTCTTCATCCACCCAAAATTGTTCTGCATCTATTCGGACATGTTCTGTTTTAGGTTCGATACCCATTCCTGGTATTGTGCTCTAGCTTACAAAATAGTCAATTTGGCAACTAGGTTGCCAATTTTGGTGCCAGACAAACCTTTTTATAGTCACCAGGAATCATTCTATAGTAGCGACTGGCCATCTGGTGGCTGCTGGTCTCAAGTTTTAGTTCAGTTCCTTAAATGGGTTCAAACTCATTTTTAAAAATAAAATTTCCCCGAGTTCACTAGATGATCGTTCCAGAATTTCCAGGTTATCACAAAAAATAAAGATAAGTACAGATTGAGTACTTATTTATAAGTCTAAGGTTTTAAGTTTTAAGAGGTATCTAACCTCTACTAACTGCAGCAGCAATAAATTATGTGCTTCCCCCTTCCACTCTCTACCATAGGCAATGCATTGCATTATATAAAAAATGCATTTCATATTTAATTTTGCCAATAAAAAAATTAGAAATCAACCACCAGCTTTACAGGGATGAAATGAATTTTTTCATGATCACTTCACCAACTAACAATTCAGGTTAAATTTCTGATAGTGTTGCACAAGGTTACTAGTAAATAACTCCATATTCTTCAGTACTAATACAAGTAAAAACAGCAAATCTATGAAGCAATTAAATATTTTATATTTTAAGGGGTTTTGAATGAAAATTTCTATGAGATTTCATTGAGTTTTAAAAGCTAATTTTTAACCCCCCCCCCTGAATTTTTCCAGCCTTATGATGGCATACGAACACTGTCCAAGCAAGCTTGGTTCCATTTTATTAACCCACTAGCAAGGGATGAGAGGCTTTAGTCATCTCTGCACAGCCTGAGGGTCAAACCTTAGACTTGTGGCATGCCAGCACAATGGTACTAGGATCATTTTCAATTTTAAGAAGCAAAAATACATGCAATTTAAAAAAATAACAAGTTTTTTTCCCATAATATAAAACATGCCCTGTTTCTGAACATTATTTGAGTATTATTCATGCATTTTTTCTTTTAATTAATTTTGTTTTAATTTTTTCCATTATCAGACTTGATTAAATTAGTCATGTCTGTTGCCAGACATTTCCTTTGAAATTTGTACACTTATGTTTAGCACAAAATAATGCTAAGTGATATATTGCATAAGTATAGTATCTTTTTTCATATAATATAGTCTTTTCCATTTAAAAATATTTTTCATTATTTAGAAATATTTTTCAAGTTTTTGTGTGTCATGTCTGTTACTTATTATAGTAGCAGACATGGCATTTCAAAGAACAAAAATTCATGAGTCTAAATAATTCCATAAGAACGTGAAAAGAGACATTAATTTAAACTGAAAAACTAATGCTCTAAATTAATCAACTGAATTTACAAATAAATAAATATATGAAGTTGGATGAAAATGCAACATAATTAAACATTATACACATTATACCTATTTTGCATCACAAGCACATTCAGCCACACGCATGGCCATCATCAGGTGTCTTCTGGTTTTTTTACTTCTCATTCTTTAATACTCTCTTTAGTCACACCCACCAACATCGATGTGCCCTTGAGTCATGTTTTTGACTGCTGTGACATCATTCATTATCTCAATTGCTTCTCTTTTTAGACCTTTTTAGCTTTTATTTTTGCTATTTTCCGAATATTATCAAAATCAATGGTGAGGGGGGTGGTTTGAGCTAATCTTGATAGGGCAGACTTGGTTTACCAAAACATAGATCGTTAATGTTTTTTTTTTTTTTTTTTTTTTTTTTTTAATTTTCCTTTTAGCTACAACAATATAGCTTCCAGAAATATTGTTTTCTTCATATTTAAGATTAATTTTGCAGATGCCGGCAGTTTCTTCAAGGCTTATTTTACTTTGTCAGTTTTAATTCTATTGAAAATGTTTTTATTTGGCTTGACGGGGATGTGGATTCCTTTTTTTGGCAGCTATATTTGCTATTTTAGTGGCTATTCCTCTGCAGTATGAGATTGCTTTAGTGAAATTTTGTTTTCTTTTTTGTGCACTGGCTATTATATTCAATTTTTTTAATTCGTTATAGATTTTGTTTACAATTCTTTTAGGATAGTTAGCTATTTCACATTAATTATTAATAAAGTTGATTTCTTCTTTTAAGAGGATTTCGTTGGAACCGATTTTAATAGCTCTATTAATGCATTAAACGAATAGATGCTGTTTTATATTTAAAGGGGGTATTGGAATTGAAATTAACAAGCTGATTATATATTGTGGGTTTTTGATAGATAGAGATAAAGAAACTAAAATAAATAGTACTAATTATTTTTACATCTAGGTAATTAATTATATATTATGAAATGGTAAAGCAGGTGCGTCTGGCTAAAGAGTATTAAAGAACGAGAAGTAAAAAACAGGAAGACACCTGATGATGGCCATGTGCATGGCTGAAAATGGTTGTGATGCGAAATAGGTATTATGTGCATTATGTTTAAATAAATATACTTTATGTAACTAATTAAGGTAACAGACATCACATGCAATAAAAATACTTATCACAAAGTGGCTTTCGATTTTTCAGTCAAATGCCAAAAACTCAAGAAGTCTGTTTATATTTCTTGTTCGACCATGCTCTAATGGTAAACAGGTGTAGCTATTCTCAAATTTCAATTTTGTTGTTCAAAAAGTTGAAAATAATGTATGGTAACAGACATGACATCAATGTCCGGACAGTTATATTTAATTATCAAAAGTTTTGTATTTTACTTAAAATCTTAAAAACATTTTCATAATGTAATTTAAACTATTTCATACTATTGAAGCATGTCAGGGCAGAAATTTTAGTTTTGGGTCAGTAATTCTGCATAACACGTTTTATGTTCTATGATTCGGAAAGCTATATTTCCGTATCTGCTCTACTCATTTTTTTTTTAAAATTTTTATTAAACAGTATGTTTTTTAATCTACTGTTTCAGTACTAGAAAATGATAAAAACCATGATAAAAGAAAAATCATTTAAATTTTCTTATAAAATATATATATTATATATTTTGCACTTGGACAGCAAAGTGGCACCAAATTTTGAAAATGACCCGCTAACCATTATTGCCACTGGGCTTATATATATAAATTAATACTAAACATTTATTGAAGTAAAAAAATACCTGTCTTATCTAAATGGTATTCAAATCATAAAGACACTTTTTTGTATGTGATAATAGGATACTGCAACTAGTCTTAAATTTTTTTCTTCGGGGATTTCTTTTTCATGTTTGACAAGCTTATACTTGCAATCAATACTTGCATCCATTCATAAACTGTAGACAGCCATCAAAAGAAGCAACGCTAAAATTCTGAATGAAAAATGTAGTTCCATAATTTTATTTCTTTATAATTATATATCCTTTATGGTGCTAGGTGATGTACAGATCAGAATGGCCGAAAATGAAGTTTAAAAAAAAATGAGTTTGTTATAAGCATTGAAAATAAGTTGTATGACTCAGCATTTAACACTTTTTGTCTTACCCTATATTTAAAACCTATTTTAATGGGTGAAATATGCTTATTACAATTACTGAAGAGCTGAGGTACTCACCTGGACTAGAGCCATATTGCCATATGTCATTTTCCACTGCTCTCTAAGGCTGTCTAATTGCCCTAAATTGGCCTACAATTAAATTTAAAAAACTTCGTAAGACTAACAAAAATGAATAATGAATGAAGCAAACAAAGATTGAAAACAAACCTGGGTAGAAATTCTAGCAGCTAAAGTCATTTCCAAGTTACCCTTTAATCCCAAAAGAGCAGGAACAAGGATGAAAAGTTGGGTAACATTTGCAAAAACTGGCCAGGCCTGTAATACATACATAAAAAAATAAATGTAGCCATGACAATAACTATAAAATAAAAAACTAAAATCCTCAGTAAAAATAAAAGTTTTGAATGAAGAAATATGACTATATAGTGTTTCCGAGCATACATTGATCAACAAGGCCTACTATTCAAGCAATAACAGAACAATTTAGCTTAAAGGAAATTTGTGATTGAGTACAAGCTTAAGACAATGCTTTAAGTGTTACAAAAATAAAAAGTTTGAGAGAACTGATAGAGAGAACTAGTTGTTACTTTTAAAATTAGCATTAAATTTTTTAACTCAGTTGTAGAGAATTTTATTTTTTTATTTCATATATCGCTCATTTGCTGCAACATCGTCATAACTCAAAAATCATGATTTTTGAGTTAATACCACAGGGACAATTGCAATGATGTGAACTTTGATATAGTAAAGTGTCATTTCTGAGCTTTCAAAATTATCCGCGGTATGGCGATAGTGCTGTTTTGGCACAACAACGTTTCCCCCACTGTGTTAGTTGCAACACTGTATTATCTCAGTTGGCAATTAGCTGTTCTGCTGTAAACTTCATTTAAGTTCTTTAGAACAAGGACATATTTCGTGTTGTGACCATATCACTGAAAAGGTAAGATTACTTTCTATTTTATTCTTTATTATGGAAAATGTATTATTTTAAGATATGATGTTGTGCATGTAAAAATTATAAAGAGTTACGTTTGACTTATTGAATGATGTGACATTCTTGTAGAAAGCTATCGTGTTTATTGCAGTACTATTTAGTTTTAAGGTGTTATTACAAATAAAAATGTTCTTTTTTAATCGTAAGTTTTAGAAGTATGTGTTACTATGACACTCTTGCTCTAAATAGTCTTTAATACTCGTGCTTTACTCTGGATTATTTCGTTTATGTCAGTATTGTTCTAATAACTTACTGCAATGTAATATTTTATAACAATCAAACGGACTGGCGACAGTTACCTATGAATCTGTGACTATTTTTTACTTCTTAATGTAATTTTGTTTCCAGTGGAAAAATAATGGAATCAAGTAGTGGAGGCGTAAATATGTTGTTACTCGCTTTGAAAAAGCAAAACAGAAGTACGGGGGAGTGGCAGATAAAGCATCCAACAGTTTCTCCTGAAAAGCAGAATGCAGATTTGTTGATTTCTAAAGAAGATCCTTTAGTAGAAAGTGGTATGTTAATAATTATTCATATATATCAAAGTCATATCCTACTTGCACAGATATATTTTGTTTGCTAATGTAAAATATACATATATAATATATTTATTAATTAAAATACATTTTATAACAATGAGTTCTACACTCTAATGCATAATTGTTATATTTTAGAGACTGTATTAGCTGCCACCTAGTCAGAAAAGAGTTTGGAGATTATGAATAATACTCCTAGAAGCTCAGATGTTGGATCGAGATCAGGTTCATCCTCAAGTTCAAGTTCGTCTTCTGAGGATAATGATGATTTACTTTTTGATGCCACCTACCAACCACCCAAGGATAACAGCGAGAGCGACAGTGATGGCGAAGCTAACTGCGAGACCATTTACACTACTTCCAGTTTTTACACCACTCCGTCCCCGATTATCTTAACGAGTCCACTTAAGAAAGGGGTGAAGCGTAAAAGAAATGAGAATACCTGGATAAGGAATCTTAATAAGAATCTGAGAAACAGTGGAACAGCATACAAAATGCACACTGCAGGCAATAAAGTCCGAGAAGAAAGAAAAATGAGACCTCCGTGTACTGAAAAGTGTAAGTTGAAATGCTCCACAAAGTTCAGCGAAGAGGAACGAATAAAGATTTTTACTTCATATTGGGACTTGGGTGATTTAGCTAAACAGCGACAATTTATTGCGAATAACATGGAGTCTATTCAACCTAAATATCGGTATGAGCGTGTCGGTGGTACCAGGAAAAAAAGAGTCAATAATAATGCTTTCTATTTTCATCTTAATGATAAGAAATTTCGGGTATGCAAAATGTTTTTTAAAAACACGTTAGATATAAACGATTGCCCTATCCGGACGGTACAGGAGAAAAAAAACAAAGTAGCATCAGTTTTACTAGAAGAAGATTGCCGGGGGAAGCATGGAAAACAGAAGAAAATTGATGGTGCATTGAAGGAAGGTGTGAAGAAATTCTTAGAAAACATTCCCAAAATCGAAAGTCACTACACACGATTAAACACTAGTAAACATTTTATTGATGGGAGTAAATCGATAGCAGACATTCATAGAGATTATATAGCAGACTGCAAAGAAAAAAACATTCCATTTGTAAACTATGTAATGTTCTATCGCATTTTTACAGAGGATTTTAATATTTCATTCTTTACGCCAAAAAACGATTTATGTGAAACTTGTTGTTCCTTTAATAATGCTGAGGGTGAAGAAAAAGAGAAGCAAAAAGAATGTTATGATCAGCACTTAGTGGAGAAAGATTTGTCCAGAAAGGAAAAAAAAAATATGATAAGGAGGAAGTCAATGCTGCAGTGGCAGTGTATGACTTGCAAGCCGTTATGCAAATTCCCAAGGGCGATGTTTCAGTTTTTTACTAGAAGTCTAAATTAAATGTATTTAATTTTACAATTTACGATCTGAAGAGTAACGAATGTGAATGTTTTGTTTGGGATGAATCCAATGGACATAGAGGAATTAATGAATTGGGTTCATGCGTTCTACGGTTTTTGAATGAAAGAGCACCCTCAGGTGATAAAGACTTCATTTTTTATTCTGATAATTGCACCGGGCAGCAGAAAAATAAGTTCATGGTTGCACTCTATCTCTACGCTGTATCTCATCTCAATATAAATAGTATAACCCATAAATACCTGATCAAAGGCCACACGCAAAATGAGGGAGATTCTGCGCACTCATTAATTGAGCGCCAAGTGAAACGACAACTGAAGGGTGGCCCAATGTACACGCCGGAGTCATTTATTGCTGCAATCCGAGCCGCTAAAAAAACTGGAAAGTCATTAAAGTTACAGAATTGTGCTTCGAAGATTTCTTTGATATTAAAGCTCTGGCTACTGAAATGGGGCCCCTGAATATGTCGCAGATAAAAATAGCGACAGTTAAGATTCTCCGTGTGGAATGCCAATCACCTACCCTTTTTTTTAAAACATCTTATAAGGATGACAGTTTTAAAACCGCAGATGTAATTCGAAAAAAAAAAAAGATTAAGGATAATATTACACTGACACGCGCATTCAATACAAAACCTAAAATATCAATTACTAAGAAACAAGACCTTCTGGAATTAATACAGAAAAATCATATTCCAAAATTTTATAAGCCTTTCTATGAGCAATTGTAATCTTAGCCGGAGTTATGCCGGTATTAAGCTATTTTTCCGGATATATATTTCCCGAGAACCTTTACTCTGCCCAAAAATTTCAAGTTCTCCACGCTTCTACTCCAGTTATTGTTGAATTAATAAGCGCATTTAAAATTTTGTTGAAATTTGAGGGAAATAGTTTTAAAATCGATAGCCAAATTTATTAATAATATTAATACATTGTTATTTATATTATTAAATAATTTTTCGGTCTGTATTTCTCAATTTTTTTCCGAATTATATCTGCCATTTTAAATTTGCAGATTCGTACTTTTACATTTTGTACCTTTCAGATACCCCAGAACATTTTAACTTCGTAGATTTTTATATTTGTACTTTCCAGATACTCCAGAACATTTTAACTTTGTAGATTTTTACTTTTATATTTTATACTTTCCCATATACTCCAGAACACATTTTGCTTTTTAAGAAATATAGAAATTAAATATTCAGTGAATGTAAAAATTATTATTTCATTTCCGTGTCCTTGGTAATGTTGTCCTTTATTATGTTCAGATGCTAGAGTAGATAATACTGTCATAAGTACAAATTTTTGTGATAGCCGTTCTGTCATGACATTTTTTGTTATCAACAATAATGTCACAATTCTTATGTCGTCTTATAAAACTGACTTTAACAGCAAAAACGTCATAAATCAAACTGAGGGTAATTCTGCTGCTGGGGGGACCTGTGTAGTATGCATTTCAGCCATTAATGCACATCCATGTCATAAACAGATGTTATTCAAACAAATCATGTAATTTTTTTTAACCTTGCATGAAGTTTTAAAATAATAATATGATATTTAAAGCTTTAAATGCATTTTCTGAAAAACCACGATTTTCGAGTTATGACAATGTTGCAGCAAATGAGCGATATAGTATAGAACCTGTTATCCGGAATGGTTGGGACCGGGTGTATTCTGGATAACTGGTTGGGGATTAACCTGACATCTACTTAAAATTTTGTTGAAATTTGAGGGAAATAGTTTTAAAATCGATAGCCAAATTTATTAATAATATTAATACATTGTTATTTATATTATTAAATAATTTTTCGGTCTGTATTTCTCAATTTTTTTCCGAATTATATCTGCCATTTTAAATTTGCAGATTCGTACTTTTACATTTTGTACCTTTCAGATACCCCAGAACATTTTAACTTCGTAGATTTTTATATTTGTACTTTCCAGATACTCCAGAACATTTTAACTTTGTAGATTTTTACTTTTATATTTTATACTTTCCCATATACTCCAGAACACATTTTGCTTTTTAAGAAATATAGAAATTAAATATTCAGTGAATGTAAAAATTATTATTTCATTTCCGTGTCCTTGGTAATGTTGTCCTTTATTATGTTCAGATGCTAGAGTAGATAATACTGTCATAAGTACAAATTTTTGTGATAGCCGTTCTGTCATGACATTTTTTGTTATCAACAATAATGTCACAATTCTTATGTCGTCTTATAAAACTGACTTTAACAGCAAAAACGTCATAAATCAAACTGAGGGTAATTCTGCTGCTGGGGGGACCTGTGTAGTATGCATTTCAGCCATTAATGCACATCCATGTCATAAACAGATGTTATTCAAACAAATCATGTAATTTTTTTTAACCTTGCATGAAGTTTTAAAATAATAATATGATATTTAAAGCTTTAAATGCATTTTCTGAAAAACCACGATTTTCGAGTTATGACAATGTTGCAGCAAATGAGCGATATAGTATAGAACCTGTTATCCGGAATGGTTGGGACCGGGTGTATTCTGGATAACTGGTTGGGGATTAACCTGACATCTACTTAAAATTTTGTTGAAATTTGAGGGAAATAGTTTTAAAATCGATAGCCAAATTTATTAATAATATTAATAGATTGTTATTTATATTATTAAATAATTTTTCGGTCTGTATTTCTCAATTTTTTTCCGAATTATATCTGCCATTTTAAATTTGCAGATTCGTACTTTTACATTTTGTACCTTTCAGATACCCCAGAACATTTTAACTTCGTAGATTTTTATATTTGTACTTTCCAGATACTCCAGAACATTTTAACTTTGTAGATTTTTACTTTTATATTTTATACTTTCCCATATACTCCAGAACACATTTTGCTTTTTAAGAAATATAGAAATTAAATATTCAGTGAATGTAAAAATTATTATTTCATTTCCGTGTCCTTGGTAATGTTGTCCTTTATTATGTTCAGATGCTAGAGTAGATAATACTGTCATAAGTACAAATTTTTGTGATAGCCGTTCTGTCATGACATTTTTTGTTATCAACAATAATGTCACAATTCTTATGTCGTCTTATAAAACTGACTTTAACAGCAAAAACGTCATAAATCAAACTGAGGGTAATTCTGCTGCTGGGGGGACCTGTGTAGTATGCATTTCAGCCATTAATGCACATCCATGTCATAAACAG
The DNA here is from genome assembly GCA_038373885.1 of Cheiracanthium punctorium. NCBI lineage: Eukaryota > Metazoa > Arthropoda > Arachnida > Araneae > Cheiracanthiidae > Cheiracanthium > Cheiracanthium punctorium. Next base: position 244,294 of record JAWZYV010012350.1, on the reverse strand, counting down.
ATGTTATTCAAACAAATCATGTAATTTTTTTTAACCTTGCATGAAGTTTTAAAATAATAATATGATATTTAAAGCTTTAAATGCATTTTCTGAAAAACCACGATTTTCGAGTTATGACAATGTTGCAGCAAATGAGCGATATAGTATAGAACCTGTTATCCGGAATGGTTGGGACCGGGTGTATTCTGGATAACTGGTTGGGGATTAACCTGACATCTACTGATTTGATTGGTAGCATAAATGTTACTCTCTATTTTTGATTAGAACTAAACATTAATTGTTAATATACTATAAAATAATATAAAAAAACGCTTAATATGATCAAGATAAATAATAATCATTTAGAGAGGAAGTAGTAAATATATGATAACTTCTTCAAAACTTAGTCACACACTAAAAAAAATAAATAAAATACCTTACCAGATTGCTTACTTTATAAATTCTAGCTGTATAACTCAAAATAAAAAAACAAAAACATAAGAAATTTTTTTAAAAAAACCTCACTTTTTGCTTTTCTTTCGGAAAAAATAGGAATTTAATCGATTGAAAAATGATTCTGGATAACTGGTTTCCGGATAAGAGGTTCCATACTGTAATTTAATAATTGTCACCCTAGTTTTTTATGCATCATATACCTTCAGGAAAGCCTGGGAAAATTCAGAAGATTAGAAACTAGTTCTTAAAATTCAGAAATCGCATTTTTCTTTAAAACCCTGGGAAATCCAGATAAAATAAAGATGAATAAAGCAAATAAATTATTTGTAATATTGTGGGTAAAACCTTCAAATCATCATTTCAAATGAAATTTTAGGAAATGCCGCTCATAATTTGTAAGGGTGCAACAGATATCCGGCATACTGCATCCGGCCAATATGCCGGATATTTGGCAATACATCCGCCCTAAAATTATATACAGAGAAATGACAAACATAAATGGATAAATTCTAAAAACTGTAATAGTAAAAAATGTGTAAAAACAAAAGTTTTGTGAAAATATTTTGTTTTCAATACTTTTTAGAATGTATTTTTATCATGTATAGAAAAAGGGGGGGAAATTATATATACATCTTTTTTTTAAGATTGGAGTAAATTAGTACTGGAAGAAATTATTGTACAAAAACACTTTTTTCAATGTTTGCAAGAATTTAGTTACCTTTTTCCCACTATAAATTGGCCCTGCTTATGAGAATAGTGTACTTGCTGTAGTACTGCTGGCTGGTGAGAAATCCCCCTTCTAATTTAATCAATAATGGAAGAGAGAACATCCATGACATAGTTATTTGTATGACTAATTGTAGTAAAACTTGTACTAAATTCATGCAAACAATCCCAAAAGGAATTCTGATTTTTGAATTAAATTATTTGAAACTAATGAGAAAATTTAAAGAAAAAAGTAATAGCTCAATGATTTAAGAAAACTTGTGAAAATAAAACAAAAAAGAAGAAAACATACTGCTGCCGGATATCCGGCTGAAAGTTTGGCAGGATATTCGGTATCCGGCCAAATTGATAATATGTTGCATCACAAATAATTTGAGTCATGGAACGAAAAATGCAAGATCACAGGCAATTTTAAGAAATCACAAGCTGTAGTTCTGAGAATCAACATGAACACTTCAAATAAAATGATCCAGCATTTACTGCTAAACATCTGCATAGCTATATGCCAAATAGTCTGAAACCAAAACCAAAAATAGATGAAGATGGGTTATCTGGGAACCTAAATTGGCTTATTCATGTATGTCCCATAATGTGTAAAGCTTATTTCCAAAATTAAACACTTTTCAACTTTAGATCAAATAACAGATGAAAATTCATAAATTCAGAAAAAGAAAATTCATGAGTTAAATTTTCAAACTTATACAAATTTCAACTGTGCAATAATTATCGCGTTTGGAACTACAATAGCTTAACCTCAAGCATGTCTCCATACTCAAGTGATCTCAACCTTTTGTATTAGAGTTAGCAGGTAATTTTGGAGGCAAGGGCTTTTGCAAACCTCAAAGGTATGGAAGCTCTAAAGCAATCATTGATTCAGGACTAAAGCAGGGTGCCCACCACAGCACAGCCACAGAAATAGTTGCTTTAGTAGCCTTCAAGGCACAAAATAGTAGCCTTTATAGTATCCTTTTTAACAATCTAAACAGACTGAAATCTTCTAAACAAAGTTTTAAAAATGTTAAAAACACATTTTTGTTTCCTGAAAGAAGTTTATATTTGGGGAGATTAAATTCATTATGTATTACTCTAGCAGATTATGCTTGCAGTTTAGTTCCATTTCCTTAGATGCAGAATTTCATAGAACATAACATTATAAAGTAGACAGTTTTTAATGCCTTTTCAAGTATTTTTAGTTAAACATAGAATGCAAAACACAGTAGAAGCTCTCAAAACTACATACACCAGAATCAATAAGCATGTGGATTATAGAATTTTAGATCATGGAATTGTTAACATAAATTTTTATTGAATAATGTGAATTAAAAAATAAATACTCAAAATAAAAACTTACGATTCTTTAAAATTAAAAAAAAAAATTCTTTTTAAAAATGGAAAAAAATACACTGTTTAAAAACAAGCAGCAGGTGTATTAATTTCCCTGAAGCATACATTACCAATAATAAAAGTCAATAGTGTTACTAAAATTAAGTTTTGCATTTTGTTGGATGTAAATCTGTTAACTAGAACGCAAGATTGGAACATTTAATATCCACATAGGATAGCATCAGAATTGGGAGTTTCTTGTTATATATTGGCGATATCGCTTGGCTGGGTTAAGTTTTGGGGGCTTATTTTTTGCACCAATTTTGTCAATATTTTGCCAAAAAATCACCAAGACTGGCAATGTCTGACATGACTTAAAAAAGGGGGGGGCGAAAAAAAGAGAGAGAGACCTGCAATGTTTACTTAGCCGCTTAGCATAACACAAATGATACAAGGAAAATGATAGAGAATTTACTAGATAGATTTTGCCAGAACTTTTGAGAAAACTCCTCAAAAAGTATAAATACGTGAGTAGGTCATCCCACTGGCTTTTCTACCAAACGCTAGCTATTAAGAACATATCGCTTCACACAATTTTGATGGCAGAGGCACCGTTGCTTTGCCAAACTGTATTTTAAAATTTGTTTATAAATTCAGTATTGCTATATGCTATGGAGCAGTCAAAGGTTCGGCTCGAGTATTCTGATATTTTAGCAAATGGACCAATTTTATTTACTGTAAAGAAATTGCATTATTTGAGGAAGTTGCTCTGATTGATGACTAGTTATCTATAGAATTACTGCTTGTAAATTCCTCTAAATTGTGTTTTGAAGATCGTTTGACAAGTTTCTAAAACAATTATATATTTGTGTTTCATCCTGAAATCTCGACTTGCAACTGAAACTTTCTACAAACCTGACTTTAAAGCCTACTCTCTAATATGAATCCGACAATTCAGCAGAGTTTCTGCAACAAAGTGAATGATATACACTGTGTCATTCCGAAAGTTGGCTGCATTATGCTTTAAGAATTTGGAAGTTTTGACATTTCTTTGATTATTGAAGCAAATCTTTTACTGTAGTAAACTACAATGGAACGACACAGGTGGTATGAATCTAGCTTATCTTTTCTTGCTAGATATTTCTCAAAATCTACGGACGAACTGCTGCGCTACACTCTGTGTTTATCATACTGGTGTGGTTGACTGAAATGTTCCTAATTTTAAATGCCCTACACTGAAACGTTCTAGGTAAAAAACAAATTGCATTGATACTCCTAGAAAAATAGTTGCCATTTTCCTCAAAATAGTTGCTTTTTAGCTGTTTTTACATGCAAATAGTCGCCAAATAGTATTCTCAATTATAGTAGGAAATAGTCTCCTTTTAGTAGCCAGTGGGCACCCAGCTAAAGTGAATCACTGTCCAAACTGGAGATAATTGTAGAAAATTTCACCAAACATTTGTGCCTCTGCATTAAAGCAAAAGTCTTTGAGACAAAATGATTTGTATTTCTCTTATTCATCATCCTCACATTACACTTATGTTAATTTTGGTCACCCTGTAAATTACCTGAATTTTCCCAATATTTCCAGAAACTGAATTCTCCGATATTCAAATTGATAATATTATAAAGATTAAAAGATGCGTTTTCAGTAAATCAACAGAAAGATTTTGACTTCCCTTTATTTTGGTCACCCAGGTGCAGTGCTTAACAAAGCCAGGCTGTTGTTCATAGGCAAGTTAATAAAATCTAAGGATCGTGCCAGTGGCATAGGAAAGGGGAGACTGGGGCTTTTGGGGCTCAAGCCCTCCCCCCTTCCTGTACCCTTGGAGGAAGGGAGAAAATTGCCATAAATCAGCACAATATGGTGTCTTTTTTAGTCCTGGAATTTATCTAAACACACTGAGCACCCCCAAAACTTATTGAATTGCTGCGCTCCTGAGTCGTACCGACTTTTTAACTGGTGGTCCAAGGTTTCTTAAGATTCAACTGTTTTGTGTCGCTTGCTGAATTTTCTAACATTACAAAACAATCAAAACATTTACAATTTAACACAGGAACATACAAATGAGTTCTTAAATATACTTAGAGCTTATTAAATCAGTCTCAAGTACAGTATACCCTCACCCATTCTACAGACCTGCATACTTGCAGATTTTGCTCTCAGTTTTGTTTTTTCCATAATTTCGGCAAGTCTGAATTTCTTGGGCCATTTTTTAGCAGAAAAACATACTACATTATTACTTATTACTACATTATTACTATATTAATGAGTAAGACAGTCTTTAGAATGTGTTTGGGAAGCATATTTAAAATATGCTTCCCAAACACATTCTAAAGACTGTCTTACTCATTAATACAGTAATAATATAGTAATGTGTATATAATATTATGCATAGATGCTTTAAAACCGAATCCATTATTCTCGGATTTTCAGGATTTGTGGCAGGGGAAGGAGCATAACCCCCGCGAATAGCGGATGATACTAAATATAGTACTTTAAAAGAAAATTGGATCTCTCAGGAAAAAAAAAATGAGTAAAATATGAAGTATAGTATTTCAGAATAATCGATAACCTAAGTGAAGCATGATTAAAAAATTTAACTTAAATGACATGTTTAGTCCTATTAACAATTGAAAGACACTTATGAAAGAAAATTACCTGAACAATGTCAAGAACAATCCCTGCAGCAACAGTACCACATCCAGCAATCATGAATGGAAAAAATACCTGCAGTATCAAAGCTTTAAGTGATTCAGAAGATTGAGAATCATCACCTTTTCCAGGATCATCATTGATGGTTAAAATGATATCACTATGATCCTTGTCATCATTCAAATCGACTGAACCATCTTTGATACTTCCATCATATGTTACATTTACTGTACCAGCCAACAAGTTACCATTGATGGCATCTGAAGGAAGAATAGATGCTGCAGAATCTGGACTGCGTAGACATTCTTCATCTCGGCAAGCGACTGTAAGTGCTAGAAGCTCTGACTGCTCACTGTCTCCACCAGCATTTGCAGTAGTAGACAATCCACCCTCCATGATTGCCTGAGTGACCATTTTAGGTGCTAATAAAAGAGACAGCCGGAATATATGATCTTCAAGAAACAATCCTCTAATTCGATTTACATGTGAAGCCTATGGGGGGGGAAATTTTTAATATTTAGAATATATTAATTTTTAATCATGAAACATTTAGTTAAAACTTTCAATGACACAAATTTTCATGAATAAAATATGTTCGCAATAGTAATGTTAATAATTTATAACTAAAGTTATTAATAACTTAAGTTATTTTTAAAGGAGCTACAATTCCCAGCTTTCTTTTTATATTATATTACATATATATAAACAATAAATAATGGCTAACAATGACTCATCAATAAACACCAAAATTTTTCCTGACATTTGTGCAAATTGCAGGAAAGTACATATAGCTAGCTATACATTCAAGGTCGAGTTGTTATCCACAAAATGTTGACTCAAACCAAAAGTTTAGGAAATACTGAACTAGAATACATTGTTTTTAGTATCAATGATTTATTATGAAAGGAATTAATTATTAAGCTAGCCATAAGAATTTCTAATAACACTAAACCTAACAAAGTCTATGGTTTAAGTCTACAAAATGTAAAATGTTTATACTCTTAAAATTGTTAACAGTTGCAAGTAATCAGTGCTTTTTAATTTAAAAAGAAAATTAAAAAATCCATGCTATGAATAAATAATGCATTTTTAAGAACACAAAGACATAACATGTTAATAAAATTAATAATCTCACGTTATACTTTTCACAGAAAAGGGTAACAAGTTACACTTGTTATTAATCTTTATGTTAATTATTTTTGAACAAAGTATTTCCCATATTCAAATTTTTAAAATACTAACAATTACAACATTTAAAAACAAAACTGCCAATAACTTTTTTAATTTCTTTAGCAGTTTTGACTGTGGAAAAAATGTTCTTACAATTCATTATATAACTGACCCAATTTTAAAGAACAAAATAAATTATAAAAGTGAGTTTAATATTTGCAACATTTAAATTTATACATTTAGTAAAAAGGAAAAATTTAGTCAATAATTATAAGTAATCAAAAAACTAAAACATCTAAGGTTAAAAATAATACAGCGTTTACAAGTGTAAATCTACAAATAAGTGAAGAGCTCAGTGGATGATCACATTAACTGACAATAAAAAAGTTTTCTGGGTGGAAGACCATGTTGAAGACAGCATTAAATATTTGACAGTAATTAGTTCTATTAATTCTCAATGGAGTGTTTAAAAAAAATCATGATTTTTTACGAAAAAATCAATCATGTTAGCACTTCAAAAATTTTTATAATGTCTCTTTACATGCTATACCAGACACTGAAATAAGCAATAAACCTGTATCAGTTATGAAATGTTTGCAAAGTTCTTAAAAATTTAATTTTGCAGAATGTGTTATTCTTCAAAAAAAATTTAGCTGTGCCATTCCATGTTTAAGAATTTTTTCTGGAAGTTTCAACAAAGGAATTATTTTTTCATTTATTTAGTGCATAGGCACACCCACAGAGAGGGCTATGAAGGCTAACCCCCCCCCCTCCTTCCCAAAGGCGAGTTAGAAGTAAAATGCTTTAAAAATTGAAAATTGCCACTAATGAATTAAAATATTCTAGTTTAAAAAAACATCTTAAATTACTTCTAATTTTTTTTTTATCATCAAAAAAGGTGTTAGTTCTTAAATACATTTTTACAATCAGTTCAAAAAACAGTTAAATTTGTGTGGAAAAATTGGCGTCACTGTAAAGATCAGATAATTACTTGAGACTCCATAACAAGTTACATAGATGGTGGGCTTATGTTCTACGAGCAAATCAAGTGGTACAGAATATTTTGACATTATAAGAGAGTTGTAACTATAATCGAGATCACTATAACAGAGTTCAGCAGTATCAGTAGCCCAGCCCTCTCTAAACTAAAATGCTGGGTTCGCCACTGGAGTAATGCATCTTAATAAGAATCATCCTAATTTCATTTTTTTTAGTCCTGGGGGTACGGCCCCACCCTGTCCATAGATATGGATACCAGTGTTTACAGAGTTGACTGATTCTCAAATTTTCAAAATTTCCTTAACATGTTCATCCACTAAGCTTAGGCATTCACATGCTACAATAAATGTGAATAACTCTGATATCTTTGCAAAATAACAGACAGGCAAAATGGAAATATCTGGAGAATTTACGGCTACACTAAATCATAACAGAATAATTGCAAAATGAAACCAACATATGTGACAAAGGAAGTTTTATTGGGAATTTATTAAAAAACTAGCATATTCATACTGCATTTATCATTCAATTCTTTTTTAAATTAAATAATTTAGTATTTTTTCAAACTTTTGAAAATTCAGTTATTGCTTACATTGTATCACACTATAAACTCAAAACATCATGATGAGAACTTACTTTTCACTTTCAATTCAATAACAGTAAAAATAATTTACAGTTAAAATTATAACTTAAATGTTGCTGCATGTATAACTGCAGAATTGAAAGACATAATACTAAAAACAAAAAAGAATTATATACAGCATAAATAATTTATCCTAATTATTTTTCCTGAATACATTTTAAGCTGAAATTACCAGGTGACCCTAGAAGAATCATTCCTGCAATAAGAATACAGAACGAAATATGTTTGACAATAAAACTTTACTCTATGTTTGTCGACTAGTGCCTGGCTACAACAGGGCTGAAGAGTTCTGGCAGCCTCTGGATGTCCGCTGGCTTCATTTGTTGTAGAGGCCAATCCAGCCTCGCGAGAGCTTCCACTTCCTTGCAGCTTGAGACACTGATTCTGCATATATGCCTGGCTGTGTCAGAAGAGGACGACACCATACTGATAGCGACACTCGTGTTGTTCATGACGCAGTGCTACACTGAAATGAAAGTACACACCAATTGAATCAGCATCTTAATACACAGAAACAAAAATATTTTTTTAAACTACAAGCTTAAATTTTGTTAAAAACATGTAACACTTTTGTGAGAGGCTTAATTCTAAATGCTGAAAATAGATTAAAGTTTTACTACTTTTCAGTAAGTATTTGAAACAGCAAAAACAATTTAGACACTATAACAACCCCAAGGAAAAATCCAGATACATAATAATGAATGATATTCCTTAATTATAACTTAATGCAACATTAAAAATGTCATAAGAGCTTTCTGGATTTTTAAGATTTTTGCTAAATTAACAAAATGCTGAAATAATTTTCAACATAAATTTGAACAATTTAAAAACTCAATGTACAATGTTTTTTCCTTCTACAGTGAAACTTCTCTAAATGGCCATCCCTATTCCACGGCCACCTCTCAAAAATGGGCAAAAATTTCACAAGTACTAAATCAAAAGAACCTAGAAATAACAAATGCTACCCCTATTGAGCAGCCATCCCTCACACCCTGGCCAACAAACAGCCCTAAAGCCTCAAATGCATAATGGACGACCCTCCTCTTAGTGGCCAGTTAAAAATAAATAAATAGTGATGTTATTACATAGTAATAAATTCCAGTCCAGAATGTGTTTCCTCAAATGAATCAGATGAAGAAATTTGCACTATGTCATTGGAAGCAAAGGCGCTGACTTTACAAAATTTTTGTGGGTGCCCTAAAAGTCCGTGGGAGGGAGGGGGTTAATAAAATGTTGAAAGTCGCACAAGGTTTGTAATTTTTTTTATAAAGGATCGCTAAGTTTGGTGCCAAAACGCGACAATTTATTTTAAAGGGGGAGTATAGTTGGAATGTACTTGGCTAAGATTGTAAAATAGTTTTAGTAGGTGATTTTAAGATAGGTTTTGATTCCGAAGATGGGTTTTCATGGAACAAGGAAGAAAAATACGGCACACTCATGAATAACGGTACACTTTACAACTTTATGGAATCTTTTCCAACTACCCTTCAATCTTTTCCTATTATTATTTGCTTCCTTGTTCGTAACTACTCAATCATTTGACTTTTCGTGCACATTTTTACCAGTGGGAAATGGGTAATACAAATAATCATTTTAGCTCCACATAAAATATCCAATATCTGAGGGTATAGATCGAAGAAACTATATCTGCCTCACGGTTTTGGTACACAAAATAAACTAACTGCACCAAGGATTCGAAAAAATTCAGGATGATTCTTTACAAGCTGCACTACACACTGCAATGAATTCGAAAACTTTCAGAAAAAAATCTTAAACATGGAACGTGCAAAATTATGAGACATACATTTCAGTAATGTGTGTTCATGCACCCATGATTTCAGTATAATTTAAAAAAAAAAACAGTATTGGGCTAGATCAAAGCAAATAGTACCTAATTCCATTTGTGGATACAGCAAAATATTTCTAAGAGTGGCCATTCTGCAAAATTTTTCGTTTATTCCGGTGTCTAGTACAGCTTGTGAACATACATCCTAAAAATTGTGAAGTGCTTGAGATAATTAGTTTTCTTTTTTCTATTTATATACCAAAATTGCATGTTTTTTTCCCAGCTCTGAAGGCGACATTAAAAGTTTAAGTTAAGTGAATAGTGTGAATTTTGGCATCCGATTATCTGTACTAGGGTGAAGCAACGCTGGGCATAGAATGAAAGTCTCCACCGTTTTGTCTTAGTAACGATAACAGCAAACCAGTTAAAATCAACATTTTTTTTAAAGTAATGAAGTATTTCTGATGAAATGCCCTTCTTTTAGAAAAATCTGCTTGTGCTGGAGTCATCTTAAATATGTTTGCCTTACGCAAATTCTCTGTCAAAATTCAAGGATTCCTGGGCGCACACCACCTTTGCTCTTGTAATAAATTAGACCTGAAAGAGGTGTATTACACTATTTCACTTTTTTTTTTTTTACTTTTAGCGATAGAATTTTGATTGGTTTTAACTAATCATTATAAATTTCAAAGCAAAAGAAAAGTGTATTACTACGTTTATTGGGAAAAACAAACAAAAAAAAACATGCAACAGCAATAATATTACAATCAGTCACATTTCTTGTCATGTAAATGGAAATTTTGTATAAAAAGTGATTCAGTTTTCGAATGTAAAAATTCACGATCAATTTTATTCTTGTTTAATTTATCTCATCCCTGTCTGAAATCCTCAGAGTTTTCAAAAAATGTTATTCATAGTATTGTTTCTCAGCTAATTCATTTCCTTTTTTCTTTTTTTTTTTTTTTACATTTTTGTACTCCCTATAAACAGCTGCAGCTAAGCCTTGCCTATTTTCTTTTCTTTTTTTTTTTCCCCAACAAATTAAAAAAATTATACCTTTAAAATAAAAATAGATAGTTTCCTCAGAATGAATTAATGCTACGTTTTCTATGTTGAAATGTGTGTAGGACCACATAAAAGATTGGTAACTATTTAAATGCAAACAGAAAAATAAAGCAGAACAAAAAAAGTTGTTTATCTTAGAGTTAATAATTATTCAAAAAATATTTTTAATTGTTGGCCATATAACCTCAAGGCATGATTTTGAGCATTCTCCTGAAGTAGAGATATTTTACCCTCTACCATTAAGTGGTCAAATTTGCAAAATTATGAGAGACATGCATTTCAGTAATGTGTGTTCATGCGCCCATGATTTCAGTATAATTTTAAAAAACAGCATTGGGCTAGATCAAAGCAAATAGTACCTAATTCCATTTGTCAAACAAGAACAAAAATTGAACAAAATATTCGCAGAAAATGAAACGGAAGGCATCTCGAAATGTTAGTGTGGACCACAGTCTGTTCCATCCTTTTAAATAAATAGCTGAGCAATAAAATCATTCAAAAATAAGAAAAGGAAATTGAGACTTTAGAAGAAAGTGACACAAACCTTAATAGCTTAGAAGCCTCGCCTCGGTCTCATTCAATTAACACCAAAGCACCAACACTTTTTGATGAATGGGCATCTTTTTTTGTTCCAGAGACATACAAAGTGTTGCATATTAGGTGCTTGTAAACAGACAGACCTTGATGTTCTCTATTTACAATAAAAACAATTAAATCTACTCACTTCGGAATCCTGCAGTAATATTATTAGAACTATCTCAAAACATTTCCATAATGGGAATGAGTCTTTCACCTAACCCCCTGTGTTATCTTTCCCGCGTGAACTTTCTTCTGATTGTAGCCAGCGGCTTAGTCTCAAATTCTCCGTTTTTCGGTACTCTTGGGCTAACACAGTCTCATTGTATTCATACATTTTCCCATGGAGGACGAGGATTCTGGGATGAGGTCTGTGGATCAGAAAGGGGGGGGGCACTTAGGACTTTGGCTGCAATGGGCAAAGGCATTGCCTGTGGGGTGTCGCACATCACATTGTGAAAAAGCTTTGAACTTTAGAAAGACATTGTTTCCATGGGCGCCAGATAGGAAGGCAAGTGGCAGTAGGGGATTGAGAGTTGAGCCCGCCTACTCATCGGTATAGTAAACATTTTTACAGCATACAGAACGTCTAAGTATTATTATCGTGCTAAAATGTCTGAAAGTTAAAATAACCCCATACACCTCTAAAGTAGTACTCTTATGAGAAACTATTATAATTATTATTATTATTATTTTAAGTAGACAAAAATATTACCTGTTTGCTTTTTTTTTTTTTTTTTTTTTTTTTTTCATGCACTTTTTAAAGTTTTAGAGTATGTGCAAAGTTACTACTTATTGGAATTTTATTATAATTACTCCAGTTCCGAGGCACATAAGGGTGTATGCCGAAGAAACTAAATCTGCATAACAGTCTTAGTACACAAATTAAAGTAAACTATCGTACCGAGGATTCTAAAAAATTTAGGACGATTCTTTATAAGCTGCACTACGTACCGAAATAAAGAATAACACGTTCTTTAAAATTTTCGATTTTAAAGAATTTTTTCTAAAAGTTTTGTAAATAATACAGGTTTATTGTTTATTTCAGTGTATAGTGCAGTTTGACATAATTGGGACAGGGGGGGGGGAGGGACCCTCTTTGAGTGTACATCACTGTGTTGGGGTTAAACGATTGCTGATGCTCAGCATCCAACGTAATTTTTTTACAAGCCCGAAGCACCCACATAAACGTCTTTTCCTAGCCCTTTCTGCGAACTTCAAAGTATGACTTGGCACTAAAATTTCTGTGGGTGCGGAGCACCCACATAATTTTTTCAGTGGGTGCTTGAGCCCCGGAGCACCCACGTAGTCGGCGCCACTGATTGGAAGAGGGGTTACACACTAAATAGGATGAAATATTTATTTTCTAACATGGATAATGCATTGAAACTAACAATACAGAACTACAAGTGACTTTTAAATATAGGAAATGAACTAGTAAAAAAAAAAGTATCTGCACTATAGCAAAAGACAACCAATGAATAATTATGTACATATATACTGTGGTAGTATTAATATAAATATGTAGTCTATAATATAGAGTTTTTTGTTGTACACAAGATGATGAAACACGCATAGAAAGTTTTAATATTTCATAAATACACATACAGTACATATTTTGTTTTTAATGTGTTGGATATATGAAGATGCTCAACTTTTCAATTTTTGAGTTTTATGCAAGTACTCCTATTCTAAGGCCACCCTCGAAACAACCACTTTTCTAGAAGAACCAATATTGGCTGCCTTAGAGAAGTTTTACTGTAATTAATATCAGTAATTTTTAAAAAAATGCAGAGTTTATGGATACATATTGTTACATATACTACAGGTGATAATAATGGTATAGATGGTTGCTTCATCTGGTGTTTTGTCCCATAAGTTGTAGTGCATATAGAATAAGTTACTTGAATAATCAGATCCAAATACAGTACACCCATACCAAGTGAATCCAAATAGCCAAGCAAAAGGAAAAGAAAGCAATGGTGTAAAAATAATCAGAATGCTCATCACAGTATAACTTTACTATTGAGGATTGTGGAAAATTCATCAGATAGGAAAGTCCTCCAATGAACTGGATGGGGCCCTTCCTTTATTACTTTGTGCTCTATATCTGAGTAATATCTTTTCTATGTAAATGCATTCAAATCTTCAGTTTGTCTAATTTGTTTATTAGGTAGCTTCAATGAAGCAAATACAAAAGTAAAAGTTTTACTAAAATTTGTAATAATGCCTAGGGTCCTTGTCCAAAAAGTTCGTAAACACAGAAGGATCCTCACTATTACAAATCCTTCTGTGTTTACGAACTTTTTGGACAAGGACCCTAGGCATTTTACCCATTCTGTCAACCTATTATGGCACTGAACGTCATATCTAGTTATACAACAGTTGTTACACAATCACTAACACCCTAACAAAAAATATTTAAAGGTTATAAATGTTGCAAAAGTATGAGGGGGGGGGGATCTCTCCTGAGATGGTTTTTTGAGATTAAATCCAGAGTTGGTTTTTGATGTGAACAAAATGTCAAAGGAAATATGCAGTATATTTTCATTTTGCATGACATTAAGTACATAATTAAAATTAATTATATTTAAAAATATCAATTATGCTAACACATAAGTTGAGCTCATTAACAATTAGTTAATTTGATTGCCCATAGAGTGTAATGTATTGGATTTTTTTTTCTTCTGTAATAGAACTATAAATAGTACATATAAATCATTTTCAATAGGGTACATGGTACTGTACATAGTTAGATAAATAATGATCTGCAGTTTTAAACTTAAAATTAAGGTACGGCTAAACATTTCCTAAAAGCAAATATTAAGTTTATTTTTTATTTAATACAAAACCTAAATTGAAAGGGTTTTAAGCAACAGGCAATAACATAGTAATTTCAGTCATTTAAACAAAATAAAGATCAACACCCCGTTAATTATCAGTATACTAAAGCTTCACATTCAAAATAGAATTAGTAAATAAATTTCAGTACTTAAATGCAACGCATAAAAAAGCACACATTTTATTTTTCTAAATATTGATTGATTGATTAATAAGATACAAAGAACAAAATATTTTACTATAAAATACTTATTAGTTTCGTTCATTCTTTTCCACGAAGCATTCTATAAAGCATAACTAGTTTTTTTTATTGAAATTGATAGTTTATAATTTTATTATATTAGCAAGAATATTGTTTTGACTATATTGGATACATAATTAAATTTCTTTCCACTTTCTTTTCCTTTTTCTAGACAATGTTTTATAAAAAATATGTAAAAGGTGACAATATTGCTTAAAAATTAGTACAGTGGACTCCGCTTAATGTGATCGCGGTTAATGTTATCAATCGCTTATTGTTATCGAAATCACTTGGTCCCGATTTTCTCTATTCATTTGTATGTTAAAATTATCGCTTTATGTGATCATTACATCGGTTAATGTTATCAGTTTTCGAACCTCATTTTAACTGGCAAAGGAATATACACAATGTATTCAGAAGGAACCCATTATTTTCTTTCCCTTTGCTGTTGTTTGAATTTCCCAGAATTCTCCCTCTTCTACCTAGGGAAATGGGGAATGAACAAAGGAGTGAGGAATTACACTTTCCTGGAATTCCCCCCTCACCCCCCCCCTCCACGCACATCCTGCTGGTGGTCAGTGGTTGTCAGATAAGTTTTCTGGCCCGTTTTCACTTGCTGGGCATTGTAATCTAAAAATTTATGGCTTTTCTTATGACCATTCGAATGAGCCGACAAACGGTAACCCATAAAACCACACCCCTCTCATGATAGATAGACGGAACGGGAGCTTTTTTCAAGAGAACGTTTCCTTCAATACATTGTTTACCCCTGGAGTTCCCCCTCAATCTTCAGCACATGTGAACTGGACATTATCGGAACTCAGAAGAAGCGTATTCACATTTTATGTCTTGCTCCCTTACATGCAGCTTGTCGATATGGAAGCCAGAAAGCGAACTGATTTAACGTTAAAACAAAAGATCGAAATTTTAAATCGTTATGACAGGTTACCAAAAATGAGTCAGCGCAATGCTGCAGCGCAGTTAAACATTTCTCAACCTTTATTGTGTAAAATTTTGAAAAATCGTGATGAACTTACTAGAAGAGATAAACAAAATGAAAATACGGAGTGCAAACGTAATAGAGCTGGTAAATATGAGCAAGTTGAAAAGGCTCTAAGACTTTGGTTTGAAAATGTTCGAGAACGTGATGCTCCAGTCAACGGACCCCTTATGCAACAAAAAGCAGAAAGTTTAGCTGCTCAAATGGGAAAAAGATTTTGTTGCAACAAATGGTTGGTTTCAGCGATGGAAGACACGTGAAAATATTGTTTACAAGAGAATTCACAGCGAACAAAAAGATGCCGATAAGCCAGCAGTGGAAAACTGGCTACGAGACGAGTGGCCAAAACTAATTGCCTCATATTCACCAGAAAATGTGTACAATGCCGATGAAACAGCTTTGTATTTTAGAGCACTACCAGAACATACATACTTTTTTAAGAATAAAAGCTTAAAAGGACAAAGTCTCAAAAGAACGTATCACTGTTTTATGTTGCGTCAGTATGTCTGGAGAAAAACAGACTTTTAGTCATTGGGAAAAGTAAGAATCCTCGTTGTTTTAAAGTGTTAAAAAAACTTCCTGTTGACTACTATGCCAACAAGAATTCCTGGATGACAACAGTCATTTTCAATGACTGGATACGTAAGTGGGACGATAAGCTAAAACAAGATATTCTTCTCCTTGTGGACAATTGCACTGCACACATTTTAAATGTCACTCTGAAGCATATTAATGTTTTTTTACCCGCAAACACTACTTCCCTTTTGCAACCTTGTGATCAAGGAATTATTCGAGCTTTGAAAGCATATTATCGCCACGAAATGCAGGCACGATTACTGGATGAAATAGAGTGCACGCAAAATCTTAAAGCTAATGATTTGGCCAAGAAAACTAACGTTCTTGATGCGGTGCACCTGTTAACAGCTTCCTGGAATTGAGTTTCTGCTCAAACGATCAGAAACTGCTACCCTACCAGGATCTTGCGAAAAAAATGACCAGAAATCTGAAGAAAAGATTGAAATTCATTCGGATATGACCCCTGAAGAGTTCGAGGCATGGGTGGAAGTAGATCAAAGCATCCCAGTAGCTTCCACATTAACAGAATCTGAAGTCTGTCAGATTGCCATACGAAAACAGACTAATGATGGAACTGATGAGCCGATGAAGAATCTGTTGATATTGAGCTACCTCCTACAAGTGCTGAAATGAGACATGCATTTAAAGTGTTGAAACATGGAGTTCAACACCGCTCCGATGACTTTAAAAAACATTATGAATACGAACAATTTATTAATAACCTTCTAAGAAAAAATTGTAGACAACCACTGATAATTTTTTTTAATTATCTATACAATTCTTGTG
This sequence comes from Cheiracanthium punctorium, assembly GCA_038373885.1. NCBI lineage: Eukaryota > Metazoa > Arthropoda > Arachnida > Araneae > Cheiracanthiidae > Cheiracanthium > Cheiracanthium punctorium. Next base: position 227,471 of record JAWZYV010012350.1, on the reverse strand, counting down.
TTTTAAAGGATAATATACAGTACATAAATATAAGGTGAATTTTCTATTTTATTTTGAAATTTAGTACGTGTAAATTAGAGTTGGGGGGGTTGGGGGTAAATTTATCTAATTTTGCATATCGTTTATTGTTATCAATCGGTTATTGTTATCAAAATCACAGTGTCCCAAACTGATCACATTAAGCGGAGTCCACTGTATCAACATTTCACACATATTCATAGCTTATACAATGCATGCAATGTTAAAGACATCAATTAATATTTATAATACTACAAGTGTAATATTTGAGGTGTTTGACATAGCGTTTTTGATGTGACAGTTTAAATCATGGTTAAAACCGTCAAAAACTTGCCAACCCTAGGGAAATCCAATTGCTACTCTGGATTCAGAAAGCAAAGTTGTACTTTGAACAAAAATTTTCCTACAACAAATACAGAAAGAGAAAAGTATACATGAGTTTCTATTCAATACAGGTGGCATTTTCCTGGTAATCCTTACAGTGGCATAGCCAGAAAAAAATTAGGAGGGGAAGGGTTAGGCAATGCCATAACAAAAAATCTTGGTCTGGAAATAGTAAGCTTCAAAAAGGCCCTTTTTAAGGTAAATTGAGGCCCTTTATCCAGGGCCATAATTATCACTGGGTACCCAGGGCAGTGCACCTGGGCCGGGTCATTCCATTTCAAATCAACCAGTAAATTCCAAAAATGTCACCCACCGTCTCAGATTTCTTTGAAAATTTTTATAAATGTAGCCATTAGTGTTCTAACTAACAATATGAAATTTTACTTCAATATATCTAATACTTTTTAAGATAAAAATTATTAAAATAATGGAAAAGTGACCATAAATGGCGTTTTTGCAAGCAATTATTTTAATGGTGTTTTTTCAGATAAAAAATCATAACTTTCTTTATTTTCAATATATTGAATTGAAATTTATACCAAAATGTTCACAAAGGTTTGGAGATTATAGAAAAAAATAATTTGATAGTCCTGTTTAGCACTGGAATCCCCCAAAAATTCATAAACTTTGTTTTTTTCAAAAAAATTTCATTAAAACAATAATTTTGCAAAAGCTGTTTCAGAAAATGGTGTAGCTCTTAAAGCAAACTATTTTTTTACTTACATGTAAATGCATAAAGTAAGATAATTTAAAATAAAAACGGTGGGTATTTGAGTCCTAATAGGTTAATTTAATTAAAAACCAAATATTTTGAAGATTTTCCTTAAAATGTTATGCTGCATGCAAATGTTGTTATAAAATAATTTTTTATTTATTTAATTTTAAAAAGTGCTTATTTTATTTAAAAGTTAATAATGAGTTAAGTTATTTTACTTCAAATTTAAATTATTTTAAAATTAAAATTTTTTTAAAAACAAAATCGGAAATACATATAGTTAACATGCATCAAAATTTTTCTAGCTTTTTTTATTGTCAACTACAAATTAATACTTTAGTTAAAAACAAACATTTTTCTTAAAAAATTTAGCTGTACGCAATTAAATGTGTAAAAAAGGGATTTATTTAATACTTTAATTTAAAAAATTTAGACAAAATTTGTACATTAATTAGAAGATGTGTGCTGAAGATTTTTGAACATTTCTTTGAATCATTGACTACAAATTAAATAAGAAACATACTAACTTGTTTTAGAATAAAATGAAAATATTAATTATTATGACTAATTGTGACACTTATGTTCAGTATTTTTCCAGAAAAAAAAAAAAAAAGTAGTCCCTTTCCTTCAATCAATCAATTTCAATGGAGATTCACTTATGTTTTATAATGATACATTAACATCATCTAAAGCTTCTTGTTTTGAAATTGACAATTTCAAATTTGTGACAGTTTCACCACTGCCAGTTAATACTTTGTCATCAAGCTCAGAAATAAGTTTGTTTACCATCTTCCTACAAAAACTACATAGTTTTTGCCCAGGAATCGATTTTTTACAGTTTGGCAATTTGTTAATACCTCAGATAAATTTAAATTAATGGTTCTCAAACATTTTTTTTTCTTTTTCTTTTATGGCACTTAAACGGGTCAAAACATGATGTTTGAAGTATTTCAAATTTATTCAAATAAAATAATTTGTGATGTTCACAAATATTAAGCTCCGATTGTACATTACTTCTCAAACTTATTCAATTCAAGTCTGAAGGGCTTAATAATGCAGAACTTGATTCTACTTGAGTATTTGGCATTCAGTTCCATTTTCTTAGCCAATACTACAGCACGTTTCGGAATGTTCTGATGTCATATTAAATGGAACTGATTCAGTGGTAGCACAAAAAAAGAAAAAAAAATTCTAATTTAAAGTCTTTCAATTAGACAAACAAAAATGAGCTTACATATCAAGCTGAATAATTTAGCTTTAGATTATTGGTTTAACTCCTTTTAAAATAACTTCAACAATCCCAAAGAACATAAACACTTCCAAATTACTCAAAGAACATCTTCACTTAACCAAAGAAAGGCAAAACTGATTCCAATTCTCAAAGCATCTGACCAAAAAAGAGATATTCACACCTGCAAACAAGAAGATGACTCATTGGAAGAGGGAGTGGACCTCACCCCTTTAAGGCCACTTTCCACATCGAGAGGGAGCCGCTCGCCGCTTGGCCAATTATCACTTGTAAGGAATAAATTTTTCGCACTGCAGAGAATGAGAGAGATACTCCGGACAAAAGGTAATTGGGGACCGTGGATAATATTGCGGTTTCACACCCCCATCTATTGTTTGGTAGAGGACAGTCCATGTGTACCCGACATAAGACGCAGCCAAATATCCCCATTCAAATACATTGTAGCCGCAGCAATCACTGGGTGTGGGTAATGGCTTTTACTATCCTACACTACTCAGTATCTCCCCCTGCATCTTCTCATATTACACTAGCTCCTTACCACACAACAAACAGAAAGCATGTGATCTGATCCAGTCACAGTCCAAAAGCCTGTTGACTGAAAAGAGACTACTGTCATAGTTCTTTTAAATTGATGTAAAAATAAACAAAATTAGGATAAACAAAGCAGTTTTTAAAATTGTTTTAATTATAAATTAATATAAATTTTATTTATAAATAAATAATTGTTTTATATATAAACAATATACAGATATATGCCTTCTTCATGTCTCAGGCAATTTATACCCTCCCCCTACAAAAAAAAAAAAAAAAAAATACATTACAAAATTGGCTGAGACAACATTTAAATTTTGAAAATTTTCCAACCATACAGCACATAAATTGAACTAAATTTCTTTTTTCTGCATGTTTCATTACTGTTAGAATAAACTGTTCCTAAAAGTGCATAGTACAACTTCTGAAGAGACATTCTAAAAACTTTGAATCTCTAAATTAGGGCAACTAAATTGCATGAAAATAACTTTAAAAGTTGCATCATTTCTGGAAAAGGAAAAAAAAAAAAAACCAGCCTGTTTCCACTTTTTCTCCCCAACCCCCATTTTTTTATTATTTCTTATTGACATACTCTTTTTCCTTTTTGCTTGAACTGATTAAAAAAATACCGATTTATACATTAATAAACTATTTTAACTTGATTTCCTATGACACATTAATAAATTTTCAATTAAAAATAAATAAATAACAAGTTTTTACCTGACCGGTGAGGAGATTCACATTATAAACAAAGCATTGTCTACATTACAAAAATAAAATTAACAGTTACATTACTGATCTAAAATGTCAGAATGAGTTTAATTTAACTTTTAGTTGACAATAAAAAAAAGAAAAACTTCAAAGTTTTGACACATGTTTACTTTATGTATATTCAGTTTGTTTAAAAAGTGTTATATTTTAAAAATTTAAAAAAAAATTAAATTTTAAGTAAAATAACTTTAACTCATTAATTAGTCATAATAATTAATAGTTTCATTTTATTCTAAAACAAGTTAGTATGTTTCTTATTTGATTTGTAGTCAATGATTCAAAGAAATGTTCAAAAATCTTCAGCACACATCTTCTAATTAATGAACAAATTTTGTCTAAATTTTTTAAATTAAGAAAGTATTAAATAAATCCTTTTTTTACACATTTAATTGCGTACAGCTAAATTTTTTAAGAAAAATGTTTGTTTTTAACTAAAGTATTAATTTGTAATTGACAATAAAAAAAGCTAGAAAAATGTTGATGCATGTTAACTATATGTATTTCCGATTTTGTTTTTAAAAAAATTTTAATTTTAAAATAATTTAAATTTGAAGTAAAATAACTTAACTCATTATTAACTTTTAAATAAAATAAGCACTTTTTAAAATTAAATAAATAAAAAATTATTTTATAATAACATTTGCATGCAGCATAACATTTTAAGGAAAATCTTCAAAATATTTGGTTTTTAATTAAATTAACCTATTAGGACTCAAATACCCACCGTTTTTATTTTAAATTATCTTACTTTATGCATTTACATGTAAGTAAAAAAATAGTTTGCTTTGTTAAGAGCTACACCATTTTCTGAAACAGCTTTTGCAAAATTATTGTTTTTATGAAATTTTTTTGAAAAAAAACAAAGTTTATGAATTTTTGGGGGATTCCAGTGCTAAACAGGACTATCAAATTATTTTTTTCTATAATCTCCAAACCTTTGTGAACATTTTGGTATAAATTTCAATTCAATATATTGAAAATAAAGAAAGTTATGATTTTTTATCTGAAAAAACACCATTAAAATAATTGCTTGCAAAAACGCCATTTATGGTCACTTTTCCATTATTTTAATAATTTTTATCTTAAAAAGTATTAGATATATTGAAGTAAAATTTCATATTGTTAGTTAGAACACTAATGGCTACATTTATAAAAATTTTCAAAGAAATCCGAGACGGTGGGTGACATGGCCTGGTTGATTTGAAATGGAATGACCTGGCCCCGAGTTTAGGAGATGGCATACATGTGAGAAAAACTGACCATAATTCGATTAACAATGGTTAAGCTTGGAAAAAGTAGTGATGATGAGACCACATTATCATTTGTTGCCACAGAATCCTCTAACCTAGTGTTAAGAATCTGTCTTTATCGGATATTTCCACTGCACAAAAATAAGTTCTATTCTATTTCATATTTACAATAGTAAAAGGAAGTTATGCATAAAATATATCTAAAATTCTAACTATAAATTAGATGAAAGACAAAGCCCTTTTTATTTTGTGGGCCCGTTCTCAATGGCAAGAATAAGGCCCTTTTTGAAAAATCTAGGGGGGGGGGTGTCTGAACCCCCAAACCACCCCCTTGCTATGCTGAATCGTGATGAAAGGGTTAAGGGAGAGCAATTTCATTTTCGAAAATTTTGACTTATTTGAGTGAAGCTAATTTGTCGATTCATTATCTTGCATAAATAATGAATTTATTTAGATCTTGTGATAATGATGCTGAGTCTTGGTTGAAAAACACCTGAATACATGAGTTGATCCAGGAGTTTTTCCCATGGTCCCACTTTTGTAAAAATTTTTTATTTTTGAGAATTTCAATATCTATTTTTGTGAATTTCAACATTATTTTTGTGAAATTTTATACCAATTTTTGTAAAAGTCATGTTTTTTCTTAAATTAATTTACAAAACAAATTAAAATATACAGCAAAATATCAATGAAGGGTTGTTTTTAATAGACTGTGTTTTTGTGAAGGGGCCATTTTAATCGACTGTAATTTTATGAAGGATAAAACTAATCAAAATTTCATCTGCATTGATCCCTGGAATAGCTTGTACTATGAATGTTCCTATCTGCTGATTATTTGGAAGAGACATGAAGACAAAATATGCTCTTCTCCCTCCCCTGTCTTTATTAACAGGCAAAATATTGGGGGGGGGGGGGGAGAGGGGGAAGGACATCCTCACATCCCTATAAGTTCTGACGCCCATAGTTTGTTTCATTTTTAGCTTTTAAAATTAAACATATATTCACCATCAATGTTAATGTCAATGTAATAAAGAACTTTAGCTGTGCTCCGTGTGGGAGTATTTTGGAAAAATGTTCAAAAAATGAGAACTTGTCTAATATTTTAAACAGGTTGATTAGTTACTCAGCTCATTCAGCATCGACTGAGAGTGTTAAACTTTAAGATTAGTATAAAATTACAAATCAGATTGGATTGTGAAAATGGTCATTAACAGGTATAGTACACAGATATCTTAATAAATTAAAATTAGGGGGGACGTATTGAACTGTGAGAATTACAGAGGTATAAGTTTATTGTGTGTTGCTTATAAGATTTTCTCTAATATTTTATTTAATCTTCTGTCTCCTATTATGGAAACTGTTGTCTGTGATTATCAGTGTGGGTTCAGGAGAGGACGATCGACGGTTGATCAGATCTTTACTTTGCGACAAACTCTGGAAAAGTGTAAAGAGTACGGGATCAAAACCCACTATTTGTTTGTGGATTTCAGGACAGCTTATGATAGCATTGACCAAGCTGGTCTACTAAAAGCCCTACTGGAATTTAATGTTCCAATAAAGTTAATTAAGCTTATGAAGCTCACTCTTTCAGAGACATTCTCTGTGGTGCGAGTGCAGGGAGAGTTGTCTACAACTTTTGAGATCTGCAATGGAGTAAGACAGGGGGATGCACTTGCATGCCTCCTTTTTAATTTCGCATTGGAGAAAGTCGTAAGAGATGCTGGTATTAATACAAGAGGTACTATATTTAATAAATCAGTACATATTCTTGCGTATGCTGATGATGTAGATGTAATTTCAAGATCTGCTACTGAGCTAAGAGAGGCCTTTATGGCATTGGAGAAGGCGGCTGGGAAATTGAAGCTTAGAGTAAATGTAGAGAAAACAAAATATATGTACTGTGGGAAAAAAGAAAACCCACCTAATTTTTTTGAGATTGGCCCATTTAAATTTGAATCCGTGAAAAATTTCACCTATTTGGGTTCTGAGATCAACAATCAAAATGATATTAACCCTGAAATCAGAAAAAGGATTATTGCCACAAATCGCTGTTTCTTTGGTTTAAGACCTTCTTTAAAATCCCATCTAATAAAGAGAAGAACAAAAATTCTGTTGCACAAGATGTCAATAAGATCAGTTTTAACCTATGCCTCAGAAACATGGACTTTAACGACAACGGAGGAAAAAGCACTGGCAATCTTCGAAAGAAAGGTTCTAAGAACTATTTTTGGTGCTGTTTTAGAAAATAATACTTGGAGGTAAAGATATAACTTTGATATCTATAAAATCTATAAAGATGTCGACATTATTAAATACATAAAACTGAATAGAATGAGATGGGCAGGTCACCTTCTGAGAATGAGTGCCGAGAGAACTGCTCTTAAGGTCTTCAATGCCATTCCTTTCTGTAAAAGACCTAGAGGAAGACCTAAGAAAAGATGGAGGGATAGCCTAGATGAGGATTTTGCCATACTGAAAATAAGTAACTGGAGGTCCATTGCAGGGAAGAGGGTGAACTGGGAAAGACTTCTGAGGAAGGCCAGGGCCCCCAAGGGGCTGTCGTGCCAATGTTGACGATTGATGAAATTAAAATTAGAAGAATATGTAGAGTTGTGCAATTCAGATGTGGAAACTTAAGTATTCTTTTTATTACTATTTTGAAAATAGACTGTATATACTGTGAATTAAATGTACTAGTTAAGAGTTCACTGAATTGTTTCATTAGATTAATGTATCTAACATTATTTGATCTATATATATATATATATATATATATATATATATAGAGAGAGAGAGAGAGAGAGAGAGAGAGTTTTTCTGCACAGTTGTATAAGGGTTTGTTTTCTAGGGTAGATGGGCAATAGTTAGTGCTGCTTCATGCTGTATATTTTTAACAACTTTGTTACAACCTGCAAACTATTAAATAATAATCAGGTTCTAGTGGCATTATCAAAACAAAAAAATAAATAAATTAGAATTGCAAATTAATTTTGAAAATGTGCCATGGTTTAGCGCCTAGGGAACTTCCCCTCTAGGCCCTGCCCATGCCCTCTTTTCATCCCGTAGGACCAGGCGAGGAGTTAGTTCCTGTAATTTAAATACTGCCTATCAAACTTGTTAGCCATGATAAAGTTGTAGCCAATGAAAAGTATTACCTCCCCTACAAATCTTTGGACTTGGCAGCATAAGTTTCATGTCATCTGAAAATTCAGTTTATTTACTCATAACTAGTGTTCTTATAATTTAAAATTTCAATTTTAAATTAAAACTTCAAATTGCATATACATAATATATTTCTTAATATCAGTACACCAGTGTTCTAAAGTTTATAAATACCCCCTAACCCCCCCCCAAAAAAAAAGTAAGAAAATCTGAAATACTTTCCAATTTTAAATAAGCATTAAAGTGCTATAAATTAAAAGCGTATCATAATCCATGTATCCTCATATTTTCTTTCCTTATTCCATTAAGTTGGAAAGTATTATTATTCATAAGTGTGCCGTATTTTTCTCCCTTGTTCCATTTAGAATCGAAATCTATCTTAAAATCACCCACTAAAACTGTTTTACAATCTTCGGCAAGCATATTCCAATTATACTTCATTGTTTTAAATACTATTTGGAATGTGCATCCTAATCCATGAGTGTGGCCTGCTTGTCTTTCTTGGGATGATTTCTATTTTAAAACTTCGACTCTCGCCAAGCTGGGAATAATTAAACATATGCAGTTACCATGACAGTTTTTTGTATTTATGTGGCAACCATAATTCCGAATTAAAATTGCGATTTGGAACAACATGAAAGTATAGCATTCCATTACTTGTTTTTTTATTTTGAGTTGCCAATTAATGTAGTTTTTATAATTGTCTTCAAATTCTTTAACTGGTGCATTCACCAATTTGTTCACTTTAGTTTTCATTTAGTTCTTTTAGTAGCATTGAAACTTGTGCATAACTCTTCAAGACCCATGACTGCAAAGCTTGTCAAAGTGCGGCAATTTTTTTGGGGTCGCCAGTTTAGTAGGCATTTTCTTAATTTTACTTGCCAAAATAGTAGCATTTTTGCATGATTTTGAAGTAAAGAAATAAACATAAGTCATTTAGCTTCATTCAATAAAGAATTAATAAAATGATAAATTAAAAACATAGCATTATATAACAAAGCATATAGTATTTTTTTTAATAATACAACTAAAAAAAAAAAAAAAACTTATCAGAATGTTTGATGAACGACCAGTCACAACTTTGAAAAAAAAGGGAGTTTAGATAAACCGAAATCCGATTTTCAAATGAGTAGGTTGGAGTAAGGTACAAGTAGCCAGAAACTTCATAGTATGAGAATGACGTTTTTATACAAAAAAGTCACCCAAGTCACTTTAAATTAGTAGCAAAATTCACCTTTTTAGACATCAGTGGACAGCCTGCGTCTGCAACAAGGTCGATTCATCATAACTGAACAAAAAAGTTAGATGAATGGTTTTTCTTTTTATTATTAATAGAATGTTACATTGTTTACAAAAAAAGAAAAACTTCGCCTAATTCAATTTTTTGTATAGTTATGACCAATTGAACTTATTGCAGACATGATTGTAAATGTTCACAATACTGTAAAATCATCGAACTATAAAAAACTTTGTACTTACATATTATCCCAGCGGTCTGCCAAGATGGGTGATTTTTTGCCAAGAGAAATGTCGGGCATATGAAATTATTAATGGCTTTGAGTACGATTGGCAACAGTATGGCAACTCATTTGACGGAAAAATAGTTTGGCGGGAATGACCGTCGGGATAATACGCAAGTACCTAAAACTTCTTGAAAATATGGTGGCACATATTGGTAAAAGTCAAATTATGGCTGAAAATTTCCTGGTGCAATGTTTATGGCATTTAAAAACAAATCTGAAATAATGGAATTTCCACAATTAATTTCTTCCCTTAAAAATTGATTTGATGAATTCCAATATGTGTTTTTTAATGGGTTGGCATGTGAATGGAACAGAAGTCATGAGCTAACGATGGCCTGCATCCCTGTCCTAAACTAACAATTTCTTTAAATCATTGACACCCTGCCAATTAAAGCTAATCACTAAAGAAGGAGAAAAAAAATCTTTAAATCTATAAATTTTAAAGTTGAAATCTTCATATAAAATATGTACCTAATGGAGTATGTATTAATGTTAATATGACAAGGTTTGATACCTCGAGTATATTTCTGGTACTAATAATATTTAATTAGTATTAATGGTTAATACATTAAATAATAAAATTTTGCACAAAAACTAATATTTAAATAGCTACAAATATTTTAGTTTGATGATTAATATGCATACCCAATTCAATATTTTAAATCCTATTCAGTATTTTCCACCTGCATACTCTCTTTAAGAATAAAAAAATCTACAGCAATATTTTTTTAATTGCTTTTTTTAAATTTTCAAAATTTTAATGTGCATTTTACTCTTTTAGACCCATTCCATACTTATATTTCAAGAATGGTAAACCATAAACACACATTCTTTACAGCTCATTACATATAAGTACGCATACATACATGTTCACATAATTATTATTAAAGAAAAATATTGTCTACAAAACAGATGTTTATAAGCCAAATTCCTAGTTGAATCGACAGTCTCCCAGCATGCCATGTTTAAGAGATATCTGATCATTGATAAATATATCAATGAGAATTAAGTTGCACTGAAAATTGATCAGGTGTCTGATTTATGCTTTGAACGTATGGATTTATTCAATGTCTCCATACATTTACTAGAAAGGATAAATGCAATTGCTAGGTACTATATATCCCATAAAAAATGAAGTCATATATACCAATAGGGAAATTAATAGGCTATAAAATACTTAACATGTTCTAATTAAGTAAATTACAATTGTTATTAACAAGAGATACAAGCAACACCTTTTAACCTTTTTTCAGTATATTGCATAACGAACACGCAATAACTTTTACGTTTTGACCTTTAGGGAACGAATCTTAAATTTTTTAATAAAGTCTGTAAAAATAAAAGTCACTTATGACTAACGAAAGAAAAAAAAGACATATGTATGATTGCATGTAGAGCTTATTGAAAGCAAAACCCATATTTATGCATCAGGACAAAGAATGCACCTCGTTAGTTAAGCTAGATATTGCATTTATATCAAAGTTATTACAATAGTATTTAATTATGCAATAACAGCAAATGCATTTGAAACTTATAGTTACTATAATAAAGATTAATTATCATAACAAAACCACTAAAATTGCAAAATCCATACCTCTGTAGCGCTGGGGGCCTGACAGACCAAACAGTCAGCCAGTTAAAGGACTGCAGCTGCTGCAGTACGATTTCGCGAAAAGCCGCACGAATGACGTAACAGATGCATTTACCGTGACGTCTGGTGACGTTCAAAATTTACCCAGCAGTTATAAAATGTGAAACTAAGAAAGCAAAAAGTAATTAAGAAAAAAAAAGAAGCTATCCGAAAGTGTAGAATAATTAAATTTATTTCGATCACTATACTTTCCGGTAGAATAATAGCTGTGATGTTGTCAGTGGCAGCTTGTCATTAGGGGCCGAAGGGGGCCTGGCCCCACCGGCCCCTCAAAAGCTTTTTCAATCATACCACTGGATTTATTATTATTTTTTAAGATAACTTTTTTTTTCTATTCGGTTTACTTTGTTAAAAATGTATGGTTATAATTTTATCCGATTTAGATGCATGAAAGAAATATTTAAAGTAATGTTTTCTAACACCTCCTTAAGTTTTTAATCTTATGTAAATCGAATTTAAGGCTTGCAGTTAGGGTCCGTGAGTTAGGGGAACCTAGAACCCCTTTACACACAGGCCGACCGATCGGCCATATTGGGTCGAACTGGTGAAGCGGGGGGGTGGTTTTGCTTGGCGCGTTATCGCGTTCTTGGCGTCGTTTTCGTTACGAGCTCGCAATCTTTTTTGTATATCAGTTTGCACGCTCAGTTTTGTGTTTTACGCTGTTTTTTTTTTTTTAAACATATTTACCTTATCGGCTTGGTAAAACTTCAAGAAAGTTTATTTAATAGTTACACTTATATATATAATTTATATAAGAATTTTGGTCTGATTATTAAATTTCTATACATAAAATAAATTTGTATAACAGTTATTAAAATTTAATCAGCAACCGTTTTTTTTTAAATTATACAAGAATAAATTAATAGTACTGAATAATCATAAAAGTAATAAACATAAGGGGATATTCGAGATAATTTATAGTAATTTTTTTGTTTTTTTAAAGGTGTTTATAATTGGTGTTTCAATAAGATTTAACTTCTTAAACATTTCAAATAGTTGAAAATATGCAGTATTTACTACCAGAGAAAACTTTGTTGAATTATACAATTATTAATTTTTTTCAGTTGTAGTTGTTTTAAAATTTAATTTAATGAAAATTTAAAACTGAAAAGCTTTCTAGGGTTATTTTATAATGAATAACATTATTGATAACCGTAATTTATAGGTCAAATAATTCTTTTGCTAAACAAACTCGTCCCAAATTTCGCATTATTGAACCTCAGCTGTTGCAATATTTCAATCAACGAAGAAATTTGTTAATGTGTAGAGATTATTATTCTGCAATTTTTAAATACTTAGTACATAAAATTTGGTTTGCAGTTTTAATAGATAACAAAATCAAGAACCTATTATAACATTCAACTATTTTTAATTCATATATGTCCAGACTGTTTTCATTGCATTCTCTAATTTTTGCCGATGCCTGCAGGAATAGTCAAATTCTCGAAATGAAGAATGACAACTTTTCTTAGAAATTAATGTGTAAAAAGTGAAAATTTTATATCCTCATTTTACTTTGTAGAATTTGGATTTAAAGGCTAGGAAAATTGAATAACATTTGTTCAGACAGCAAAAATATATATTTTGTAGCTAATTTTATTTTCATTCATATGATCTTTAAAAATTTTGGCAATTCAGTTTACCTCCTCAATTTTTGTTTGCAGTATGGGAGAATATGAAAAACCTTTACACTAGTTCCATAATAAACTGTGGAAAGATTTTAAAACTTGTGGTTCAAAATTGTATAGATAGAAATAAAATGCCAATGTGATTTTTCTATTTTTGAATATCTGAAATTTGAAGCCAAGATCAGACAATATTTACCTGAAAAACTTGTAATATGGAAAATAAATATATAATATTTAATATTTATACTACAACAGTAGCCAAGATCAATGAACAAATAAACATCGTTTTTCAATTTATTCATCCACATAAAATGAAAAAAAGAAATCAAGGTGTGGGGGGAGGAAATAGACAAGAAAGAGGGTAATTGACAAATGCAATCAAAATCTTTATTTTAAAATACAATATACAAAATACAAGTTGTACAACTTTTAAATGACTACCAAGATGACTTTAAGAAGCATCAATTTAATGCGCACATAATTCATCTTGCCACCTTTCCAACAAACGCATTGAGTACTCTTCATAAATCTAGAGTAGCTGTAGAAAAGAACAGGATCAGTAGTGAACCTGAAATACAGAAAACACACATGAACAAAAAGTTTAAAAGGAAATTAGATATAACTTACTTTGACTCACCTTTGATAATATGACTACGAATAAATAAGAAGCACATAGAAGTAGAAATATATACATACAGGGTGATTCGTTAACAAACTGACCACACTAGAAATTCTTCTGTACGCAGAGGGTTTTATCAGGATGTGTTTTATAGACAAAATAACATATAAAACTTGAATGTCATGAAAAAATTTCACAAGATGAAAAATCAGTAGTCCATTAATCATTCATGAAACCAATGAAATAAGGAATGCAATTCAAAAAATTCAAATGATGATTGTGCGCATGAAGAAGACAGCACTGCAGGTATCTTAGGAATATGTATAATGATAACGATGGCAGATAAACAAGTCCTTGGGACATTTATGAAAGGATAAATTACATATTGATTATATTCAGACTGGGCGTTTCTTTGTATGCAGAAGAATGTTGTTAAAGACAAAAAAAAACAGATCAACTTGAATGGTACAAAATAGTCGAAGACTTGTTAGATGAAATATTTTTAGAGTTTAAACTACTGTATGTATACAGTGAGCCGAGTCAATGAGACAGTGACAAAAGGTATTATGAAGAGCAAACTACAAAACTAAATAGTATGTAAATAATTCATGGAAAGAACCATACAAAAGATGCATTTGAAAATTTTCAAAAGTGTATGTGCTCTTGCAAGGAGCAGCTTCAAAGTCAAATCAGAAGAATCACATAAAGACTGGATGTTTTTCTTTATGCATAAGGCAGTTTCAGGATGACAGACAAGAAAGAGCAACTTGAATGTCATGAAATTGTCCAGAAGACTTTTAAAACTTTTTTTTAATTAAAAACCATAGTATGCACGCAGACAGCAGAGTCAATAACTTTGTGTATTATGAAGAGTGAACAGTAATGTGCATGATTCATTCATGAAAAAAATGATACAAGAGATGACGAAAAATTTCAAAAAATGAATGTTCTCTTACAGCAGGAAGATTCGTGGTCAAATCAGTAGAATCGCATAAAGACTGGATGCTTTTCTTTATGCATAAAGCAGTTTCACGATGTTATAGTAGCCTTAGGGGAACCGCTTTGCTATCTGGTGATGACGAAGGAATCTTGTGCGCACGCGCGGTCAGTAGAGGATCCAGGGGAGAGGCTAGGGGGCTTCAGACTCCCCCCCCCCGGAAGAGATTGCTAAAGGGTGACATTCTGATTTATTATACACTTTAAATAGCTAAAATGATCATATTTTATTACTTAGCCCCTCCCAAAAGCATGCACATTGGTTTTGACTAAAATTTTGATTTATAGTACATTTTAATTGGATGAAATAAGCTTTTTTTTAATTTAGCCCCTCCCCAAAAAAATTTCTGGATCCGCCACTGCGCGCGGTTGTGTTTATTTTGGTTTATTTACTTTTACATTTACTGGTTCAAAACCAGGTCGCTTCCGCCAACCCAACCGTTCGGGGGTTTCCCCGAAACTTCCCTAGTACCAGTAACCCATCGGCCGATGAAAGGCGGGTGAGTTTAATCCGAAGAGAAGGAGCAATGGCCGATCACGGCTTTTCATCCATAAAAGGGGGGAATTTCATCGGCAACTGGTACAAAATGTCCGCTTGGGGAGGGCCATAAAGCCGATCATCGTTTCCCGATGACTCCGATGAAATAACGAAAAGAAACCGATAAACTGTTTAAAATATATTTGTTAATAAAAAAATAAACGACTGGCAGCAAAATTTTCAAAAATGTCCGTTCTGTTTATTATGTTTTCGTTTTTTGGATGCTAACTTTCCGTTTTTCTGAAAAAAAAAAATTGTTCAAAATTTCCCTTAGAGTATGCAATAGCATAAATAAGGGTTAGGAACCCTTAGAAAGACCCCCACGGAGGGAAATACATGTTACCCAAACCCAATATATGTTACCCAATACACAGGGCCGGATTTCCCATAAGGCCAAACTAGGCCATGGCCTAAGGCGCAGCGGTCTAAAGGGCGCACAACAAAGAACTCCCCTGCAGAACAATTACGGATGAGGAAAAGGATTGGAAAGGAGAAACGAAAACAACTTACTTTAAGTGATTATTGCCCAAGAAAACCAGATTTATGGCTTCCGAAAAAGTCCTTTCTTCCTTAGTACAATTTCTTATCTATAGAAAACCCATTAACCCCCCCCCCCCTCCTCGCAGACACAGAATTGCTAGCAGAACATCCCAGCACAAACCATGTCCAAGTCTACGACATGTGTTGCAGAACTAAGAGATCCGTTGCAGAACAATCACAATGAGGAAAGGAGGGGTACCGGAGAGAACAATTATTCAAAGTATGTTGTCATCGAAAAGGCGTCTGACCGTCTGTGTTCTTCCGATATCCCAACGTTCCCGAAAAAAGAACGACACCACACACACGCACAGAACGGTAAGTATGTCTGCTCGAGAAAAAGTCTGTTGCTTTGAGTGTAATGCGTCTATAATTAAAAAAAAAAAGAAAGAAAACGCATTATCAACGCTTTCATCCAAAATATATCGGTGAAACATCCCGCAATTAATGAAACGAGCATTTCTGGTTTCTTAGTTCCATCTAAAAGATCGCCAGAAAAAGTGCATTCTGATTCTGATATGTTACCCATAAAAATGCCAAGAACAGAAACTGATACCGATGTTTTGCAGAAAGTTAAACAAGATTTGACAAAGTCAAAAGAATCTTTACCCAATGTGGACGCTGCTACCCAGACAGCACATAAGCTTAAATCAAGCTTGACATTTCCTTGAATTTGACGTATTAATGCAAGCTTGACAGTTCAACTCATTTTAAGCTGGCAGCAAGCTTGCAGGAGTCAAGTTAAATTGTCAAGCTTAAATACAGCTTGATTTAAGCTTGACAAGTGATACTAGCTCGATTTCAGCTTTCAAAGTGCGCAGTGATGGCGCCATCTGTGAAAGAGAATGGACCTTAATTGTCTAGCGTCCTCAAATTTGCTGAAAGTTCGTAAAAGATGTGTTTTATTTTATTACCAGTGCCATATTACCGGCAGGGCAAACGGGGCAACTGCCCAGGGCCTACAGATTTTAGGGCCCAAAAATCTCACATCTTACACTATTGTAGTTTTAAAATAAAATTACAAAGGATAAAAAAAAATTCAGAAGTTAAATAATTTTTTTAATTATAAAGTATGAACAATGAAAATAATTCAAATTTACATTTGTATAAATTAATTTAAACTTATTTTTAATTCTTCGAAATGCTCTATATCGATATAGCATACCAATATGTAGGAAAATAACTAACCACATTTGTAAAGAGAATTTTTAGCGTTAAAAAATAGCAAAATTTTTCAATTATTTGTTATTTTAAGAAATATTTACAAAAATGACTAAAGTGTTTGTATTCCATACATGTTATGTTAGCAACTGTGATATAGCATTTTGAAGTAACGTTTAACTATCTGTTTCTTTGATTTCAGATTACTTAACACAAAATTTGTGTTAAGTAAGTAAACCCATTCTATATTTCCAAATATGGAAATTCTTCAAAATAAAATACAATTATACTACGAAATTGATTTCAAAATCAGTCGTTTGTCTCGATTTTGGCCAGCAGTATTGCTCATGAGTGTTGCGGTACTGAAAGTTTTAAAACGTGTGCTGCTCTTAAGTTTATATTATGTTTATTTCCCTATTAGTAGAGTCTCTAAATCACACATAACATTATTTTAATTTTGATGGGAAAAAAAAAAAAAACACACATCGCCCACTTATCAATCTGGCGAGAAAACAGCGTGATAAGTCACTTCAAACTTTACTCATAGCTGCACAAGGCTCAGTGGCTGAATCGATAGCGTGCTCGACTGCTAACCCAAAGATGCCGGATTCTATTCCAGCCACGAACACTCGATGGAAACAGATTAAATTAAATTGAAATTTCAGCGTAAAGGGGAAAATGCGTGGCAAAGTAAAATATGAGAGCGCGAGTTCGCCGACCGGTGCCCCGTGTATTTAGGAATTATTATTATTATTTTTTTTTTTTTTGGAAAATTTTTTAAGCTTGAAATGTCAAGCTTAATGCAAGCTGGGCAAGTGTAAACTAGAACACTTGATTCAAGCTTGCATTAAGCTAACAAGCTTGAAATTTTCAAGCTTAATTCAAGCTTATTGACTTGATAAATTAAGCTTGCTGCAAGTTTGATGCAAGTTTGCTGTGCTGTCTGGGTAATGAAGGTGAGCGGGAAAAACGCCACTTTTAATAGTACTGTACTTTTAATAGTTTTATGATGTAACATAGTCCTTATATGCTAGTCGATGAGGCAAGGACCGTAGCCAGAATTTTTTTTTTTTTTTTTGGGGGGGGGGGGTTGTATGAGATATAATTTTGTTTTGATAAATTTAATTTCTTATTGACGACAAAAATCTGAAAGCTCTTAATGACTAATTTTGCAAGTTTCTCAAGAGGATATACCCCGATATCCCACTCTCTGGTTAAGCTCCTGCAGTGACTTTAGAAATAAGAAGGGTAGTACGTATTTATTATTGTGTGTATTATTTCTATGATAGGAAAGGGGGGGGCTTTGAGGCTCGAGCCCCCCCCCCCCACCATACCGTTGGAGGATGATAGAAAATAACCATATATCGGTGTCTTTTTCAGTGTCCAGAATCCATAAAAACATATTGAGCCCCCTCCCCCCCAAACCTACTGAATTGCTACGCTACTGCGCCCCTATCGGATTGAGGGGA
This sequence comes from Cheiracanthium punctorium, assembly GCA_038373885.1. Classification (NCBI taxonomy): domain Eukaryota; kingdom Metazoa; phylum Arthropoda; class Arachnida; order Araneae; family Cheiracanthiidae; genus Cheiracanthium; species Cheiracanthium punctorium. Next base: position 209,269 of record JAWZYV010012350.1, on the reverse strand, counting down.
GACCTAGCCCATGCCAAGTGGTGAAAATCACTAAACATTAGGAGATAGTTGAATTGGACGCCCAAGGTTCTGGACTCGCAGCCATAGTTCTAAAGATCTGGTGTTTTGGGCGGTTTACTCCAGATTAAGCATGAATAAGCTTTAGATCCCCTTAAAAAGCCCTTCTCCCGAGGCACCCCCACCCCAGGCAGGTACTCAGTGTGCACTTTTGCCTTAAATATATACTACATTACACTGAAATGATCTGGAATGAAGTGGGCTTGATGTAAGATGACCATATATTCGAACGCAGAATTGAGGACATATCCCTTATTCTGAAATAAATCGGGGGCATTTCTGTCTTTCTCGTCCTTTTGCTAAAATGAATGATACCCTACGAGTCCATACATATAAATTTGTGTCCAGTAGAAAGAAAGAAAAAAAAAGAGCGACGAATACAGTGAAGTAATTTTGCAGCATTTATTGCCCCCCCCCCCTCCTATTAACATCGTGCCTACAAATTGCCGAATGGATAACACGCTGTAAGTGTTGATGAAAGGTGTTTAGAACATTCGTACTATTTGTTTTCAAGCTAGAAGTGTTTCTGTGGCTTCCAGAAGATGAATGGAAGATTCTGGGTGTTGACGGGCTGTGGGACACATTGAACAGGGCAGTCTATCACAGATGTTGCTATTTTCTTCGGCGTTCATCATTCCTTCCTTTCAGGACTATGCAAACAATTTCAAATCAGCAAAACAGTTGTCCGAAGACTTCTAGCTGGTCGTCCTAGGGTTACGGCCCCTCGAAAGATCGATATATTGCCGTTGTAGCCAAGCGGAATCGAAGATCGACCTCCATATGTGTGACATCTAGGGTTGCAGCGTCCATTGGTAAGATGATATCTGCCACTACAGTTCGTCGAAGGCTACACATGAATGGTCTGTACGCCCGGGTTCCACGAGTTTGTGTTCCTTTATCCGTCCAATCCAGGGGGGCGTGGTTAAAATGGTGCCGTCAGCATGTGAATTGGACTGAGTCTGATTGGGGCAACGTTATGTTCACAGATGAGTCCAGATTTGCCCTACAAGCCGCTGATAAGCGTGTAAGGGTCTAGAGGAAACAAGGCACACGCAATCGGCCCGAGAATACTACCGAACATCACACTTTCCGCGCGGGAAGCATAATTAATGGTCTGGGCAGGGATTTCACTGGGATAACTCATCGACCTGCACATCTACAGACGAGGTTCTGTGACGGCTGTTCGGTATAGAGATGCAGTCCCCGACCCTATTGTTAAAATGTACATTGCGGCAATTGGTCCTTTTGTTTTAATAGACGATAATATGCGTCCCTACAGAGCTGCCATCGTCGATGACTTTCTGGAGACTGAGAACCCCACCATGACCGAGTAGAAGAGACACTAAAAAAGGTAGACGGCCGATGTGTGGAAATCTCGAGTTCGGGACCCAACGCGCACCTGTCGATCTAACTGTCTGAAGTTTTGGTCGGTGTTCATCAGATGAAACGTGAATACGCATAACACCTCTTCACTCGCATATGTCTCTGCTCTAGCTGAAGCAGATGTGTTTTCTTGCAGTTTTTCTCTGCTGCGCAAGGAGCATATTGCGGCGTCTCGTAAAACACCTGCTAATGCCTCGATTGTTCGAGAAAAATCGAGGCTCTCTTTTCTATAGTAATATGCTTAACGACTTGTTAACGGTCACTTTTTAGCAGTTGGGCTGTGGTTTTCGGTGGGGCAAGCCACACACTTCACGTGAGGTGACTTTGCCCGCCGACACGAAAGGCCCGCAATGGCATCAACGCTGTAACTTTTCATGAAGATGCTTCCTCAAGTTTCTATGCTGTATAAATGTGCATTTTTTCAATTTTTATAATCCAGAAGCCCTAATTCTTCGAAGGTCTAAATAAAAGTATGTGAAAAAAATGCTTCAAGTGAGTTTTCGTCATTTCAGCGAAATTTGTTCTTTAGCGTAATACATGTGAACTCTGATGGAAATTTCTTGTGTGTCGTTTTCTTTTGTGAAGAAAAACTAATCCTGCCTACAAAAGAATAGATCTCCTTTCTCGATAGATGAGTGCGTCTCGAAGTGTGCAGTGAAATTTTCATCGTATTGTGATTTTCAAATTAATTTTTTAAATGCCAAAAATTTATCGGATGACTATGTGTCCTATCATCTTGTCGAATTTATGCCGTCGTCTTTCCGAGGCACTACAAGTTCAAATTTTTCACGGCCCTACCTTTTGGAAATACTTCACAAGCAACCTTTTTCATATTTGCCGTAAATGTAAGTAACTACCTCTGGTTCTCAACAACGCAATGTGTCAAGATTTCGCCTGACATATATAAAAATAAATACTTCCGACCACCAGAACAAAATGGTGCCGTTGAAGCAGGCACGTTCCTACATCAGATAATGTACTAAAATCGTCATGATTTTCGTGCTACAGTTTTTTTTTTTTTTCGGTGTTGTGACGAAGCAAAGGAAAGAAAATGCAGGATATGTTTAAGAGCTCTTCCTTTTGCTTCATGTTTTTTTTTTTTTTTTTTTTTTTTTTTATCCCAACCTTTTTTTAAATTTTTTTATTATATTATGTGTTAATGCCTTTTTTTCTTTTACGAGTGAGTGTTCATATAAATATATCTAGTATTATAGTTTTATGCATTATTTGAATTTTGATTACAGTGATTGAAATTGTTATGATTGAATTTTTGCTATAAATATATATACGTATATATTTCATTAAAAAGTAATTTTCTTCGAAACAATGAACGTTATTTATCTTATATTTTTTGCATATATTCAAATAGTTTACAATTTCTCAGTATACTGCTGAATCAGTTAAGCAGATTTAGAAATGTTTATTTGTGCACTTAGAATTGATATGTAGCAATTTTATATGTTTTTTTCATATTTTTTTACCTGTGCATAATTTTAAATGAGTTCAAAAGGTAAACACAAAATAGCCAATTCAACAAATATGTCAAATACAGCCATTCTTTATATTCTGTCTTTTCAAGGAGAACCCCATTTATTGGAGTTTTTCTTTAAACAAGTAAAGGACATACAGAATTTAAATAATTGGGATGATGCACAAACAAAATTATTTCTAAGTACTAAACTTTCAGGTGCTACTCTGCAATATTATGCAGAATCTCCTTTTTTTGCTGAGGCAAAAACTATTAATGAAATTCATGTACAATTTCAAAACTTTTTGGAGCTAATAATACTCAGGTTAACATAAGCCAGTTACATAGTCTAAATTTACTTCCTAATGAATCCAAACTGAACCTATCCCATCGCTTATATCTAATTACTAAGAAGGTTTACAGCAACATATCTGATAAAGAAGCGTTGGATACGATAAAATTTAATCATTTTCTTAATGCAATTCCTCATGATATCAGAAAAATTTTACAAATCGAAAAAGTAAATAAGTATGATAAAGCTGTTTCCTGAGCTCATGAATTGCAGCAAATTAATTCTGCTAATTCCCCACCTCGAGCTCAGTCCTCCCAAATAAGATCATTAACTGAAGAAGTAAACTCACTAAAAGAGCAAATCACTAAACTTGAAGCTGATAAAAAGGATAATATTTCTGATAAACACAATAACTCTAAATTTCAACGCAGTCATCCATATAACAGACAAATTCGTAACAATTACAGAAACAATCAATATAAATCTAAACATAATAACAGAGCTTTCAAAAATTCCAACAACTATTTTCCTCGACAAACTAAGGCAAATAATTTTAAGAAATATTCTGTAACTTGTCAGTCTGCAACAAAAAAGGGCATAATGTCCATCAATGTTTCAAAATGAAAAATTCTTTGATTCCAATTCAGCCCATAACTCAGCCTAAGCCTATGTTTCAAAATTTGCCTACTCGTAATGCATCTCAACAAAATGTGATATCCCAATTTCCTAATACGAATGCTACTTCCTTTTTACCCAATGATCATTTAAACTTCTAATGAGAACTCCTGGTGCTGGTACTCGAGTTTCTCAAGTGACTTTACCCCAACCAGCTACGTCAAAACTTCCACCTATGACAACTCTTGCCCCTGATGCTCGAGTTCCTCCTATGACTTTTTCTCATCCAGAGACTTTTTTTTTACAAAGATCAACACATACTCAAACCTTGCAACCTATAAAAATTTGTATGAATTCTGAATCTCAAACTGATAATTTTGTGATGGATGAATGCCAAATTATTGCTAGTGTGTCTGATAATTCATTTAAACTTTCAATTATTCCAATTCAACTACATGACAGTAATATTCCTATGCTCATGGATAGTGGCTCATCCTTATGTATTTTATCACAGAATGTTTTCAATGATTTAAAACATGCAATTAATTATAAATTTCTTTCACGTTCTGTTAAAATTAGTACAATTAACTCTGAGGTTGCCTTTTCTAGTTATGTTGAAATTTCATTCAAAATAAATAATAAGCATTTTAGTCATCATTTTTTCATCACCAATGTGACCATTTCATCTCAATTTCAAGTTATTCTTGGATTTGATTTTATTCAAAAATTTAATTTACAATTAAACCCACATTCTGGAACTGTTTCGATTGGTGACGTGGTTGTTCCCTTAATGAAAAATCAGAATCTGAACAGGGAAATTCATACAACCACTGTAAATAACATGACCAATTCTGAATCGCCTACTATTACACACGAGTTAAGTAATGACATGCCCATTACAATTAAACTTGATAAAAAAATCATTTTACATCCTAATGACTTTCAATATGTAAAACTTAATCTGCATAACTGTCCGTATACTGAATTTTTGTTTGAACCTAATATACAATCATTAAAACTAGAAATTTATGATTCAATACATTCCATTACCAATTCTGATACTAATAATTCCCATTTTTATATCTATATGAAAAATAATTCTGATGAAACCATACACTTAAATAAAGCAATGAGTATTGGAACGATAAGTCCTATTGCAGAAGCCCAATTAAATATTCACACAAATATGCCTGATGACCACGTCAATCTTATTACTGCATCTAATGAAATAATTCAACAAAGAAAGAATGAACTTACAGAAAATGACTTTGATTTGAAACATTTAACTCACAATGAACAAAACCAAATAAAAGAAATATTAATGAACCATTTTTCTGCTTTTTCAAAATCATTGAAAACCTTGGGACACACAGATAAAATTAAACCGCAGTTATCATTTATAAATAAATTCCCATTTAGGACATTACCATTTCCCATCCCTCAATCCTTACAAGATGAGTCTCTGAGACAACTAAATGAACTGCAGGAAGCCCGTATCATTGAAAGAACTCCCACCGAGTGGGCATCTCTTATGCTTTTAGTAAAAAAGAAAGCTCTAGATTATAATTCTAAACCAAAATTCAAACTGGCACTTGACTTCTAAATGCTATCTTAAAACCATCGGATTACCCATTACCAAAAATTTCTACAATCATTTCTAATTTATCAAACTATAAGTATTTTACTGTTTTGGATTTATGTAGTGCATATTGGCAAATTGACTTACCTCATGAATACAGAGATATTATTGCTTTTACTACACCTTGGGGTACTTTTCGCAGCAACCGCCTTGTTTTTGGTTCAAAAACTGCTGCCAGCACGTTTCAAGCTTTAATAGACAATATCTTACAAGAGTCTGAGGTTTCTGGAGTTATGGCGTATCAAGATGATATTGTTATTGGTTCAAATTCTTTCGAGGGAACTCTTCAAAAACATCACTTTATCCCCTAATAAATGTCAATTCCATCTTACCGAAATAGATTACTTGGGCTTTCATTTATCAAATCATAAAATTTCACCAATTTCCTCCAATATTATCAAAATTACTGGCTTTCCAACTCCTAAAACAAAAGACAACTTAAACGCTTCCTAGGAGTTTGCGGATTTTATCGAAATTTAATACCTCCATATGCTGAGCTAACATATCCTCTTGTCCAGTTAACTTGTCCTAAACAAAAGTTTTCAATGGCTTGACATTCACACTGAAGCATTCAATAAACTACAGAAAATTTTCTTCACAAAACCTTTTGTTTGTTTACCTGACTGGTCTAAACCCTTCATTTTAAATACTGATGGTAGTCATCAAGCAATTTCTGGTGTCATTTTACAAGAGTTTAATGGTGAATTGCATCCTATTTCTTACTTTAGCAAATCTTTATCTAAATCTGAAAGTAATTATCCAGCCATAAAAATTGAATTAAAGGCTCTACATGACTCTGTTTTATCATTTAAGCATTTTCTATACAATCGGGAATTTATTGTTATGTCAGACAGTAAACCATTAAAGCACTATCGAAAAACTACTTCTGCTGATCTCACTACTAAATGGCTATGCGAATTAAGGGAATATACCTTTAATTTCAAACACATTCCTGGTAAACAAAATCTTTTGGCTGATTACTTTTTACGTCTTGAAGAAACGCCACCACACCATGACATAAATTCTCAACCAAGTACTCTAAATTTAAATAATGATGTACTCCCTGTCATTGATGATGCAATTTCTGAAAAAACTGAAAATTTTGAACATATTAATTATTTAAATGTTTCATAATCTTCGCCACAAGACCCACTGTTAGAAATTTCTTGTAAAACATTTCTTGGTGAACAACAAAAAGACAAAACTATTTCAAAAATTATAAGTGATTTGGAATCTAATAACAACAGCAACAACAATAAATGTTATTTTCTACATCCTCATAATAAATTATTGTCCTATGCTAAAGAAAATTTATCTTTCGAAATTCATCCTACTATTGTTGTTCCTAACTCTCTAAGGAAAAAAGTTTTAGCCATTGCCCATTTACCACATTTTGGAATTGCAAAAACATATGAATTTCTTCGACAGTGTTATTTTTGGTATGGTATGTATGCTGATACAGTTAATTTTATTAATTCATGTACTAAATGCATAACTTTAAAATCTCATGCTACTCCACCTATTCCTTTACAAAATAATCACATACCTGAAAACCTAATGAAGTAATTTCCATGGACATTCTTGGACCTCTAAATAATGGGAAACATATTCTTACAATAATTGATCATTTTACACATTTTCTACAGCTCTATCCCTTAAACTCAATTAATACTGATGCTATTGCTAACTGTTTATTTTCATACATTTCAACTTTTGGCAGACCTGCCATTATACTTATTGACTAGGTACTCAATTTACTAGTGCTTTTTTTGAAACCTTTAACAAAGTTTTTGGTATTAAATTAAGACATAGTACTTCTGGACACCCACAGGCTAATTCAATTAGTGAGAGAATCAATACCTCAATTAAATCAACTGTAAATGCTCTAATTCAAGATGGTTATAACTTTGCTCATGCTATAAACATTCATGTAAATATGTATAATGCTTCTGCACATTCTTCTACTCAATTTTCTCCTAATGTAATACAATTTGGAAGAGAGTTACGTATGATTTTTGACACGTATGACCCACAGCTACAGTTTCACCATTTAGATAAAGCTCATTATCTGTCTCAAGTAATGTCCACCCTGATGCGAATTTATGCTGACACATATTCCAATCTAAAGTCTGTGCAATATGAATAAAATGTAAAGAAAAATGAAAATGCTAACCTTAGATTTCTTTTCCCTGGTGATATTGTTTACTTAAAGTCTAAAGATAAATATAATAAACATCTTACTGGACCTTATAAGGTTATACAAAAATATTCTACTGTTATTTATTCAATCTAATTATTAGATAATCCTGACACTTCAGTTCGCAAAATGCATATTCATAGGTTAAAACTTGCTCCTCCTCGAAGGTCTTTACTTAATGATTTGCTTGTTATTGATAGTCACTATCAGGTTCCTACTTCGCACTCTTATAATTTTAGACCACGTAAAAATTAATTTAACTTTTTACTTCCTTGTACGTAGTATAAGGAAGTAATGTGATCCCGAAAAATTTTGGGGGCCAAATTTCGACAAAAAAACCGATTTTGACTACCTCTAAATTTAATTTAAAAATTTTTTTCGATGCATCCTATCGTAGGCTAGCATGCACGATCATATTAACGCGTCTGCAACTCATTTTGACCAGCGGCGAGTCTGCTGTGGCCAGTTTTTCCATGCCGTCTGTACGTACGTACGTATGTATGTAACTCGCATATCTCAAAAACTATTGGTCGTAGAATGTTGAGATTTGATATTTAGGATTGTTCTATGATCTAGTTGTGCACCTCCCCTTTTGGTGGCAATCGAATGGATAGTTTATGTACAGGACCGCCCAAAAGATTCGAAATACATTACGCTCTATGGGCCGAAATTCATTAAACTCGCCTAACTCAAAAGCTATTAGGCGTAGAATGTCGAAACTTCATATTTTGGATAGTTGTAACATCTAGTTGTGCACCTCTCCTTTTGGTTCCATTCGACTGGATAGTTTATCTACAGGACTGCCCAAAACATTCGAAATACATTACGCTCAATGGGCCGAAACTCATTAAACTCACATATCTCAAAAACTATTAGGCGTAGAATGTTGAAACTTTATATTTAGGATTGCTGTAACATCTAGTTGTGCACCTCCCCTTTCGATTCCATTCGACTGGATAGTTTATCTACAGAACCGCCCAAAAGATTCGAAATACATTACGCTCTATAGGCCGAAATTCATCAAAGCGTTTTTTAGAGGTATTGGGCTATTTCAAACGACTCAGAAGTGATGTATGCTGTAAAGAGTTAGAAAATGAATTTCTCCATTAAAAAAAGTATCTTTATCATTTGTAGTTCTGCTACAGGAACACTCAAAAGATTTCCAATACATTACGGTCAATGGCAATTTTAGGGGCATTCATCCATTTCAAGCACAATACCGTCCTACAACATAAGTTAGGTAATGGTCCGACCAGGGTCACGTGCCTCCCTCAAGAACTATGCCAAAAGTCGCCAAGCTTGGCGACTTTTGGTGTACGTGTGTGCATATTTAACTCTCAAATCTCAAAAACTATTATGAAATTTCATATATAAGAATGTTGTAACATCTAGTTGTGTACCTCGATTTTTGGTTCCAATCTACTGGAGAGTTTATATACAGGACCACCGAAAAGAATTTTAGTACTTTAATGTCTATGGGCATCTTCAATATAATACAACTGTAGACAGTCATTGTTTGGCTCATGCCCAAAAACTCGCCGTCTGTCCTCGACCTTGGCGAGTTTTGGCGAAATATCGCCAAATTTGGCGATAGTCAGTCATTTGGTCCATGCCCAAAGTATCGCCATTTGTCATCGTTCTTGGCGAGTTTTGGCGAAATATCGCCAAATTTGGCGATAATCTGTCATTGTTTGGTTCATGCTTAAAATCTCGCCAAATTTCGTCGACATTGACGAGTTTCGCCGAAATATCGCCAAATTTGGCGCCAAAAATTATTTCGTATTTTGTATAACACTAAAACTTTAACCCGTAGATTTTTGAACTTTTGTATTTAGAACTATTGCAATATCTAACTGTTTTCCATATCTTTTTTGACAGCAATCGACTGAGAATTTATTTACAGGGTGAGCCAAATGACTTTGAATACATTGAGGTGTATGGATGCATTCAATTCATTGAAAGTCTGTGGTCAATGACTACTTTGGCTATCCCCAAAATCTCGCAGACTATCTCAAGTTTGTCGGCTTTTGGTGAAATATCGCCAAATAAAGTGTCAGAAGGAAATATTTCAAATTGAACTCAGCTTGGCGATATCGAAATATTTGTCTAGAAATCGCTAAACCTTACTATTATTGATATTTTATCTCTTTCAAACAAATAAGTTTAGAGGAAGTGCGTCGAAAATATTTTTGATCTAATGGACGTGCAAGGAAGTCATGTGTTGGACACATCAGATTTTTTTTTTTGCTGGACACTTTCAATGCGAACAGCCTGATCACCTGTTTGTATTGAACCTATTCCTTTCTTCTTTCAACTGCTGTAATATATTTAAAATAATTTTTTTAATTTACCATAATTCTCTTGTGACATGTTTTGTGTGGCAATTTAAATTCCCCAATGTGGTAAACATTGACTTTTTTTTCTTCTACTGTCCTATCCCCCCCCTTCCCCTCTAGTAATTGGAAGAAATCCCGTTTGATGCAAGTGAAATCAAACTATTGCACTCATTTTTACTTCCTTGTACGTAGTATAAGGAAGTAATGTGATCCCGAAAAATTTTGGGGGCCAAATTTCGACATAAAAACCGATTTTGACTACCTCTAAATTTAATTTTAAATTTTTTTTCGATGCATCTCATCGTAGGCTAGCATGCACGATCATATTAACGCGTCTGCAACTCATTTTGACCAGCGGCGAGTCTGCTGTGGCCAGTTTTTCCATGCCGTCTGTACGTACGTACGTATGTATGTAACTCGCATATCTCAAAAACTATTGGTCGTAGAATGTTGAGATTTGATATTTAGGATTGTTCTATGATCTAGTTGTGCACCTCCCCTTTTGGTGGCAATCGAATGGATAGTTTATGTACAGGACCGCCCAAAAGATTCGAAATACATTACGCTCTATGGGCCGAAATTCATTAAACTCGCCTAACTCAAAAGCTATTAGGCGTAAAATGTCGAAACTTCATATTTTGGATAGTTGTAACATCTAGTTGTGCACCTCTCCTTTTGGTTCCATTCGACTGGATAGTTTATCTACAGGACTGCCCAAAACATTCGAAATACATTACACTCAATGGGCCGAAATTCATTAAACTCGCATATCTCAAAAACTATTAGGCGTTGAATGTTGAAACTTTATATTTAGGATTGTTGTAACATCTAGTTGTGCACCTCCCCTTTCGATTCCATTCGACTGAATAGTTTATCTACAGAACCGCCCAAAAGATTCGAAATACATTACGCTCTATAGGCCGAAATTCATCAAAGCGTTTTTTAGAGGTATTGGGCTATTTCAAACGACTCAGAAGTGATATATGCTGTAAAGAGTTAGAAAATGAATTTCTCTATTAAAAAAAGTGTCTTTATCATTTATAGTTCTGCTACAGGAACACTCAAAAGATTTCCAATACATTACGGTCAATGGCAATTTTAGGGGCATTCATCCATTTCAAGCACAATACCGTCCTACAACATAAGTTAGGTAATGGTCCGACCAGGGTCACGTGCCTCCCTCAAGAACTATGCCAAAAGTCGCCAAGCTTGGCGACTTTTGGTGTACGTGTGTGCATATTTAACTCTCAAATCTCAAAAACTATTATGAAATTTCATATATAAGAATGTTGTAACATCTAGTTGTGCATCTCGATTTTTGGTTCCAATCTACTGGAGAGTTTATATACAGGACCACCGAAAAGAATTTTAGTACCTTAATGTCTATGGACATCTTCATTATAATACAACTGTAGACAGTCATTGTTTGGCTACATGCCCAAAATCTCGCCGTCTGTCCTCGACCTTGGCGAGTTTTGGCGAAATATCGCCAAATTTGGCGATAGTCAGTCATTTGGTCCATGCCCAAAGTATCGCCATTTGTCATCGTTCTTGGCGAGTTTTGGCGAAATATCGCCAAATTTGGCGATAATCTGTCATTGTTTGGTTTATGCTTAAAATCTCGCCAAATGTCGTCGACATTGACGAGTTTCGCCGAAATATCGCCAAATTTGGCGCCAAAAATTATTTCGTATTTTGTATAACTCTAAAACTTTAACCCGTAGATTTTTTAACTTTGTATTTAGAACTATTGCAATATCTAACTGTTTTCAATATCTTTTTTGACAGCAATCGACTGAGAATTTATTTACAGGGTGAGCCAAATGACTTTGAATACATTGAGGTGTATGGATGCATTCAATTCATTGAAGGTCTGTGCTCAATGACTACTTTGGCTATCCCCAAAATCTCGCTGACTATCTCAAGTTTGTCGGCTTTTGGTGAAATATCGCCAAATAAAGTGTCAGAAGGAAATTTTTCAAATTGAACTCAGCTTGGCGATATCGAAATATTTGGCTAGAAATCGCTAAACCTTACTATTATTGATATTTTATCTCTTTCAAACAAATAAATTTAGAGGAAGTGCGTCGAAAATATTTTTGATCTAATGGACGTGCAAGGAAGTCATGTGTTGGACACATCAGATTTTTTCTCTCAATTGTTACGGGACTGTGTCGTTGTGCGACTTTGGGATTTCCACTCCTTGACCACCCTTTTCATATAAGTATTATATTCTGTGATCCTTTCCCTTATTTTAGAAATTTTTCATAGAATTTAATTACTTCTTCTCTTTTCAGCTGATTAGCATTTTTCCTTTTTTGCTTTCCTTTTTTTGGGGAAGCTAACTCAGCGAAAAGTTTTAGCCTTGCAATGCTACAATTACAATTTTCATTTGGTACAATGCATACCAAAGCCTTTTCAAATTTTGAAGTTTAAAATTTTTTGTTCACAATGTTGTGTTTAAAAATAAATAAATAAATAAAGACATGAGTAAGTTTGTGTTGTTTCTATAATGTGAAATATGAAGTAAGAAAATGTATATATTTTGTACGTACTTTTATTTCAAGATGACATTTTTTTTACATTTTAAATAAGAACAATGTTGTATTGAAATCCTTTAGAATGGCTACAAGTGGTACCACTTCTTCAAAAAAAATCAGAGCTCTTTCTCTTTAATAGAACAAATCCCGGGTTACCTTTTCATTGAAAATTATATTGAATTTTTGTGTGAAATATTATCTTTATTTTAATATCAAATACTACTGAAATATTGAAATATGTATATGTAAGAACTGTTGACAAACTTTTCCAGCTGACAATATCAGCAATGTAGGAACTTCAGTGATCTTTTTTGATTTTGATGAATTTCGTGATCTTTTTTAGTATACCAATAGACTGCATCATAAGAAATCAAGACGGACAATTTTAGGTTACCTGCAAGATCTTTATGCAATTTTTTAATATTACTGGAATTGATTGATATACTATTTTAATATTTATGCTGAACATGTATTTTTTTTCTGAAAACTTGGGGAGTATATGTCACGTTGACACAACGTGCATATTTTTTAATGAAAAATTATTAATACAAATCCTAATTACTATTGTCTAAATTTAAACTAATAATCTATTCCAAATTTATTTTAAAAGTTTTTAACAGTAACTGTTTTTAAAGCTTTCAATTTTCCATTTAGCCATTTCATTTGCAGCGCAATAATGTACTTCAAAATCATTTAGCTCTTATCAGCTGCTTAAATAAAAATAAAATAACAGTTGACGCCAGTTTTTCGCCTGCTAAAAGAATAATAATAATAACACCTCTTCGCTCGCATATGTCTCTGCTCTAGCTGAAGCAGATGTGTTTTCTTGCAGATGGTTTTTCTCTGCTGCGCAAGGAGCATATTGCGGCGTCTCGTAAAACACCTGCTAATGCCTCGATTGTTCGAGAAAAATCGAGGCTCTCTTTTCTATAGTAATATGCTTAACGTCTTGTTAACGGTCACTTTTTATCAGTTGGGATGTGGTTTTCGGTGGGGCAAGCCACACACTTCACGTGAGGAGGCTTTGCCCGCCGACACGCAAGGCCCGCAATGGCATCAACGTTGTAACTTTTCATGAAGATGCTTCCTCAAGTTTCTATGCTGTATAAATATGCATTTTTTCAATTTTTATAATCCAGAAGCTCCAATTTTTCGAAGGTCTAAATAAAACTATGTGTAAAAAAATGCTTCAAGTGAGTTTTCGTCCTTTCAGCGAAATTTGTTCTTTAGCGTAATACATGTGAACTCTGATGGAAATTTCTTGTGTGTCGTTTTCTTTTGTGAAGAAAAACTAATCTTGCCTACAAAAGAATAGATCTCCTTTCTCGATAGATGAGTGCGTCTCGAAGTGTGCAGTGAAATTTTCATCGTATTGTGATTTTCAAATTAATTTTTTAAATGCCAAAAATTTATCGGATGACTTTGTTTCCCATCATCTTGTCGAATTTATGCCGTCGTCGTTCCGAGGCACTACAAGTTCAAATTTTTCACGGCCCTACCTTTTGGAATATACTTCACAAGTAACCTTTTTCATATTTGCCGTAAATGTAAGTAACTACCTCTGGTTCTCAGCAACGCAATGCGAAGATTTCGCCTGACATAAATAAAAATAAATACTTCCGAAGTACACCAGTACAAACCCCTTTTGAAAGTCCTCCGACCAAGCCAAGTAGTAGAAAAAGGAGAGTTCTGCCCAGCCGGAGCCATATTAATTTGCCGGAGCCTCCGACCGGATGTTGAGACCGGATGTGGAGCGGAAGTAGACCGGATGCCGGAAGGATTGATAAGAATCTTTTCCTTTAAGTGGTATAATTTTTTCAAATAAGGGGACTTAGAAAGCCTCGCATAAATGGAAGCATGGCGGAGCACAGAAGATGCGTTGTTGTTTTTGTGCATCAACGCATCGTTTTATACATGCATCAATATATTTAGAGGTCTTTTATTTATGCACTTAACATATTTTATAGAAAGGTAGGTATAGGTTTAACTAACACATATCTTTAAATTTGCATGTGGATAATACTATTGTTAGAAACTTGAACTATTGGAAATAAAAATTGAAGATCCGTTTTAGCATACTAAGACAATTGCATGTAAAGTTTTACATAAATATCTTTCAACTACTTAGATAAAATTATAGTTTTAATCGCAAAGAGTTACCATAAATACAAATTATTTGAATTAAAAAATATAAGGTTCTTACTTACTTGAAGTCATGTCTTGCACTGGCAGCTTTATCTTAAAGATAACTAGGCTAGCAAGTCAGGAAAATAGAGTAATGATTTAAAATACATTAGCTTTAAATCCCGTCCCAGCTGACCAATATCAGGACATTAATTCTTAATTCTTTATACCCACATTGACAAAAAAGGGATATTATTTTGAGACTAGGTAGGGGTAGGGATATTATTTTGAGACGAAAAACAAAATAACAAATTTGAAGATATTAAACGCTTTAAAAGTAATTTTTTCTTATAACAATTTATCAGATTCACATTAAATGAACACTATTTTATGTATGATGAAAATATTTAATACTTTAGTTAGCAAGCGAAAATTTAATATAATTTATTATTTAGACATATGCTGAAATACAGATTACATACAGGCTTTATTTTGTATTAGAAGAAATGCCTTTAACCATACATCCCTCAAACCTCAGTTTTTGTATACAAAATGTATGAATACTTAAAGTACTTCGGCTGATAATGCCTATTGCTATAGAGCATTTCGACGTGACGTATCTCTGACGTCAGCTGAGTGACAGCTTCGCGCATCGTTCTGCGCATGCTATTTCTTTACCTAAATGTATTATTTAGCAATCTCAATACTCCCTATAAACTACGTGTAATCTGCGGAGGTTCATTGGGTTTTCGGATTACGAACGCAGTCCCACTGTGAAGAATGTAAACAAACTGCAGAATAGCAAGCAACAGGCGTTTCAGTTTAGACAGCAATCCACGACTGTGCACGAAATAATGTACATTATTTATTTAGAAATATGGAAGAAATTTGAAAGCTATCAGCAACTAATTAAACTCTAATTGCAAAATTAGATATTGTTTCTAGTTTAGGATTGTGATATTTTTTCATGATTTTTAAATATATGGATAATTTGTCTCCAATGTAATTTGAAGCTATGACTAGATAGGTTTATCCTTAGATTGACATGAAATTTAGTGCATGCTTTCTATGGATAACGCTTTCTGGTGTGGTTTCTGTTATTAAATGTGCATATAAAATGCATTAGAATAAATCAATTAAATACATGAAAGAATTGGTTTGTTAATTATTTTTTAAAAACATATTTTGATTAAAAAGTCAATTTATACATTGTTTACAGATCTACTTTTGTACCAGTGGTTGGTTTATTAAAAAAATAATAATAAATAAATAAAACAGGAAGTTTCTTATGTTGAAACTGGCATGTGATGTGTTAATGTATGATTACTTATTGTTGCTTATGCTAAAAAACTATAGAATCTACTTTTTTAAAATCACTAAACTTGGCTACCAGCCTTTTTATTCTTTTGCAGTATTGTAAATTAGGTATGGAGTGGAACTTTAATAGAAAAAACACATTTATTCAAGATACTTAACTGACACCCTCTTTTATTTCACCTTCTTATCTTAATTCTTTCTGTTGTTTCTTTGACTTCGTGAAATCAAGGCTATACTGTTGTTGTTTCTCATGTCCATGGACAGATGATTAAATGGTTAAACTGTACTTCGTTAAAATAAATCCTTATTCTTTTACCTAAAACTATTTCCACTCTGTTCTGCGTGGAGCTGATATTAGGATTAGAAATTATTCTGAAGATTTTTAGATTTTTTGTTACTTACGTATTATCCTGGTGGTCATTTCCGACAAAGTATTTTTTCATCAAATGTGCTGGAAACTGTTACCAATCGTATTCGAAACCATTAATAATTTCATCTGATCGGCATTTATCTTGGCGAGAAATCGCTTGTCTTGTTTGAGTGCCGGGATAATACGCCAGTAGCAATTTTTCTATGAATACTGTACTTATCTGCTGTTTAGTTTCAAGAACCTAAATTATTTTATGCAGCCAAATATTTCAAATATGATGCCTTTTTTTTCTTTCTTTCAATTTTTTTGTAAATAACTTCTAAAGTAATTTAAATTGGCTGACTGACATCTGATTTTTTTAATATCTATTGCTTGCATGTAGTCTGGTTCCTGTGTAAATCATGTGAAAACATATTTTCAAGTAACACTGTAATTTACGATGTTGAAAAAAAAATTCTCTTACATACAACCATCATGGAAGAATATAACTGTAAAAATCTATATACTACTTCTTTTATTATGATTGTTTTTTTTTTTTTTTTTTTTTTTTTTAATATCAAATCATTGAACTAATAAATCTGATATGGACACCACATGACTTCCTTGTACCTCTATTAAACCAGAAATATTTTCGGGGCACTTCATTCAAACTTATTTCATTTGAAAGAGACAAAATACTGCAATTCTAAAGTTTACCACCAAGCTGAGTTCAATTTTAAAGATTTGTTTCACTTAATTGGGCAATATTTTGACAAAAGCCAATAAGCTTGCGATAGTGAGATTTCAGTCACAGCTGAAACAGTTATTCATCACAGATTTTTAATGAAATGAAGGTATCTATAGACTCTTAATATATTTTAAGTCTTTTGGGTGACCCTGTAAATAAATTACTCAGTCCACAGCAATCAAAAGCACAGTTAGATGTTACAATAGTTCTAAATACAAAATTTCAACATTCTATGGTTAAAAGTTTTAGAGTCATGCAAAATGCATAATTATTTTTGGTGTTAAATTAGCGATATTTTGGCAAAACTCAACACGGTGGATGACAAATAGCGAGATTCTGTGCATGGACCAATGAACAACTACAGACATAATATATTGAAGACAGTGGCGTAGCCAGGGGTTGGGGGGGGAAATAAGGGATCACTACACACACACCCTGAAATTTTTGCAATACAAAATGTATATTCTTCACTCCCTCACCACACACATGTATACATATATGTAAGTTACAATAGTAACCCCTCCCATGAAAAATTTCTGGCTACGCCACTATTTGAAGATGTGTATAGACATTAATGTATTGGAATTCTGGTAGTTGCATATTATCCTGATAGACATCCGTGCCAAATTATTTTTTTGGAAAATGTGCTGCCAAACTGTAGCCAATTGTATTCGGAACCATCATGATTTCATGCAACCTGGATTTATCAAAGCGAAAAATCGCTCGTCTTGGCAGACTGCAAGGATACATGCACGTACTAGAATTCTTTAGGGTGGTCCTGTAAATAAACTCTCCAGTAGATTGGAATAAAAAATCTAGGTTGAAAAAAAAATGTTTTAAGGATGTTACAACAATCTTATATATAAAATCTCAGCAACTACGACTAATAGTTTTGAAATATACAAATTAAATATATACATATATACACCAAAAGTTGCCAAGTTTGGTGACTTTTAATGCAGTTTTTGAGGGAGGTGGCTGAACGTCACCGGACCATTATCCAATCATATGGTAAGATGTTATTCTGCTTGAAATGAATGAATGTTTCTAAAACTGCCATGGGCTGTAATTTGTTGGAATTTTTCTAAGTGCTCCTATAGAACTGTACATGATAAAGATACCATTTTTTATGGCAAGATTCATTTTGTAATCCTTAACAACATATATCACTTTTGATTCACTTGAAATAACTTAATATCTCTAAATGACACTTTCATGAATTTCTGCCCATACAGCATAATGTATAGATGTAGATGTTAAAACAATCCTAAATTTAAAATTTCAACACTGTACGACTCAGTTTTTGAGATAGGCGAGTTACATATTATGTACGTACGAACAGACGCCAGGGAAACACTGATCAAAATGGTCTTGCCGTCAGTCAGAATGGGTTGTACATGAATTTATATGAACACGCATACATGTGTACAATGAGATGTCAAGCTAAAACTCAGTAAATTTAGAGGTAGTCAAAATCTGGATACCGAATTCTTTTTGCGATCACATTATTTCTTTGTACGTCATACAAGGAAGTAAAAATATTAGTGTTTACAAATTGTATAGACACACACACACATACAGTGCCCCTAGAAAGTGATAACATGCTTTAATTCTTTATCTATTAAAGATAATTAGGCAGTGTGAATTGAATAAATGTTTAAAATAAGGTTAAAAAAAAAGACTGTTAAGAGAAAATTCCTCTTGTTAATTTTCACAGAGTTACACTTTTTTAAATTTCTTAGAACTACCTTACAAAAAAATTCCTATAAAATAAAATGTACCCCATGCACAAATGAGGTGATGTACAAAATTTCAGCCTTTCATCATTTAACGTCTTAAGGAATATCTAAAAACAAATGTGACTGGGGTCTATACTTGAATTTGAATGTAAAATATTCTTTCATAATATTTGTATGACCCTTAAAATGTGATTGTGATTTTTTTCCTTTCAAGAGCTACTGAAAATTGGTTTAAGTCAGTACTCATTATCTTCATACCTTTGACACTTTTCAGGATATAATTCTCAAATTTTGTACATCCCCTCAGCAGAATATGAAGCACATTTTAACGATTGGGGATATTTGTGAATGCGGGTTATATACAAAAAGTGAAACTTTTTGGAAATTAATGAAAGAAATTTTTTAATGAGAAAACATTTAATTGCTCCAGGGCTAGCGGCAATTTCTAGCAAAAAAGGTGCCGGAGCCTTAATATTCTTATGTTAATACTCAGTAGCGAACTGCAAACCCCTGCAATATGGGGCTGGTAGCACATTTAATTAAAATAACAATAATTTAAAGATTTTCCCATATAATAATTATTTCACAGAACAGTGATATAAAATTAAATAGCCGGAAATTAGCAGGAAGAAATATAAACATTATACAGAAAACACCCAAATTCTGGTGGTCTCAGGAATCTCAAATCTGGTCGAGGTGAAGCGAATATGATTTGTCTTGTGTGCTAAAATCAGTTTGTGCTTGAAAAGGGGAACATTTATGAATTAATGTACTAGTGTTGGGCTTCGGAGCAAAGTATTCATGAGCTTTGCTGGGTTTTGCCTAATATGTAAAAATTCACCCAAAAAAAAAAAGAAATGCAGGGTCAGAGTTTCAGCTTTTGATTTCTGTTCTAACTTGAAACAAAATTCAAAAATGTAATTTTAGAATTGTTTAGTACAGTTTTATGAGCTAACAATGCGAAGCAGAAATGTTTTCCATCTTATAATAAAAAGGCAGAAGCTTTATGTAACATAATGGAATTATAAATTTACATTTTGCACTCATGTTTACTGTCAATTTAAATAATTATGCAACTAAGTAAAGATTACATTAATTGGTCTACGTCTTTTATTTAGTAGATTTATTGGATAATTTTTTTAATTCATATTCATACGTATTAGATTAATTACATGTACAAATATGTTATGCGATGCATATGTTACACTTTTTTTATTAATGGGATAACTGGTCTTATTTTACAGGCATTTACATATTTAAAAGAACACTATGATAAATAATAACAAACAGTACATTTTATTTTTTATAAAAGAAAAAAACAATCTGAATATATCGTAATAGGAATTTAAATAAACACTTCTTTAATATAAATATTAATGGAATTTGATGTTTTCTGGGGCATACAGAATATCCCATGAATTATAATTCAAAAACAAAATTTTATTCTTGCATAAATCTCACAAGTAAGAAAATTTCGCATGCACAACAATGATATTTGTAAACAAACAGTAATCCAAATAACCTGCCGAATCTTAAAACAAACGTTGTGTTCATTCCCGTACATAATGTTGTCTTTCCGAACGCAGTACCAGCGGAAAAAGTCGCTTGAAATATCATTAAAATATTATATGTTAAGCTTTTTAAAATATTAAACGCCACCTGGGACACAAAAGTCGAAGGTCTGATTAACAAATTCCATCCATTACAATCATCCAAAAAATTAAATTTAATTCTTTTTTTGAATGTTGAAAATCGAGTTTTTCCCATTGAAATACATTACGAGAACCCCAAGCTGTCACGCAAGACGGCGACCTATCGCAGAGAGGAGCGGCCCGTCGAAATGCTCTATTAATATTAATTACACTAGTAGGGAAAATACACTCTTTGGATTACCAACTTAAAATTTTGCAAAACACCAAAATACAGGAAAACATGCAAAAATCTTTTAACGGTAACAAAAGAAAAAAATCTCACTTAAAATTACAACACCTCAAAAGTGGAAAATATAATTACCAAATTATAAAAACCACATAATTATTTTAAAGTAAATAAGAACTAATAATGATCAACCAATGATTCATGTTTAGAAATTTATTAATAATTGTGATAATCAGCCAAAACAAATTAGAATTATGGTAAATTCACCAAGAAAAAACCCACGTGCTTACTAAATATCCCAAGCTTGCGACGTACTACTGATAAGATAAGGAATGCCTAACACGTGACGTGCGGAAGCGTATATGTGCTTTGGTTGAGACCGAGAAAACCGGTAAATTATAGCTCCGCCAGTTTGACGATACCATAGATATAGGAATAGTGAACTAGATTGCGCACAAGGGGAGGAAACTTGTTGCCAGTGCACTTCCGGAGCAGACGACACGATAGTGGCAGAAAGACGAAAACGTCGCTGCTTACGACTGCTATGCAACAGCATTAATTTACATTTAAATACAGAATTGATGATTCGTTCAAGCATTGAGAATACGCATTCAGAACCAAATTCAGCGAAAAAACATTTTATGATATTTTGCTAGCTATTTTTAGTTTATTTTTGCTGTTAGATAGTCTAAAAATGTAACACATTAAAATAATCGATTAAATATTTATTTTTGCACACAAGGAAAACAAAAACTTTTTCTGTACAAAGATGTGAATTGAAATAAAGTATCAATTGTGTATTGGAAGTACTACTGTAAAAGACCGAGGTGTCATAGATCTCGTAAGAGAAAACTACGTTCATATCAAGGGGGGGGGGATTGTGCTTCGTGTTACATTTTAAGAAAATCATAATATTGTGGCATAGTTTGGTGATTGAGTTTGGATCTTTCTTTCCCTCGTAAATGTATTTCTAACGTTCTTGAGATTCAAATACGCCTTCTTCTACTTTTTTTTTTTTTTTTTTTTTTTTAAAGCAAAAAAGCTATACTTAGGAAATTTTATCCCTTTTGAAGTGGGAGTCCAAAACGTGTTTTTTACACGTCCTTTATATCTTAAAAAGAAACCGATTTCCAAAAAGTTATAATGTTATATTCTAATATGTTATAATGTAAATTTCGTGGTTTAGGTGGAGGTCTTGGTTTTTGTTCCTAAAAGTAAATAATAAAAAAAAACTTTCTCTGTAAAAGAATATTTTAATGTATATAACAGAGTTGCATTAATTTAAATCAATTGATTTTTAAAAATATTACTGATTGAAATCACTTTATTTTAAATATCAAGTTAATCTACTTCTATGAAATAAAATTGTTTATGTATCTTGTTTTTTTAAAATGAATATTTAAAGAAACAGGATACAGAATTTAAAAAATATATATATTTCATTGAACTTGTGTAAGCAGGGGTTGGCCTAGTCACTACTTTTCTAAAATACCTACATTTAGAAACAGTTTACTAAAATTTGTTAATGGTTTAGCAGTTGTTTAATGTTTCTTTAAATTTAAGATGGCATTCATTATTTACTTAACCATGAAAATATGTAACAGTATGTACACAGTAAAATGCATAACTAGTATAAGATTTGAAATGAATGTTTTTTCTTTATAAAATGAAATATATTCTGAAAGAATCATGTTAACAAAGAAAGAACACAATAAAATGTAGCACATAGTAACACGTTTTTTATTAATTTTACTAGTTTACTTGTTAGATAAAGAGTCTTTATCTAACAATTATCTAATGTTAGATTCGAAGATTGTCAAATAAATATAAAATGTCTGATTATAAACCTAGTTCAACTCCAATCAAGCCTGAAGAAGTAATTAAAATACAAACATATCATTAAAACAATTCTGCCAAATCTGTCAATACATAATTATAATTGAATTTAACACATGAATGTCAATTTAACAAAATTTAATAATTGGATTTTTTAAATTTAAATATTAATTACAGCTATATATCAAAATAGATGTACTGTGAGTCTTATTTTATGTATGTGGAAACAAAATATGGAAAGGAAGAAAAAAATTCAAAGGCAATTAAAAAAAAATAACGATTATCTTTATTTTCGTTTTTACAACAATATGCATTCTGAAGTTAAGTACACCCTCCAAAAAAAGTATTCGTGCAAGAGAGAAATTTCCTATATTTTAGATTTGCGAATAAAATTGAGTTTTTGAAAAACGCACAACTTGACAGAATTACGGAAATTCATATTTATACATAGGCTAATTCATATTCTATGATAAATAATTTTTAATATACAAAACCAACGTAGGAAATTTAATCTCTTGCTCGAATACTTTTTTTGGAGGGTGTATATTATCAATTTCTAAGGCATGAAATATACATATAAAAGCATTATATTAATTACTGTGTACAATAAAAACTTTTTAAAAGCTTTTGCTGTTTTTTTTCTTTCTTTTCTTTTGAGAGGGGGTGGGGTGGGGACAATATCCCATTCCCATTATCCCTCCCTAATAAGTACCTCGTTTAGAACTTACCTTTTTCAAATGCTTTGGAAAATTAAAGATAGTTGGAACTACATCATCTTTTAGCAACTTCCGATTACGATTTGATTCAAAACATTCAGCACTGAAGTGTTCTGAACAAATAAATGCATGTATATTAGGAACAAAATTATCTCTTTTTACAGCAGAAATCCATTTATTTGTCAATTCTTTATTAGATAGTGGAAACCTAAACAATCAGAAAGTTATTAAAATCAGAAAGTCATCTAGAAAAATTAAGTAAAATGACAGTTTGCAGCATCGAAGCATTGCACAAAGCATGTGCACTTTTTGTGCACAACATTGCACAAAAAGCATCAGAAATAATCCTCCCATGATAACTTTGCTTGGCATAAAAATACATTTTATAGTATACTATTGTTTGTTCAGACAGGGATGTGTAAACTTAAACCTACATTCAATTAAACTGATTTAATAGAATTTCAGTTAATGTTAAAAATTGCGTCCCCAGCCAGGTTTTTTTTTTTTTTTTTTTAATTAAACTGTGGAATGATACAACACTACAGAGCTGATATGCTTATTTTTTTTTAAAAAAAGTTAAAATACTTACCATAAAACACTAACTTAATAAAGCTTACTTAAACAAAAGTATAAAGAAACATAAATAAAGACTTAAACAAACAATCACGTTGAACTAAAAAAAAATATGAATTTAATATTAAAACTAGTAATTTTAAAAGTCGTTAAAAATGCTCAAATGTGGAAAATCTAGTTAGAATAAATAAGATAAATTCAATATCCCCAATTCAAGAGTTATTTTTGAAAAATGATAGAAAAATTAATCATTTCCTGTAAAATATGATTAATAATTATTCGTAAAAAGTAAATTACGATGCTTTATTTATCTCATTTTTTATATAGTTTAAGTGCCAAGTATACAATTTAAAAATAAGTATATATATATATATATATATATATATATATATATATATATATCATACGGTCAAATGTTTTACGATTATATTTATATAGAAACATGAATTAAGCAATGTCTACTTTAATTCAAGAAGGATGTGCAATATCTCCTTCAATTACTTCACAAAGTGAACGAAAAGCATAGGTAAATAGGAAATTTAAAAATACTACTGTTTTTGAACATCAATTGATATTTGATTTTCAATACCACTAATTTCAAGCATTTATTATCTGTGAAAGGATATTCCAGATCCTTTCCTAAACCTGTTGGTGCAATTATACGCACAGCACGACTTGCGCATGATGATGTTTAAAGTTAATTAAAAATAAATAAATAAATAAGATGCTAGACTAGTGGCGAAAATAACCATAAACCATGATCAAGACACTGCTTTCTGCCACTATCATGGGTGATGCCACCGAAGATATTTGACAACAAGAAAAACCTCTTACTAGCATACGGATGCGTGATCTAGTTATTCCTATATCTATGGACGATACGGTAAAACCATGGAGTTTGTTAGGAGAGTATGCACGCCGTAGTACAGAATTGGGAACATGTTCTGAATTCTACGTTCAAATTATGGTTATCTTAATCTAAATCCATTTCAATATTTCAGAAAATACAAACCTATCCTTAAGGTAAACATGTATCTGATCGGCATTTAATAGAATATATAATTAAAATAAAAGATTTTAAAATATCAAAGTTAAGCTACAACGATTAATGCATTTTACATTGTTTAGGAAAATAATGAATCATTAAATTAATTTCTGTGAAACAATTAGCAAAGACCATTATGCTATAGAACGATAAGCATTAAAGCAAATTATTTTTGTTAAGTTTTAATGAACAGTGCAGTTATAAATTAAATGCATTGTATTCATTTATAAAATAGGTATTTACTACTGAAAAACATGATCTAATTTTGACAAATGCATTGGAATTTCGTATAGGATATCTATTGAACAAACGCAATACTTGTACTAAATATATTATGATTATTCTAATATTAAAAATAGGGTTAAGGTTCTTTACTTGCGATGAAAGGCACTCATTTTTTATACTTAATTTTTACACAGACATCCTTTTAATAAATTCATAAACTAAAACTTTTATTTATTAAAGTCATACACTGAAATTATTAATTAAAACCTGCTAATAAGTTAAACTTATTAAAATTTTTACTCACATACATCAGAAAAAAATATAAGCAATTAATATCTGAAAACTACCGGACAACGCTGTAGTTGCATGCGGTCAAAACTACATCTTAGGTCCGCTGTACAATGGACAAGGGTCCATTGCAAGAGAGTTTACCTATCCAACCTACAAACTCTAAAAATTTGACGGCAACTGAAGAACTGGTTTTCTCTTATCAGGTATCACGAGATCAGATAAGAGATAAGGAAGTGACATGCACAGAAGACACGTGATAGTGACGTGTGCAAATCTGTGTTGATTCAATAACCGGTAGGTTTGCTGGCAGGATGTACTATTTACGGTTAGTGGCAACTCTCTCTAACAGGCCAAGACATGCTAGATGACGCAATGTCTACAGGGTTGAGAAAGTTTTAAGGTAGAGGGCGCTTGGGTGAAATCACATGATTTTTTTTTTGAACCAGTAGGAAGACATTTTAGTTTTTATCTAACTTAAATGTTTTCCTACTGGATGCCCTCGGCCGTGCTGTATGTAGACGCTTCCCACTTCCATCCACTTTTAAAGATTTAGAAACTGCCCTACAGGAATAATGGCGATTACAGGACTCTGCGGTGGTTGATCACCTCGCAACAAGCATTATCACACGCTGTTCACTTTGTATGAAGGTGAGGGGTGCTCACACACCCTATTAATGTCGGCTTTTGCTGTTTGATTTGCATTTAAACATCATTTTTGTGCTAATATGACGTCATCTTTTAATTTATGAAAATTTAATATACTTTTTTTAATCTCTGTATGTAATTCTTTGTTTTGTTTCGTGAATAAACACGGAGCTACTGACTTGCAGCATTTCGTGTCATTCAAAGCTGTACTTGTCCATTTTTTCGCTTTTTAACGCTTTGTGCTTAACTTTTGGAAGTGAGCATATCTTATTTCAGCATTTCGATTTAAAAAAAGTTTTTTTATTATAAAATAATTATAATTTTGTACCATTTTTTTAGATTTATGATAAAATATTCGACGAACTTTGTGGATTTCTATTATTTGAATTTTCCTATGTCAATTTCTTGTATAAGTGATGCATCTGACTAAAGGGCTAAAGGCCGGGTAATCTGGTAATTGTTGTATGCCGGAAAGCAACGCTGGGCACACCAATGAATCACCGTTAAAAGCCCATTCCGAATCTTTAAAACTTACCCCAGTTATACTCTTTTTGACACTGCATTGGTGTTAGTGAATTATCATCTCAACCGTAACAATTAGAGAAATAAAAAGTAAAAATCAATGAATTGGAACATTGGCTGCAAACAAAGCGTGCTAGTTTTAAATGCATAAACAAAGTGTAAAATTCAGTCAGGTGTAAAAATCCCACGTTTCAGGAATAGAAGTAAAAGTTTAAGTGCGTATTGATAAAGAAATTATAGGTATGAATAACGCAAATGCAAATTTTCATTGCAGTACTGAATTATTTGCATTTTTCATTATTGCGTTGAAAATTCCGTGTATTAATAATTGGTATCCCTACATATACTCGGCTCTATGTAATTATGCAGCTACAGGAATAAAAATATGCTATCTCTTTTGATAATTACGGATCAAAAATCACTATCGGAACTATCGAAAGAGAAAAAAAATAGCAGTATGAGGGCTCGAAGTAAAATTTTGAAGCTGGCACAAAAACGACTGAGTTGACGGCAAAATCTTAAATTATCGTAATAACGGTCAATTGCAAATATAGTTTTTTCCCTTAACTATAAAAAAATGTATCAACAGCACAATGAGAAGAAAAAATAATTTATAATAAAAAATAAAAAAAATAAAAAAAACTAAAGAAACACGCACGCCTTTGAAGGAATATGAACTAAAAAGTAATCTTTAAATGTTAAGATTTTGTTCAACAATAGTATGATGTCCCACAATATGGTAAAATTTTCACATTTTGAATTAAGCTTAAAAATAAGAATAAAGGTAATTGAAAAAAAGAAAAAAAACCGTTAATGTTAGAAAATGCGTGAGGCACTTGATTATCAGTTGTCTGAATTTTTACTTTCCGAACATGTACCAGTGCCATTTTTAAGAGATGTATGTTTGTCTGTGTGTGTGTTTCAGTGTATATGAGTGAACACGATAGCTCCTAAATGGTGAATTCGATATAGCTCAAATTTAGTATATATGTTGATTTTAGTGTGTATATGACAAAAGTTTTTTTTTTTTTTTTTTTTTTTTTTTTTACGGCGCTACGAAAAATATTTCTTTTACATTATGGCCTATGGAAATTCTTGAAAGTGCGCTAGCTTTTAAACGGTGTATTCGATTGAACTAAAATTTGGTATATATGTTATAGACCACGGTCGCAAGACTGGTATTGATTTTGGTATGTATAGGATTTATAGAGTTTTTACAGGGATACGAAAAAGATTTCTTTTACATTATGGCCAATAGCCGGAAATTCTTGAAAGTGCGTTAGCGTCTAAACGGTTCATTCGATTGAGCACAAATTGGGTATGTATATTATAGGTCACGGTCACATGATCTGTATAGATTTTGGTGCGTGTAAAGTTGATAGTTTGTTCACGGGATTGCAAAAAATAATTCTCATTCATCACGGCCTATAGACGCAAATAATTTAAAATGAGCTAGCGTCTAAATGATGCATTAGAAGAACTTCCATTTGGGAATGAATATTATAAATCACAACCTGAATAGACTTTGCTGTGTATAGGACTTATATTTTTTTGACCGGCAACAAATGGGTGTTCTTTTACATTATGGTCTATGGACGGAAATTCTTGAAAGTGCGTTGGCGTCTGGGTGCATTTTCAATTGAGCTCAAATTGGGTATGTATTTTATAGGTCACGGTCTCATGATCTGCATAGATTTTGGTGTGTGTAGAGTTGGTAGTTTATCCACAGACTTGGAAAAAGTAATTCTTGTATATTACGGCCTAAGGAGGCAAATCATTTAAAATGAGCTAGCGTCTAAAAGGTGCATTCGATTGACATCAAATTAGGTACGCATATTACAGGTCACTTTCTTACATATTGCATAAATTTTAGCGAGTGTACGTCCGGCAGTTTTGTTGTTGTTGTTGTGTGTGTGATTATGGCAACGCTACACTTGGGCGATCTGCCAAGGAGGGAGTGCCTTGGTAGGAGGACTTTCTAAGGGGTTCTAACGCAGTTTTGTACAGGGTTACAAAAAGTACACTTATTCATTGCGGCCTATACACTCAAAGCATTTTTTAAGTGCACTAGTGCCTGAACACTAGATTCGATTGAGTTGAATGAAATTTATTTAAACACTTGGTAAATATCAAGTGTTCGTAAAGTCGTCAAGTCACCCCAGTTTATTTTATTTTATTTTATTTCGAGTTATTCGTAAAGATTGTGAACATGAAAATGTAAGTGAAAAGCACCCTCGATTTTTCCACCACAAAAGGAGATTCTTTTCTCAATCACTTTATTCTTATTTAAACCTTAATTAAAAATGTTACATTTTACCGAAAGGGGGGGGGCATCATATCAGGATTGGCTTTTTACCAGGGCATGGCAAAAACTAGGTTTTTACCGGTAAAAACCTGGGGAAAAGGGGTAAAAACCTAATGATATAATAAACTCCCTGAGTCATGAACTGTATATTAATGCTATTTATAAAACTGTATTTTCATGTAATTCATGTGGATATATCATCACCAGGACATCCTGATGATGCAAACTACATTATGGGATTGTGCAAACTACATTATGTAATAAATAATATTTGTAAGCATTTGGTTTTCATTAAAATGATTAAGATAAGTATAATAAAAATATATTTACAATTTTCCTTTAAGTAAAAATTATTAAACTAGCCTGCATTACATAATTGTAATAAATGTGGTAATGTGCCTTCTCGTTATAATAGTTTTAATAAGTTTGATAATGATAAATGTACATTATCTATAAATTTGAATTCTTGTAAGATGAAAACATGGATGAAAGTTTTCTGTGTTTATTATATTCCTTAAAATGAACTATTTTCGTATAGCATTCTTTTACTTACCAAATCAGACACTGAATTAGGTGAATATTGTTATATGGAAATGGAAATAGTGATATTAAATGTCCTGAACTTTTATCCCTGAGAAAATGAAAAAATAGCAGATAAATCTTCATTGTTTGCTTGTGAATTAAGGCCGATTGACTGCACTAGGGTCCTAGTCCTATAGGGGAATACCTTCCTATTTCTAAGGGATCCTAGCTAGTATTTATGCGCGGTTTCTGAAAAAAAAACACGGAAAACTCCGAACAGCTAGATCAACAGGCAAGACCGGGATATGAACCTAGCACCTCCCACCATACAGTTTCGAGAGCAGAACCTCTCAGCCAATGGCAGAGAGATAAATCTTCAAAAAAGTGACAAAAAATAGTCAAACTAATAAGTTTTTCTCAAAGGTTGCAAAAACCCTGGTAAAAACATGTTTTTCCAAAGACGGTAAAAACCGTAGTAAAAACCGGTAAATACCATCAGACGGTAAATACCGTCCAACCCTGCATCATATTGCTGTTGAACAAAATCTTTACATTTAAAGATTATTTTTTACTATTTAGTTTTTTATGGCTTTAAAAGCGTGTTTCTATAGTTTCTTTTATACTATAATATATTATTATATTTTTAGAAGAATTAAAAATTAAGAAGTAAAGTTAGATTCTTAGCATTTTCAAACATAATTGGTCTTTTTTTTTTTCTCGAAGCCTGGTGGCGTATTTTCTTTAAATTTGGTATGATTTTGGAGATAATTTTAAAAAATATGTATATCTACGTAACGTACTTTTGCGAGACCCTGTAAAAGAACTTTAAATATTATTTTCATCTTTTAACTGAAGAATAAACTGTATACAAACGTTACTTATTGTACTGTGCTTGAAATAGACTATTCTAAACTGCTTTACACCGTAATGCATTGGAATTCTTTGGATGCTCCTATAAAAAAAAACTATAAACGCTACATACACTGTTTTCGATAGGAGGCCATGTTTTGTAATCCTTAACAATATACATCAAGTTTGCTTCGTTCGTGCGATTTTAAAATACACTTAAAAAACTACTCGTAGAGCGCAATGTATTGGAATTATGTTGTGTGCTCCTTAAAAGAAGTATAAATGATAGGTACACCATTTTCAATTTGTATTGCCATCGATGTTTTACATGTCTACAAAATTTTAAGTTAATTGCATGCATGGAAGTGGGTAAAAATTTAATTACAAGATTCCATTTCATTTATACATACATAAAGGTTAAAGTACTAAATTATAGTACTTTAACTAAAAATGCTTCACACTTTTCTTGTAATTCTAAGTAATTGCTTAACCTATTTTTCGAAAAATTGCAATTTTTTTTTAAAATATTCATGGCACTTTCAGATATTTTCATTATCTGACGTAAGTTATCATTTATTCTCTCTTTTAAATTCATTCAAGCGTATTTCTGATAGCAGTTATAGCTGTTTTCATAGGGTATTAAAATTGTTTTGAGTTAGTGCACTGTCGCAGTAACTGTACACTTTTTATTAATGAAGAACTAGAACTAAATTTCACTTTGATGAACAACTAGAACTAAAATTAATGCTACAAAGGGATAAAATAAAATGTGACAACCCAGCATGCTACTTATTATCGAATCTGTTGGAACGTTAAGTGGATGATACATTATTTAACATTCAAACAAATTTATAGACAATCATCAATGAGAACATAATATATATTTGATGTTAGATATTAAGTTATAATAACCACTAAACAACTCACATTTTTAAAAATTATGTAATTTTTTGGTCAATTTGCCGAGAATCACTCTGAAATTTTAATGTTTCATGTAGAAGAAAACTTTGTTAGAGAATATTTCTGCAGTTTTGCACAGCAAAATGGTATTTCATCACATTATTATCAGAGATATTTTTCTTCTCGAAATGGTCCCACCTGAATAAACAACGGCCGCAGATACTATTTCATTAAACACTTTTAATGTCCTCATTTCCAAAAGTAACGCGATTTTCATCAATTCAGCAGACGTCATTTTCACTTCTGGCGAAACTTGCTATCTGTTCTTTTTCATAACATTTATTTTCAAGTAGTTGTTGCCTGCGGCTTCCCCTGAATGAAATTATGGAAACTTCACCAAATAATGAATATTCCTTTTCGTACAGAATACAAATAAAAAATATAAACGAGGTTAGAACACCGGTCGACCCTACTAAATAGTATTCCAAAAACTCGCGGCAGTTAGTCCCCCCCCCCTTTTTTTGGTGTGTGTGTGTGTGAAAGTAAATTTGAAACAGCAAGTTCTGTAAAACCTCCCTCAAATGAGCTCCAAGAATATGCAAATTCCGCCCCAAAGCTCTTTAAGGTTGTTTGAACAATGGCAACGCTCGGTTATGAAGTCACTATAAAAGAAATATTTGTTTAAGTAATTGCTCAACCTACTTTTTAGAAATTGCAACCTTGCTGATCGCGTACCCTCATTGTCTCATGTGAGTTACAGTGTATTCCCTATTGTAAATTCTCTCAAGCGTTTTTTTTTTTTTTTTTTTTTTTTTTGGTTGTGGTAATTATTACTACTTACATAAGGTATTTGATATTTTTTAAATTTGTGCGCTTGTCCTAATAAAATATTTTGTAATCCACAATCACATGCATATTTTTAATTTTATGGTACGATACGAGATAACTACTACGCATATTAATTGACCTAGTAAAGTCTGTGTTGTTGCAATATTCCTGTAATAATTGTGTAAAACTGTAAATGGGTTTTTGAGATAGAGGACCAATGCTCTCAACAGAGAACCTGGTCAGCATTTTTTCCTGGGGTATCAATTGTTTTACTAACAAGAACGCTCAACAGAAAACTGTTTTTAAAAGGTACAACCAATTAAGAACTTTATAAAATGAATTCAAAAATATATTTAGCTGGACGATCATTCAGGGTTGTACAAATGATCAACCTTTCTTTAGATGCAAAAAAAATAATAATAATCTACTGTACACACAGGCAGGAACGTTAAAATTGAAAATGAACAACTGGGAACAAATTACCATTCGGAAGAAGAGAAAAATAAGAAAGGAAAGAAAGTAAAAAATCATTCCTGCTCTTGAAATGGGTCAAGACTAGCAGACATCAGTTGATGATTTTTTTTTTTTTTTTTTTTTTCAAGTTATGCCTTGCAAACTATAATACAACTGTGCAACACCGGCCTACTAACCAAGTATTAAGTAAGGCTATGAATACTTTTGGGTCTGAATTAGTAAAGAAAATGATGCAGGAAATTCCCATAGTACATCTGAAATCATATCATATCTGAAATCGACAAGCAATAACACGTTTTATAACAGTTAGTTTAACACAGAAGCTTTCTCGAACTCTGCGTTTCACAACAAAATAAAATAGTTCCACAGGCTGAAATTTAGTTTAAATTCTCGAGGAAGTCTCAGAAGTTTCTCAGGATACAACAACAAGGAATTCACAAACATTCAAAAATAAGCTTCTCAAAACCAAGGAGAAAGCGTTGCTTATAATACCGCAATTATTCCGTCTTCGGGAACATTTCCTACAGGTCGCATGCGTTGCTGACGTAATAATATTGCTAATGCGTAATGCCAATGCTGGAAAACAAACATTACAGGCTTCTTTATTAAAATCGGACCGCATGTTGTCAAGTCTTGCGAGTTTTCGACCAAATATCGCCAAATTTGGCGACAAAACTAAGTCCTCCAAAGAGGTCAGTTAAGCGATAACACCAACATTTTTCGAGAATTCGAGAAAACCCTATGTTAAACAATACGCAGGGACAACCAAAACTCTAGCGTTCTACTTCACCGATTTTCATGCAACAAAATGCAGATTTTATTATTTGAAGAGTAGAATACGATTTTTATCCTAATTTAACCCCCAGAAGAGCGGATCTCCCCCAAAATTCGTAACACTATTTAACAAACCGACATCTTGAATTCACCTGTCTAAAATAAACCTTTAAAAAATTGTTTCGCACCGCTGTATGGGTTAGGTTAATTGTCAGAGCCACCGCTTTGTGAATAAAAATATATTCTAGATTTATAAGAAAAACCAATTGGGGTTAGGTAGCAACAATTTTTTTTTCACACATATCTAGAGACCCTTTTTTCACGCAGCTGGCTGTGCTCACAGCCAGCTGCGTGAAAAAAGGGTCTCTAGATTTGTGGCACGCGATGGACGTTTCGATCGTCCGCCATCTTGCTGGTAGCTAAGTCGAGCGATGGCAACGGCTGCCCTTTTTTCAGCATTGGGCAATCTATCCAGATGTTCTCGCATTCTTCCATTTTTCAGAAGCTGTCAGTGCTGTTTAAAAATAATCGTGACAATTTTTTTTTACGGGAAATGACGTGCTAAAAAGTAAAGGATTCTCGTTGAGCTATGTCACCCCGCAACTATTTTTATAGAAATCAAATCTATTCTTCGTGACTGGCAACAAAACGTTAAGAGTTTTGTGTTCCCAGAGCGGGAACACTGCGCATTAAAGGGTTAAAATAAAAACTTCGGCTTTGTTTTACCGTCGCAGCCACTTATGTTAGACTGTCTCCCCCCCCCCCCCTAAAAAAATCTCCCGTTTAGAAAGAATAATAATAGCTTAATATTTCCTAACAGTAGTTTGGAAGAATGATTCTTTAGATAATACATATAAATATAACGCACGCAGCACGAGGCTAGTTTGTATGATGTTTTTCGGTGCACTTATTTTGGCATAAGATCAAGGTAACGATTGATTTTCAGCATGTGGCAAAATTATCCAAAAACAAAGCCAATACTGATGAGTCATAAAATATTAATCTTGAGAAAAAAATCATAAAATATTAATCTGAAATTTATTTTAACTTTAAAAATATGGTAAAACTCAAGAAGTACCCAATGTTTTTGTTTGTTTGTTTGTAAAGTTCAATCAAGTAATTAAATTCTATAATAATAGTTTAATAATACTAGTTGGCGAAACAAGATGTTTTTTTTCTCCCTAGCAGTGGGCTATGATTTTCGGAAAAATTTTATCCGGCCACTTCAATTAATATTTTGTAACTATTGACTTTCGATTAACCGGGATGGTCGGGAAATGCCTATTCCCGGGGGAGGGACTATCCCGTATAACCGAATTTATTCAAATTTTGCGAAAAACGTTTGAAAAAAAATTATAGAAAATGTAAAATTTTTGTACACAAAACGGCATTAATAATTTAATTAATACAACAGAATAAGAATGAATATAAATTTCAATGTTATTTAGATGTACAATTAGTACATTACCCCCCCAAAAAAAAGAAAAAAAAATTCCATCACTGTTTTGTGAAAAATGAAATGATAGAAATATTTTTTCGTTTTTCATTTTCTCTTTGACGAATTTTACTACATACATTTCTCGGCATCATTTTTGCAGCAGGTTTTCATCTTCTTGCTCTAAGTAATTAAGTAACGCCTTATATACTGATGCGACACCATGATTCAAGTTTCGGTGAGTTACACGAGTTCCTTCATCACGTCATCCCACTATGGCCGCGGCTGATGGGAAAGACAGGCTGCGGTGCTGACATTTGGTCACACCCCTTTTGCCCTCGAAGAGTCACGTGATTTAAGGGGTGTGGCCACCTTACTGTGACTATCTCGAACCAAAATGGCCACACCTCCTGAGTCACATGACTCTGCGAGGGCAAAAGGGGTGTGACCAAATGTCATCACCGCAGCCTGTCTTTCTTGCCAGAAACGACTATAGCCGAGTGGATAAGACACTGAACATAGTAGATGGCTGAAATGTGCAGGTCCTGGGTTTTGGCCTACCGCGCGACAGACTATCTAACGCTGTAGAATTTTGGCAAGTTTTCTCCAGATGTAACGTGTATACGCGTTAGAAACCCCCGAAAAGTAATCCGCCCAAGCACGGTAGCCAGCTCTGTTCCTCATCTCTTTAATCCATTGTTGCACTGCAGTTAGCAGAGTAACATTCGCAAATCTTCGCAAAACCTTTCTTTGGAGATTTTTCTTCCGTTTAGTAGCATCGTCGTCATCAGTAGGAATTTCATTTTCTTCATTCCATAAAATTGCCCTCCATGATTTTTTTTTTTAACCCCGTAGTGCTTTGTACTAATTCCCATGCATCATCAACATAATAATTTAGGACCGTACCGGATAATCCGATCCCGGTTAATCCAGAGTCTGCTGTATTATGAGAAATACCCCCTTTTAAAATATAGGGTGATTGCCCATGAATATCCGAATATTGAAGGGCTATATTTACAAAAACTGCAGAAGATAACAGACGTTAGTGAGAACACCAACAGAAACACGAAGGTCGAACGACATCCATTCAGAAGCAGAATTCATCCCACGCTTTTTCAGCATGTCTGATGTTGCAGTTCCGATGGTCAGAGCCTGATTATGACCAACAGGGGCCCCGGGCATTGGCGAATTTGGGGCCCATCTATGAAATTTGTTTTATTTTTCATAAAATTTTGATGTAAAAAAGAAAATTTCAGAACAACATTTGATTTTGGGGGCCCCTTTCGAGCCGGGGGCCCTGGGCAAAGTCCCGATTTGCCCATGCGAGAATAAGGGTCTGCCGATGGTTGCAGTTATCCTTGTTTTCAGTTCAACAGTGTCAGCTGGTAGAAGTGGAAAAACACTTTTACGTGTATCTTTTATGTGCACTACACTTAAAACATACAAAAGTGTTCAAGTGTATGCACACTTTTATGTTTACCCTTTTTTACTTCCTTGTACGTAGTATAAGGAAGTAATGTGATCCCGAAAAATTTTGGGGGCCAAATTTCGACATAAAAACCGATTTTGACTACCTCTAAATTTAATTTAAAAAAATTTTTCGATGCATCTCATCGTAGGCTAGCATGCACGATCATATTAACGCGTCTGCAACTCATTTTGACCAGTGGCGAGTCTACTGTGGCCAGTTTTTCCATGCCGTCTGTACGTACGTACGTACGTATGTATGTAACTCGCATATCTCAAAAACTATTGGTCGTAGAATGTTGAGATTTGATATTTAGGATTGTTCTATGATCTAGTTGTGCACCTCCCCTTTTGGTGGCAATCGAATGGATAGTTTATGTACAGGACCGCCCAAAAGATTCGAAATACATTACGCTCTATGGGCCGAAATTCATTAAACTCGCCTAACTCAAAAGCTATTAGGCGTAAAATGTCGAAACTTCATATTTTGGATAGTTGTAACATCTAGTTGTGCACCTCCCCTTTTGGTTCCATTCGACTGGATAGTTTATCTACAGGACTGCCCAAAACATTCGAAATACATTACACTCAATGGGCCGAAATTCATTAAACTCGCATATCTGAAAAACTGTTAGGCGTTGAATGTTGAAACTTTATATTCAGGATTGTTGTAACATCTAGTTGTGCACCTCCCCCTTCGGTTCCATTCGACTGAATAGTTTATCTACAGGACCGCCCAAAAGATTCGAAATACATTACGCTCTATGGGCCGAAATTCATCAAAGCGTTTTTTAGAGGTATTGGGCTATTTCAAACGACTCAGAAGTGATATATGCTGTAAAGAGTTAGAAAATGAATTTCTCCATTAATAAAAGTGTCTTTTTCATTTATAGTTCTGCTACAGGAACACTCAAAAGATTTCCAATACATTACGGTCAATAGCAATTTTAGGGGCATTCATCTATTTCAAGCACAATACCGTCCTACCACATAAGTTAGGTAATGGTCCGACCACGGTCACGTGCCTCCCTCAAGAACTATGCCAAAAGTCGCAAAGCTTGGCGACTTTTGGCGTATGTGTGTGCATATTTAACTCTCAAATCTCAAAAACTATTATGAAATTTCATATATAAGAATGTTGTAACATCTAGTTGTGCATCCCGATTTATGTTCCAATCTACTGGAGAGTTTATTTACAGGACCACCGAAAAGAATTTCAGTACCTTAATGTCTATGGACATCTTCAATATAATACAACTGTAGACAGTCATTGTTTGGTACATGCCCAAAATCTCGCCGTCTGTCCTCGACCTTGGCGAGTTTTGGCGAAATATCGCCAAATTTGGCGATAGTCAGTCATTTGGTCCATGCCCAAAGTATCGCCATTTGTCATCGTTCTTGGCGAGTTTTGGCGAAATATCGCCAAATTTGGCGATAATCTGTCATTGTTTGGTTCATGCTTAAAATCTCGCCAAATGTCGTCGACATTGACGAGTTTCGCCGAAATATCGCCAAATTTGGCGCCAAAAATTATTTCCTATTTTGTATAACTCTAAAACTTTAACCCGTAGATTTTTTAACTTTATATTTAGAACTATTGTAATACCTAACTGTTTTCAATATCTTTTTTGACAGCAATCGACTGAGAATTTATTTACATGGTGAGCCAAATGACTTTGAATACATTGAGGTGTATAGATGCATTCAATTCATTGAAAGTCTGTGGTCAATGACTACTTTGGCTATCCCCAAAATCTCGCTGACTATCTCAAGTTTGTCGGCTTTTGGTGAAATATCGCCAAATAAAGTGTCAGAAGGAAATCTTTCGAATTGAACTCAGCTTGGCGATATCGAAATATTTGGCTAGAAATCGCTAAACCTTACTATTATTGATATTTTATCTCTTTCAAACAAATAAATTTAGAGGAAGTCCGTCGAAAATATTTTTGATCTAATGGACGTGCAAGGAAGTCATGTGTTGGACACATCAGATTTTTTTTTTTTTTTCGTGTACCTTTAATGTAGCACCAAAGAAAATACTAAATACTACACCAGATACTAAAATTTACAAATACTAAAAACTATACTTAATATAATATACAAGTTAATAAATGTTTTTGCGGGTTTTTTTAAGCACTTCAGTTCTATTAATTTCAGACAACGATTTTCGTTTACTCAAGAAACTGCATTTCACTTTTCAAAGGCTGCCAGATACCGGGAAGAGGGGGTAGTAAAATCTTAAAAATCGCCAAGGATTGCCATTTTTGGCGATTGATTGCCAAGTTTGACACACACACACACACACACAAAAAAAAAAAATTAGTCACCAAAACTAAACCCAGTTTGATAGGGATGGACGCGAGACGAAAAACAAGTGCCTCGCTTCTCGCAAAACAGCCAAAAAGCTTTGTCTCGTCTCGCAAAATCCGTATATTGTAATGTTACATTTTTTTTTTTCGTCTCGTAAAAAGTCATCTCTCATCCATCCCTAGAGTTTGGCGATACCTTCTATATTTGGCGAAAAATTGCCAGATCCCTCTGCTTATGTTTTATGGGAATATTAATGAGCGTCTAAAGGCATCTATATTAGTGTAAAGTGAGGTTTAGTTGGAATTCGCAAGACGAAGGTTGTAAAACAATTTTGGAAGTCGATTTTAATTCTGAAGAAGTTTTTATAGAACAAGAAAGACAAATTCGGCACACTCATGGATACCCTTTCCTTAATGGAAGAAGGAAGAGAAATGAAGACGACACATATGGATTATGATACGCTTTTTGTAGCACTTTAGTGAGTACTTAAAATATGAGAGGGTTTTAGATTTTCTTTCTTTTTTTTCTGCCTCTCCCTCTTTTTTACTTTCCGAACATGAACCGTGTAAGGAAAGTATTGAAATCATGAAAAAATTCGACTTTGAGATTTTGCTGTATTTACACGTTTCGAGGTCTTCTGAATTTCTGCTATTTTTACGAGATGTATATAGCAGAATACTCTGCTAATTCCTGGGTTCGTCGTCAGTGATGGCACCAGACTTTCCCCGGCGGGAGGGACATCTTCCCCGACAGGGGGGCCAACCCCCCCCCCAATTTTACGTTTCAGTACTTGCACAGCTTCTCAAAAAAGTATTCGAGTAAGAGATAAATTTCCTACTTTGGTTTCGTATATTAAAAATTATTATGATGAGATGGTCATTAATTATCTGTTCTTGGTTAATAGGAAAGCCCAGTGATTTTCACGTAGTTAAAAAGGTCGTTACGAAGGCAATCGTCAGCAGATCGGGCAACCCTGCTTACCCTAGAAATGTGGATCTTGTTCGCTGGTTCCTTCGAATCCCGAGAAACATACTCCGAGCTGCAGATAATCAATATTCAGTTTATGAATATCGTATAATTCCAAGCAGAATGAGAATGGAAGTGAACGGAACCTCTACGGTCGGATAAGACACTTTGAATGGAATTTTTTATCTGGTTGCAAAACTTCCTTCGTTTTTCTAAACCAACAAATTCTCTAAAAAAATCCCCGACGACACTCCCCGACAGGGGGGCCAGTGATCCCCGACGGGGGGTGCATTCCCCCCCCGATGACCCCGCTGGCGCCACCCCTGTTCGTCGTTCTAAAGTCCAGTTGGTGTCAAAAGTTCCAGTAAAGAGTCCACTTGTCGGGATGGAAAACAAACTTTATTGCTTATAGAATTTCGTCAAACAATCAACTGTTCAAAATTCACAAGCACAATCAGGCAGTAATGTGCTTTCAACAGTCCGCTTAGTACAGAAGCTTTCACAAATGCTGTATTTCTCACATACAACAAAACACATCCAAAGGCAAAAATTTAGTGGAAATATACAAGGGATTTCTCTGAATAGTCCTTCAAGACTCAGAAATGAAGAATTTATACACAGCACTTAAAAACAAAGCTTCATAAACAAGCGAAAACACCGTTTTTATAGCGTCAACACAAAGCCTTAAGCTTCCACGGACATCTGCTCTTGGCGTAAGCAGAAGCAAGACTGACTGTGAACTGGGCAACCAGCTGCTTTTCTAGGTTACGATACGACGAACACCGTAAAAGGTTCCAGAGAGGACCATCCGTGGAAAGCACTTGAACAGACTCGATTATGAATGCATTATAGAATATTAAGCTATTATGCATGTTAATGCAGAAAAACTAACTTTACAATCCCCATTGGGAAAATCGCGCCAAATGACCAAAATGTCGCCAAGCTTGGCATCTTTTGACGAAATACCGCCAAATTTGGCGCCAAAAATTAGGCCCTAAAAGTGAAGTTATCGAAGGCCTAGGACCAATATTTCCCGAGATTTCCAGAAAATGCTATACAAACCAAAGGAAAACCCAAAACTCCGTATCTCGTGTTCTAGTTGACTGATTTTGATGCAACAAAAAGCAAAACTTACTATTTGACGCGTAGAATACGAGTTTTAAACTATTTTAAACCCCAGAACAGCGGGTTGCCCGGAAATTCGTAACATAACCCCCTTCACAAGGACTGCACGTTCCGGGCAGTACAATCCCCAGTTAGGAGGTCGCAAAAATAGTTACAATACCACCTTCAACAACAGATCTTACCAAAAGAATTTAAGCAAGTATACACTAATAAATAAATAATCTTATCTTATCTTATCTTATCTTCTATACTATTAAAATCTGTGCGCGTCTGTCTGTCTGTGTGTAGCATCATCTCCTCCGAAACCGCTGGGAGTTGAATTTCGATCGAGGTGTCCATGGATTCGAAAAATTCCGAGAAAGGTCTTCCGCTAATTTAAATTTTCAAATTCGAATTAGTTTAGGAGATATTGAAAAAAAACCCCGTCAAAAACGCTAATTTTTGCTCTCCGTAATTCCGCGATTGTAACCCCTGTAGTCAAAAAAGTGAGAAATAAGCATCGAGGTTGCCATGTTTGGCTATTTTATTAAATTATTTAGACTCCTGCAGTAAAAATAAAAGAATAATGATATTTTTCTGTTTAGATTATTTACAAAGTTATTTTTTTAATTAAAGTATTGCGTGCGTGAGAAATCAGAGCAGGAATTCAATGTTTTTTTTATGTTTAAAAGAATAAGGGATTGGGAGATTTCCGAGACTATATGTATATTTTTTAGTTTGTCGAAAAAAAAAATGGCTGATTTGGCGATTTTGAGAAAGTAGTAGGTTCTACCGATTTGCACAATTTTAAGCTTGGCGCAAATTACTGAGAGCGTACCGAAATAGTATTTTTAAAAACAAGTGTAGGTTTTATTAGAGTTTAGCTTTAATTTTTTTTTAATTTAGCAGTTATTAGGGCAGAAATAATGCAGTTATTACGGCGAATTTAAACGATCTAACTTGAGAATTTTCACCAAATTTAGTAAATTGATTAAAGTGGGGGGAAATTCCGCCAAATTTAAGGTCAGTAAAATTCTCGCATTTTGTACATCATAGTTAACGATGAATGAAACACATTAACTCATAGTTAATAATTTAAAATACTGCTCCTTTTCAAGTAGATGCCTGTTGTACTTTGGCGATCAAACCATATGAGTGATAGATTACTGTTTCCCATTTTGGTTGCCGTTATTTCAATGCTTCGAATGATTCCTTGAAAAAAATCTCGCAAAATGGTGTATGTTGGCACTTTGGCGATCGAATGTGTAAAAAATCATTGATTCTTATTCGTTAAAGCAGTGCTACGGAAATTTCTTTTCTGGTAACTGTTAGAATGGCATATAACTAATACTGTCTGATAAATTTCTTGCTTTACAAATTAAAATGTATGTTGATTTCTACTTTACCTTTCTTAGCAAAGCTGGCGATAAATATTCAAATATAGTGTAACGCTGTGTTTAATAGAGTATGTTCTCGCGTTTGTGCTGCTAATTACATTCCACGATTGGAATGAGTCGATATTATGAGCGAATGCTTGGATATTTTTTTTAATCCCACCAAGCAAGGTGTAATAAAATTGGAATTCTTTAAAAATACGAATGCTTTTGGAGGTGAATAAGAATGGTTTTTCAGCCCGGTAAAAATTGTTGGTGTTGTAAGGATTGCTGGTAAATTTTTGAATTTTGTTGTTAAGTTTAATTTGTGGTTCCTTTTAGCTATTTACCATTAATTTGTGGCGTTAATTACGCCAATATGGCAGTTCTAGCAAAGTAAACATGAATAATTCATTTCATGTTCTATTTTTAAGATTGCTACAGTTTCCGTAGTAACGGAATCCATTGTTGCCACTTAAGTTGTTAAATATAAAAATAAGTGAAATCATTAATATCTACATCTCTTAAAACTCGAAAAATGAAAACGCATTAAATATGAAAAAATTAGAACATTAACGTATCTGCGCTTCTTTAAAAATAATCAAAGTTTTCATGCAATGCAATCTATTATATAAATGTGAAAGTTTGTTTGTTTGTTCGTCCGGGAACTCCTCCAGCACTGTTCGACTGATCGACTTGAAATTTTGCACATACATGTAGAACGACATAGAATAGTCCGAAGGCTGCTTTAAAATTCTGGAAATCCACCCGTT
Organism: Cheiracanthium punctorium; assembly: GCA_038373885.1. Taxonomy (NCBI): domain Eukaryota; kingdom Metazoa; phylum Arthropoda; class Arachnida; order Araneae; family Cheiracanthiidae; genus Cheiracanthium; species Cheiracanthium punctorium. Next base: position 166,654 of record JAWZYV010012350.1, on the reverse strand, counting down.
CCCTAATTTTTTAGGATTTTTCGCAATTTTCAGGGTAGAAAGCTACCCAAATGTCCGATTTCAGCACATTCGTGAGCGTAGTTAACAAAGCTAGATTTATTTATTTAGTACTTTCAATAATTCAACTAAGACTGACGTCATTTTGATGTCACGAATGAAAAAATGCATTAAATATCCTAATGAGGTTAACAAGTTTTGGTAAAAAAGTACACCACGAGCGAAATAATAAACTTCCATCCAGATTATCAGATGCTGTAGAAAATAAAATAACGTGTGTTTTTTTTTCTTTTTCTTCTTTCACTAATTCATGTTAGATATCGCAACTGAGAATGATGTCATTTTCACATCTTGAGTTTAAAAATGAGTTAGAAATCCAATAACATTAAAAGGCTTTGACGCAAAAATTTACTATTATAAAAATTCAAGTATTTTGTTTAATGCGCGTGCTAGAGCTCTGTGATTTTTCAGCTACTAAAATAACGAAAGGAAACTTGCATTTTTTAAAATCGTGTAAAATTCAAATGTCGCCACAAGATGCAAAATACTAATTAACACAATGAATAGTATTCGCTATTGGTTTGAAGACGGTCGTTGTATGTATTCCCAAAAATCGTGCAAAATGTCTCCAAGTTTGGACGACTTTTGGCGGTATATTATCTATATTAGATATACTTTTTTTGGTTAAATTTTAGCAACTTAACAAACTCTTGCACAAAAGTTACATCATTAGCATAATGGCTCCGGAAAATATTTGCAATACCGATTAACTAGGAATAACCCCAATATCTCTCAAATTAACTTTAATAAAGTTCTGTTGCAAGCGAGAGTTTTTCAACGTCGTATCTTTCAATATTACTCCGTTTGAAAACTACTGCTCGAAACAACTAAATTGGACTACCCTGGTCAGAACGTGACCGCATAGATTAAAAGTTGTCTGAAATTCTTAAACTCTGCAACACAAAATAACGCCCTATTCGCAATTTGAACGATTCCAAATAGTTCCTCGAGATTACACAGTTTGATGTTTTCACGAGCCTTAACTATGGTGGATTTTAATACTACTTAAATTGGTACAGCTTGGATGTTTTCCACCACCGCGAGATGAAATATTTTGCTGTGCTAAATACGCCAATCAGACAAGAAGTATGCTTAATAATATATGGAGATCTGTTTTAATGGCAATGCATAAATTCCACAGAACCACCAAAAAGTAGAAAGGCATCGTCGATTTAAAATACCTAATCTGTTTCTTTCAATTAAATATTAAAGACGGAGAAACGAAGATAGTAATACATAGTATTCTCATTTTTTTTCCGGTAGTGATAGCAGATTTGTTTGGGTAATATGGATTAAAGCTCAGTATACCCCGTTAATAACTATTTCGTGAAATTTATATCATTATTTTTCAACGATCGTACTACAACTAACTAAACCATAATCCTACGTTGCGTAATATATCCCGCGGTAGTTTCAATAAAAGGACTACTTGAACTTTTTTACATTTTGTTTTCGCATAGATAGTTACAATTATATTTTAGTAAAATATTCGATTCCTACCGTGCGAAGAACGGGCACGCAGCTAGTCTACTATACTATTAAAATCTGTGCGCGTCTGTCTGTCTGTCTGTGTGTAGCATCATCTCCTCCGAAACCGCTGGGAGTTGAATTTCGATCGAGGTGTCCACGGATTCGAAAAATTCCGAGAAAGGTCTTCCGCTAATTTAAATTTTGAAATTCGAATTAGTTTAGAAGATATTGATAAAAAACCCCGTCAAAAACGCTAATTTTGCTCTCCGTAATTCCGTGATTGTAACCCCTGTAGTCAAAAAAGTGAGAAATAAGCATCGAGGTTGCCATGTTTGGCTATTTTATTAAATTATTTAGACTCCTGCAGTAAAAATAAAAGAATAATGATTTTTTTCTGTTTAGATTATTTACAAAGTTATTTCTTAATTAAAGTATTGCGTGCGTGTGAAATCAGAGCAGGAATTAAATGTTTTTTTTATGTTTAAAAGAATAAGGGATTGGGAGATTTCCGAGACTATATGTATATTTTTTAGTTTGTCGAAAAAAAAAAAATGGCTGATTTGGCGATTTTGAGAAAGTAGTAGGTTCTACCGATTTGCACAATTTTAAGCTTGGCGCAAATTACTGAGAGCGTACCGAAATAGTATTTTTAAAAACAAGTGTAGGTTTTATTAGAGTTTAGCTTTAATTTTTTTTTTAAATTTAGCAGTTATTAGTGCAGAAATAATGCAGTTATTACGGCGAATTTAAACGATCTAACTTGAGAATTTTCACCAAATTTAGTAAATTGATTAAAGTGAGGGGAAATTCCGCCAAATTTAAGGTCAGTGAAATTCTCGCGTTTTGTACATCATAGTTAACGATGAATGAAACACATTAACTCATAGTTAATAATTTAAAATACTGCTCCTTTTCAAGTAGATGCCTGTTGTACTTTGGCGATCAAACCATATGAGTGATAGATTACTGTTTCCCATTTTGGTTGCGGTTATTTCAATGCTTCGAATGATTCCTTGAAAAAAATCTCGCAAAATGGTGTATGTTGCCACTTTGGAGATCGAATGTGTAAAAAATCATTGATTCTTATTCGTTAAAGCAGTGCTACGGAAATTTCTTTTTCTGGTAACTGTTAGAATGCATATAACTAATACTGTCTGATAAATTTCTTGCTTTACAAATTAAAATGTATGTTGATTTCTACTTTACCTTTCTTAGCAAAGCTGGCAATAAATATTCAAATATAGTGTAACGCTGTGTTTAATAGAGTATGTTCTCGCGTTTGTGCTGCTAATTACATTCCACGATTGGAATGAGTCGATATTATGAGCGTATGCTTGGATATTTTTTTTAATCCCACCAAACAAGGTGTAATAAAATTGGAATTCTTTAAAAATACGAATGCTTTTGGAGGTGAATAAGAATGGTTTTTCAGCCCGGTAAAAAATGTAGGTGTTGTAAGGATTGCTGGTAAATTTTTGAATTTTGTTGTTAAGTTTAATTTGTGATTCCTTTTAGCTATTTACCATTAATTTGTGGCGTTAATTACGCCAATATGGCAGTTCTAGCAAAGTAAACATGAATAATTCATTTCATGTTCTATTTTTAAGATTGCTACAGTTTCCGTAGTAACGGAATCCATTGTTGCCACTTAAGTTGTTAAATATAAAAATAAGTGAAATCATTAACATCTACATCTCTTAAAACTCGAAAAATGAAAACGCATTAAATATGAAAAAATTAGAACATTAACATATCTGCGCTTCTTTAAAAATAATCAAAGTTTTCATGCAATGCAATCTATTATATAAATGTGAAAGTTTGTTTGTTTGTTCGTCCGGGAACTCCTCCAGCACTGTTCGACTGATCGACTTGAAATTTTGCACATACATGTAGAACGACATAGAATAGTCCGAAGGCTGCTTTAAAATTCTGGAAATCCACCCGTTCCCTAATTTTTTAGGATTTTTCGCAATTTTCAGGGTAGAAAGCTACCCAAATGTCCGATTTCAGCACATTCGTGAGCGTAGTTAGCAAAGCTAGATTTATTTATTTAGTACTTTCAATAATTCAACTAAGACTGACGTCATTTTGATGTCACGAATGAAAAAATGCATTAAATATCCTAATGAGGTTAACAAGTTTTGGTAAAAAAGTATACCAGGAGCGAAATAATAAACTTCCATCCAGATTATCAGATGCTGTAGAAAATAAAATAACGTGTATTTTTTTTCTTTTTCTTCTTTCACTAATTCATGTTAGATATCGCAACTGAGAATGATGTCATTTTCACATCTTGAGTTTAAAAATGAGTTAGAAATCCAATAACATTAAAAGGCTTTGACGCAAAAATTTACTATTATAAAAATTCAAGTATTTTGTTTAATGCGCGTGTAACCCTTAGCGATTTTTGAGCTCTGTGATTTTTCAGCTACTATAATAACGAAAGGAAACTTGCATTTTTTAAAATCGTGGGAAATTCAAATGTCGCCACAAGATGCAAAATACTAATTAACACAATGCATAGTATTCGCTATTGGTTTGAAGACGGTCGTTGTATGTATTCCCAAAAATCGTGCAAAATGTCGCCAAGTTTGGACGACTTTTGGCGGTATATTATCTATATTAGATATACTTTTTTTGGTTAAATTTTAGCAACTTAACAAGCTCTTGCACAAAAGTTACATCATTAGCAATATGGATACGGAAAATATTTGAAATACCGATTAGCTAGGAATAACCCCAATATCTCTCAAATTAACTTTAATAAAGTTCTGTTGCAAGCGAGAGTTTTTCAACGTCGTATGTTTCAATATTACTCCGTTTGAAAACTACTGCGCGAAATGACTAAATTCGATTACCCTGGTCAGAACGTGACGTCATAAATTAAAAGTTGTCTGAAATGCGTAAACTCTGCAACACAGTTTAACGCCCTATTCGCAATTTGAGCGATTCCAAATAGTTCCTCGAGATTACACAGTTTGATGTTTTCACGAGTCTGAACCATGGTGGATTTAAATAATATTTAAATTGGTACAGCTTGGATGTTTTCACCCACTGCGAGATGAAATATTTTGCTGTGCTAAATACGCCAATCAGACAAGAATTATGCTTAAAAATATATGAAGATCTGTTTTAATGGCAACGCATAAATTTCACGGAATCACCAAAAAGTAGAAAGGCATCATTGGTTTAAAATATCTAATCTGTTTCTTTAAATTGAGCATTAAAGACTGAGAAACGAAGATAGATAATATTAATATAAGTAATAGATAGTATTCTCATTTTTATCTTTGGTAGTAATAGTAGATTTGTTTGGATAATATGGATTGAAGAACAGTATACCACGTTAATAGCTATTTCGTGAAATTAAAAGTGTTATATTAATTATTTTTCAACAATCGTCTTATAACTAACTAAACCATAATCCTACGTTGCGTAATATATTCCACGGTAGTTTCAACAAAAGGACTACTTGAACTTTTTGACATTTTGCTTTTGCATAGATAGTTACGATTAGATTTTAGTAAAATATTCGTTTCCTACCGTGCGAAGAACGGGCACGCAGCTAGTCTATACTATTAAAATCTGTGCGCGTCTGTCTGTATGTGTGTAGCATCATCTCCTCCGAAACCGCTGGGAGTTGAGTTTCGATCGAGGTGTCCACTTATTCGAAAAATTACGAGGAAGGTCTTCCGCTAATTTAAATTTCGAAATTCGAATTAGTTTAGGAGATTGATAAAAAACCCCGTCAAAAACACTAATTTTTGCTCTCCGCATCTCCGCGATTGTAACCCCTGTAGTGAAAATGTGAGAAATAAGCATCGAGGTTGCCATGTTTGGCGAATTTATTAAATGATTTATACTCTTGCATTAAAAATAAAGGAATAATACTTTTTTTCTGTTTCGTATATTTGCTAGGTTATTTTTTAATTAAAATATCGTCTGCGTGGGAAATCAGAGCAGGAATTCAATATTTTTTATACGCAAAAGAAAAAGGATTTGTAAATTTCAGAGACTAAAGTGTATAACCTTATAATTTGGCGAAAAAAATGGCTTATATGGCGATTTTGAGAAAGTGGATTCTAGTCTATACTATTAAAATCTGTGCGCGTCTATCTGTGTGTGTGTGTGTGTGTGTAGCATCATCTCTTCCTAAACGGCTGGGAGTTGAGTTTCGAACGAGGTATCCACGAATTCGGAAAATTTCGAGAAAGAACCTCCGCTAATTTAAATTTCGAAATTCGAATTAGTTTAGGAGATATTGATAAAAAACCCCATCAAAAACGCTAATTTTTGCTCTCCGCAATTCCGTGATTGTAACCCTGTAGTCAAAAAAGTGAGAAATAAGCATCGAGGTTGCCATGTTTGGCTATTTTATTAAATTATTTAGACTCCTGCAGTAAAAATAAAAGAATAATGAGTTTTTTCTGTTTAGATTATTTACAAAGTTATTTTTTAATTAAAATATTGCGTTCATGTTGAATCAGAACTGGAATTCAATGTTTTTTATGTGTAAAAGAATAAGGGATTGAGAAATTTCCTAGACTAATATATATATTTTTTAGTTTGGCCAAAAAAAAAAAAAATGGCTCATTTGGCGATTTTGAGAAAGTAGTAGGTTCTACCGATTTGTACAGTTTTGGGCTTGGCGCAAATTACTGAGAGCGTAACGAAATAGTATTTTTAATAACAAGTATAAATTTTACGGCGCTATACTTCGATTTTCCATACAGAAATAATGCAGTTATTAAGGCGATTTTAGACGATCTATAGAATTTTCACCAAATTAATTAAACTGATTTAAGTTAGAGGAATTCCGCCAATTTCAGAAAATTGAAATTCTCGCATTTTGTACATGGTAGTTAACGGTGATTAAAACCCGCTATATATTTAAATAACTGCTGCTCATCAATAATATGCTTGCATTAAATTTTGGCGATAGAACCATATAAATGATAGATAACTATTTCCCATTTTGATTGCTGTTAAATCAATGCTTCGAATGATTCCCTGAAAACAAAAAAATCTCGCAAAATGGTGTATGTTGGCATTTGGCGATCGAAGTACTGTGTAACAAATAATTGATTCTTATTTGTTAAAGCAGAGCTACGGAATTTTCTTTTACTAGAAGCTGTTAGAAAGGCGTAATTAATACTGTCTAATATATTTTTTGTTTTACGAATTGAAATGTTTGTTGATTCCTACTTTAGTACATTTCTTAGCAAAGTTGGCGAAAAATATTCAAATGTAGTGCAACTCTGTACATATTATTAATTCCATTCCACAATTGAGATGAGCCGATGTCACTAGCGTATGCATAGATATATATATTTTTTTAATTCCGCCAAACAGAGTATTGCCTTTAGTGTCAAGTTTAATTTGTGGTTTGAGCTATTTGCCATCGACTGGCGGTGTTAATTTCGCCAATATGGCAGTTCTAGCAAAGTAAACATGAATAACCCATTTCATGTTCTATTTTTAACATTGCTATAGTTTCCGTAGCAACGGAATCCATTGTTGCCACTTAAATTGTTAAATTTTACAATTATGTGAAACCACTCATTTCTACAGCTTTTAAGAATCGAAAAAGTGAAAACGCATCAATTGTGAAACAAATAGAACTGTAACAGACTTGCACCTTAAAAATAATCGAAGTTTTTATGCAATTCTACATATTTTTAATTTTATTTCCTTCTAGTGTGGATGTCATTTTTTACGTCAGTTTTGCTGTTTTGCTGGCAGATTATCCCATGTTATAAAGGGGTCAACTGTAATCTGTAAAAAATGAAAAATGAAATTAGTTATTTAATTAGGGCGAATTGACAGTGAGATAAACGTCACTTTTATGTAACAAGTGTGATACTGCATTAAGGTTCAATAAGGGTAACAAGTTTTTTTCAGAAGTTACATCCCGAACGTTTTCGTTTACAAAAGCGACATGATTTTCAACGGAGCAGGGTACATTTTTGGCTTTTAAACGTAAATGATGCATCCATTGTGTATCATGTAGGTTTTTTAATTTAGGTAAAATTTAATAAAGTCGTGTGTAACATAACTGCCCTAATGCATTGTCCACGCTGTGAAAAATGCAAGATAAAAATATTGTCAACATCATGTAATGTTATTTATGTGGTATATACTATATATTAATGCTATAAATTAAACCTCACAAAGAGAATTATATGATGTAGAAATCGGGCATTTTTCGAAAGAGAAAAGTTTTGTCTGCATACCATAAAGTTCTTTCTTTTTTGATCGCCAGTCACATTGACGTAGTTTTTGTGTCATGTTGCAATCGTCTAAAATTTGCACTCATGACGTCAACTTTTAGTCACGATTCAAGTAATTTTTCCCGTTTTGAGATTCCGAATTACTGGGTTTAATTCGAATTATATATGTTTAAGGTAAATATGCTTTTCCCACCGTGCGGAGAACGGGTACGCAGCTAGTAAATAATAAAATTCGAGAGTAAACATTGTATGTAGCTATGTAGGTAGGCAAGTTTGTGACCACCCATCTTCTTGCGAGCGTCTCTCAATCGCATTGCGCCGAGACGGTGGGTCGCAGAATTACCGAATTTTGCATACGGCTTCACTAGGACAGATCCTAACACGCCTCGGAGTGATTTTTTCGAAATTCGAATTAGAAAATGTTTCATTTTATGTTTTGTCCGATTTTTAGCGATTTTTCTCGCTTAATACGTAATAACGCCGATAATTACACTCGCAAGAAAACGAAATTTACATCATCGGATAGAGGAGAAAATTTTCTTTTAAAAATTGTTTGTTCGGATTGTGTAACATAATTTGCAGATTTTTGAGAATTTTTCAAATAAAATTAAATTTGACGCTGACTATCGTAAAATATTTTTAAAATTGCTGCATCTTGAATTCTATCCGTCATAACTTTTTTATATTTTGTCAAATGACGGAGCATACATTTCGCCCTCTTTTAAAAGAGAAACCAGAGGAAAATATAACTTAGGAGATTTTTTACGAATTTTTAAGTAAAGAAGGATTTTCATTTCAATCGGAGCGCAGCTTAAAAATTTCCGTATGATATCTTGCGGTTTGGTTGTCTTGGAGACAGTAACAATGATTAAAATTGCCAGTTGAAAAAAAATAAATAAAATTATTTAAAAATAACCGAGTTTTCACATGTGAAATGTGCGCCACTTTGACGTCACGAGTTTAAAACCCCTTCGAAACTCAATCAGAATAACGGACTCACAAGCAAAACATACGCCGCGCATGTGAAATAATTCTATATTTTACTTTACGTTGCCAGAAAAATAATTGAATGCTGTTTTTTCACAAGTGAATTATCCAGTATTATTTTCAATTTGAGACTGAGATTTTAAACGGGTCACGTTTTCGAATAGTAGGAAATATATTGCGGTGTTAAACAGGGGCTGATTATGACCAACAGGGGGCCCCGGGAATTGTTGAAATTGCCCCCCCCCCCGTCTATAAAATTTGTTTTATTTTTCATATTTTTTTTTATAAAAACAGAACAACATTTGAAATTGGGGGCAGTTTCGAGCCGGAGGCCCCTGGGTAAAGTCCCGATTTGTCCATGCGATAATAGGGCCCTGGTGCTAAATACACCAATCTGAGAAGAACTATGCGTAAAAATTTATGGAGAGCTGATTTAGTGGCAAACATAAACTGAAATGATTAGAGTTTATGCTAATGCGTAAATTGCAAAGAATCACCAAAGAGTAAAAGCCTACATTCGTGGCAAATATCTAAACCGTTTCTTTAAATTAAGCATTAACGGCTGCAAAACGACGGTATATTGTATTGGTATCAGTAAAATATAGTATCATTAATAGTAAGTAAATATGATAAGGCAATATTGATCAAACCACAATATACCGCATTAATAAACATTTTGTGAAACAATGTCGTCTATTCATTTTTTAACAGCCGTATTACATCACAGCTAACAAAACATTAAGTAATTCTACGTCGCGTTAATATATCACGCGGTAGTTTCAACAGAAAAGACTGTAACAGAACTTTCTTTTTTCTTGGAGATTCTGTTTTGTCACAAGTAGTTATGATCACATTTTAGGAAAATGTTCTTCTCTTGCCTTGCAAAGAGCTGGTACACAACTATTTAACCCATTTGTGCCTGGATATTTTTGCGACTTTCTTCGATTTTTACTGATAACAGAAATAATAGATAAATTTCTGATGTCAACTTCTTGAACAAGGGATGATTTCTTTTAAAATCATTATGCATAAAAATCGAAGTATGAACATCCTACTTGGTCATGTTAAAATATTTTGTAGAGTGGAGGCTCAATACTCATGAATAAAGGCTAGGAAAAATAAATAACGTTTTCGACTAATAGCGAAAATGCCGTCCCAAAAAAAGGACACTAGGCATAAATGGGTTAATTATAAAATAAAGCGGTTCTCCACTTCATGTAGTATCTAAGGTATTAATTGTATAACTTAAATCTAAAAAAGAGTATGATGCAGAAATGAGACAAATGAGAATTGAAAATTAGGAATTTTCACTGAAAATCGTCACGCTTTTCTTTTCTGATCGTGAATAACACCGACATAGTTTTTTGCGTCATAATATTAACAAGGGTCACAGGTCAGTACTTATACTAACTTAACGAATGAGTAACTTTACGAGAAGAGTCAAATCATTTTGCTTATTTTTAGATTCCAAATCTCTGGAATCAATTCGAACTATACATGTAAGAAAAAGTTTCGTTCCCTACCGTGCGGAGAACGGGTACGCAGCTAGTAAACATAATAAACAACTACACTAATAAGTAATAAACGTAATAAGCAAATACACATTAATAAAAACCAATATATTACAAATATGTACACTAAACATGGCATAAGTACTGAGTAAAAGAGAGTTGATGAAAGAGGAAGAGAAGAATAAACATCAAGAAATGAGAGATGAAAGAAAGAAGGAATTACGCCATAGTGATTATTGTCTGATATTCAAATAATTAATTACAACCGCGGTAAATGGCTAGCCGATCGTAATGAACAACTCTCGGTTTCGAGTTAGGTGACTTACGAATCTTTACGATGACATCGTTCAGTCTGTTTAGGACTGTGTAAGGACCGTTCCACGGCGATTTCAGCTTGGGAGACAGGCTTTTCCGTCGAGTAGGATTCCATAGCCAAACTTTGTCACCTACGTTGAACGCGTGTCCCGCAGCCTTTGTGTCAAAACGAGTCTTCATCCTCTTAGTGTTCAGGTTGATCCGCTCTCGAGCAAAATGATGCACGTCTTCAAACCGTGCCTGGAGATTTTACATATAATCCTCTGGCGATGAAGGCGTATCTGGAGGGCGACCAAACACTAAATTGGCGGGAAGATCTCTTCCGAATAGCATTTGGGAAGGCGTGAAGCCGGTAGTCTCATGGACGGCACTCCTATAGCCCAGCAGAAAGAGGGCCAGTGAGTTTCTTGTCCCAGTCCTCTTGATTCCTAGATACCAGGAACGAGAGGTTGTTCAAAATAGTGCGATTAAACCTCTCCCCCATGCCGTCGGATTCTGGATGTAAAGGCGAAGTCTGGGTTTTGTCACTTTCGAGAAATTGACATAGTCCTTTAAAAACTGCAGAGGTAACGTTCGTTCCTTAGTCGGAATGAAGTTGCAAAGGGGTTCCATACCTGGAAATCCATTCTTGCACCAATACCTCTGCTACGGTCGTAGCTTCCTGATCCGGAATAGGATACGCTTCGGGTGATTTAGAGAAGTACTCAATGACAACTGAGATGTACTTGTTGCCACCTGCTGTTTGCGGAAGAAGTCCCGAGATGTCGGGAGCAATTCTGTCAAAAGGCGCTCCGACATTATTGTAGGAAGTTCAATGCAAACTCCTTAGCTAACGCCGTTACATTATGTGTGGCGCGGCAGTCGCCTAGCAAGCATAAGATGTTCCTTTCCTACTGCGTAATCGAGAGAGACGTTAACTGCAGCCGACGAGAGAAGACGTCTCCGTCGCTCAGTCTATCTAAGTGTTTGTAATTAATTGTCCGTGTGTAATTGTTGTTTAATAAAGTACCTTGTTTGTTAATATGGTCGTAGCCTTTTCCCCATATTTTGGGGGCTCGACCGTCCTCTCACACTCCAGAGAATTCCTCTAGACATCAACAAGCCAGTGTATTCCCTAAAAGACGATAAGCTTCAGAAGCTCTCATATGGACGAACGCAGTTTGACGAATTTAAATACATGGTTTGAGGTGTGGATTAACTGCTGGACTGCTCCCCATTTCAAGTAGGCTAGATTTTTCTTTTAATTTAGATCGTTATTTTCCTTTTAAACAATTCTGCAGAATTTCTCTAGTTTTTATTTACATTCAGAAACTGTATTCTTTTTCAAAATGTCGTTAAAACTAGGAGACATACATTTAATAGCAAACTCATTGAAATTTGGCAAAACTCAAACTGTTAAAGCATTAAACACCATACTTGGTTTTAAAGAATTTGATCGTTCTTCCCGTACCAAAATACGTAATTTCTCTTCCTTCCCAATCGAATTAGATCTAGAAAAACATAAAGAACAGATATTAAAAGATTTCTCCTTAAATGAGTTTATCTCAGTGGCAAATTTATTACATTTGGAATCAAATGCAAACGAAAAAGATATTTGCAACAGCATTTTTAATGCCCTAACAAATTTGCAAGACTTTCAAAATTCTCTCGACACCAGTTATCTCTCTGATTTAGAACATGACCATCCACTTATTAACACATCGGCAGAAGCGAGTAGCACGAATGTAGGTCAATTTTCCCCTAATGGTGCCTCTGATATAAACAGTGTTCCTGCGATGCAAAACCCAAGCTCTGTTTACCTTACCCAACCGAGTAATGCACAGTTGCCCATTCTAGGCCCCAGCGCAGTTTCAGATATGACTAATCAATTCTGGTATCTTTTAAGAGATATATCTGCAAATAGTAGAAAGTTTTCAGGAGATGATTTGTATTCAATTAAAAGTTTTTTTATAGACTTGGAGGAAAATTTCCAATTATTCCCTTGCATAAGTGATCAACAAAAATTAGTGTTTGCAAAAAGATTGATTACCGGTTCCGCGAAGTCATTTCTGTCGTCGCAAAGAAATCTAAATGCATACGATACGTTTAAATCTGCGTTAATTAACGAGTTTTCAGACACAGTCACGTCAATAGAAATTCATCGGCAGCTTGAAAAAAGAAAAATGCGCCCTAACGAAACATTTACTCAATATTTTAATTCCATGCGCGAATTGGCAAATAGATGCGATTGCGCTATTGACGAGTGTTCTGTTATTCAGTACGTCATAAACGGTATTGAAGGTTCCCGCTCAGACAAAATTATCCTTTATGGGACAACATCATTTTCCGAATTTAAGACAAAATTAAGAACTTACGAAACTTTTGTTAATAACATGCGAGCTAATAGATCAAATTCGTCGAATTTTCGTCACTCACCTGACAGCTCAAACCGCGGTACAGAACAACCAAACCAACAACGAAAACCCTCAAAATTTAATGTTTCTGACACAGCTAACACCCTGCAACGTTGTTTTAACTGCAATGACGTCGGACACAAGTCTAAATGGTGTCCTAACCGCTCTCGAGGCCCGAAGTGCCTAGCATGCAATCTTTTTGGTCACAAGTCGACTGAATGTATCCGAGCTATGCGAAACGATAGTTCTACTTCACCAGCAAAAGTAAATACCGTACGTGAATTTCCTTCTGTAAACATGTGTAAGGAAGTTCTTATTTTTGACAATAAATTCCCCGGATTAGTGGACACAGGTAGCAATTTGACGTTGCTTCGACATTCTGCATGGGTACAAATAGGTTCTCCACCATTATTGAATAACACTAAAGTATTGACGGGTTTCGGTTTTTCGCGAACAAATGTCATTGGTACTTTTGACTGTGATGTTACTATTGACGACCAAATTTTTCCGGTTACTATTTCTGTAGTGCCGAATGCTTGCACAAATTATGACCTCATAATCGGGTGTGACATAATACAGCAAACAAATTTAACCATTTCCCCTGCAGGCGTAATATTTTCAAAACTTCCAACGGCATCTGATCCTGTAGAACCTCAAAATTCTATTATGTCAATTTCTGACGATTCTCCCATCTTTGACATCGGCCCGAATGTCACCAGTCAAACACGCGCTGGCGTTGAGAAGCTGTTGTTGGCTTATGCACCCAATAAAACGAAAACTGCTAACGTTGAACTTGACATCGTGCTCACTGACGACGAGCCAATTTTCCACGCACCCCGACGTTTGCCATTTGCTGAGCGTGATATAGTAGATGCACAAATTGACGAATGGGTCAAAAATGGAATTATTGAGCCATGTTCATCTCCCTACGCAAGCCAAGTGCTAGTTGTAACAAAAAAAGACGGAAAACCTAGAGTATGCATAGATTACAGACGATTAAATCGCAAAATAGTCAAAGATCACTTTCCCCTTCCGTTGATCGAAGACATTTTAGATAGTCTTCAAAATGCCACAATATTTTCTACACTCGATTTACGAAATGCATTTTTCCACGTTCCCGTAAACGAAAAAAGCCGTCCTTATACTAGTTTTGTGACACACAAAGGCCAATATCTCTTCCGATTTATGCCGTTTGGCCTTAGTACATGTCCATCTACCTTTATGCGTTATATAAACGTCGTTTTTCGTGAACTTATTGCTAAGGGCATTGTACTCCCGTACATGGATGATGTTGTCATCCCAGCTACTAGTGAGTCTGAGGCTCTCGAACGCTTAAAAATTGTCCTTGATGTAGCCCGTGATTATGGATTAGACATAAATTTCCGCAAATGCCAGTTTTTACACACTAAAATAGAATTTTTAGGCCATGTAGTAGAAAGCGGTAAACTGTCTCCTTCCCCCTCGAAAACTAAAGCTGTCCTAAATTATCCGGATTTGAAAAATATTAAAGATGTACGCCGATTTTTAGGTCTCACCGGATATTTCAGAAAATTTATTCCTTCATATTCTGCCATAGCAAAACCTCTTAGCGACCTTTTGCGTAAGGACACCCCCTTTCAATTCCAGGCTGAACAAAAAGCCGCATTTGAAAAATTAAAATATTTACTTTCACAACAACCTGTTTTAAGTATTTTTAATCAGAACTCTCCCACTGAAATTCACTCTGACGCGTCAATAGATGGCTTGGGGGCAGTCCTAATGCAAAAATCCATGCAAGATAACTCTTTTCATCCTGTATTTTATATGTCCAAAAAGACCTCTGATAGTGAACGAAAGTATACAAGTTTTGAGCTGGAAGTCCTTGCCGTTGTTGAAGCCCTAAAGAAGTTTCGGATTTACGTTTTAGGTACTCACTTCAAAATTATCACGGACTGTGATGCCTTCGTCAAAACCTTAAATAAAAAAGATCTCAACACTCGTATCGCTAGATGGGCCTTATACCTTCAGGACTTTAACTTTACTATAGAACATCGCAACGGCTCAAAAATGGCTCATGTCGACGCACTTAGTCGTAATCCCTGTTGCATGACCATTCAGAACAGTGTTCATATTCAGTTCCTTAAGGCCCCTCCTCAGACAGAAATTTTTCTGAGTCGTGTTTTGAGGAACAATTTCCTACCCCCCTCACAAAAGCTCCTATCGCGAAATGCGATAGCTCGCGTGTCCGTTACTGATGGGAAATTTATGACCCGTTGGCGGGTTGGGAGATTTTGACCTGTGACCTCCGTCTACATGCCCCCGCTGCCTGAGCAGAATTTATTTTCAGTTGAGTGTATTCGTTCGAACCATAGGCGCAACCACGGAGGGGGCTATGGGGGCTGAAGCCCCCCCTTAAGGTAGAAAGTTAGAAGTGAAAAGCGTTAAAAAATGAAAACTGTCGCTAATGAAATAATTTTTTTTAGTTCTTTCTTTCTTTTTTTAACTGTCCTCAAATTATTTCTAACCAATAAAGTTTTTAAATAAATGCTCACAGTTAGTTGAAACACTCTTACACACGGTTACAACGTTGCTCAAAAGATCAGATAATTATTTATGACTCTATAATGAGTTACATTGCTTATGTTCTATGGAACAGTCAAGTAATACCGAATATTTTGACGTTATAAGAGAGTTGTAACTAACAGAGATCACTATGACTGAGTTCAGCAATATTATGTAGCCCATTCCCCCCCCCCTAAACTAAAATCCTGGGTGCGCCACTGGTTCGAACAGATTTAAATTGCAGGATACTCAATGATAAATTACAAGTATAATAAAAATTTTATTTAATTTGCAAAGGAGACTGCAATTTGTAAAGTGTTGTTATAAAAATTAACATTTTAAAAGAAAATATCGAAGCGCGAATATGAGAAATTTTACATCGTAATTATTCTACTATATAGTTACGCTGAACCCTAACTGGCTGACTCAATTTGTAAAGATTCCAGGCAAACCACTTCGATGTAAATATTTTACCTCCATTACTCCAAAAAGATTAAAAACCAGAAAAAGCCTAATAACACCCACACCATTCATACGATCCGCTTGAAATTTTTCATAACTATGTATAAAAATATAAAAACAATCTCTGTTACTTTGAAAATCTGAAAACCTACCGGTTCCCTAATTTTTTTATGAGATTTTTTGCCATTTTCAGCTCCATTTTATTTCAGAGATTCAAAAAAGCGAATAATTTGAGTGGAAAAATTAGACTTTCAAAGTGTAAAAAAATTGTCATATTCACGTCACGGTTATCTATCTGCCTTTGAAGGGAAAATTGTGATTCATTCCTTTAAAATTGTTTTTCTAGATTACATAGTTTATTTATTTATTTTTTCACAAATAAATCGTCTGCATGGATATGAGAATGACTGTGAACACAAAACGAAATCTTTTGAATGCCATAAGTTTCCGCGCGTTTCCAGAAGAGGATGAAATTCGATTTGGGTGTATAATAAAAATTGAATAGGAAGTTATTTATTTTAGGTAGACGAAGACTAAATGTATTCAGTGTAGACATTTTCGTCGAATGTTTTTTCAAGCGCCCGTTGTATTTGCCTCCACAACGGGCTTTGATTTCTAGTTTGGTTAATATGATGAAAAAGTGACATAAAAATAATACATTTTTTTAAAACTTCCTTATATACATAATTGCTTAAATCTGGGCGTTGAAAAACACTTTCATTAAAAGTATGCAGTTGCGACAAATTAAAATATGCATAATAGTTTACACGATTGATTGTGTAAAATATTTTCGTGTATAATACAAATTTACCTACTTCCTAGTCCTTGACTTTATTTTCTGATCTTTAATATATATATAATAACTTTAAAAAGTGGCAATTTGGGGCGAAATAGGAATTTTTTCCCTCGAAAACACAATTTTTGCGAATTTTCAAAATCGATATCAGCAGAGTACGGATAGTTTTTTCTTGGGTTGGCTAATAAGCGTGTTCTTTTTTTTTTTTTTTTAAAGAAATTAAGTTTATCAATACAAAATTATATCTCATACAACCCCCCCTCCCCGAAAAAAAATTCTGGCTACGCTCCTTTCCTCATCGATTAGCATATAACGACTATGTTACATCATAAAACTATTAAAAGTGGCGTTTTTTCCGCTCACCGGATTTTTGAAATCTGTATCAGCCGAATGCTGGAAAGTTGTTCCTGGGTTAGTAAGTAACTGCTCAACCCCCTCCCCTCCTAAAAATAAAAAAACGGACAATATCTTCAGATGGCACTGGCTCATTTAAAATCGGGTATTTTAGCGAAAGCATTTCCAAAAATAAAATTTACCGGATTTTGGAAATCTTTAATAGTTCTGCGGTAAAAATGCTTCTTATTTTTAGAGTGTATCATATAAAGAAGTTTCCGCGCTCGTCTGATATCGATTTCAAAATTCGGAAAAATTGTGTTATCGGGAAGAAAATGTTTATTTTGGCCCTAATTCCCAAATTTAAAGGCGTTGGCGCCACCGGAAGACATTGTCGAACTTCGAAATAAATTACAGGGTTATTATCCAACCCAAGTGACAACTTTTCTGACCTCGGCTGATACCGATTTCGAAATTTTGCAGACTGTGTGTTTTCTGGAAAAAAATATATCCAGAACAGATAGAATCCAGACTATATATGTACACTACTGGTCAAAAGTATTGAAAGTTTCAGAATCTAACCATCTTTTCAAGAATAATACCACAAAAAATGGACAAAAAACTTGTTAGATTTATATCTTTTTAAGAATTTTTGAATTATAATTAGCGGTACGGAATTTTCGCAAATAAAAACAGAAAATTCGCAGGAAAAAATATGAAGGTTTGAAATTTTAATAAAATTCGCATAAATTACTTACAAAACATTTAATGTGCTGATACTTGCAGCCCCAGATGTGCAAAATAATTGAACTATCTGGAAATAAACTCCATTTGTTGCATTTGATTTCATGTGCAAAAAAGTTCATACAGAGTTTTTTCAGATGTGTTTTATCATTGTGTTCAGATCTAAATTCCCTGATTGTTGTTCAAGAGTTATTTTCAACATTTCTAATTTGTTCCACAAATGGGGAGCAAATGGTTAACTTGAACCAGGCGAAATACACGAAAGATGAGAAATAAAATGACATAGTCAATTAATATCGTTTTGATATGGCAATAATGAAACAAAAAATTAGATGGTTCGGGGGGGGGGTCTTCCCCTGACGAGGCTCAAACAGCCGAGTTTCCTATCTATCTATCTATATCTATCTATCTATCTATATATATATTATATATATATATATAACTAATAAGTAAAACACAATATGTACTGCAAATAAGATATACCTCGCATTACATATACACAGTGGAACCTCCTAAAGTGACCACCTTCGTAAAGAGACCACAAGTCTATACTGACCACTTTTGTAAATTTTCCCTTTCTAATCACCACACATTGCAACCTTTGTAAGTTGACCACTTTATAAGATGATCAATTTTGTTGATTCCGAGGGTGGTCACATAAGGCAAGTTCCACTGTGTATATATATATATATATATATATATATTGTGCTAAAGGTCTGGTATGTAAAATTATATTTCTAATTTTTGTTATATTTTTGATTTCTTCTTTCCTTTATATAGTAGGGTAGGGCCCAGATGTGTGGAGTTAATATCTCTTCTGATATGCCACACAACCGAAACCCTACTATTTGGTTTGCTGTAAATTATAATCCACTGTTTGTGGCCCCTGACGATGGTGACAGTGGTTATAATTTCCGTTCCATTATATTATCACAATAATTCTTGCACTTTATTTGGCTTCAAAATCTGGTTTCTAATTCTTGCTAATAGCTGTTATATTCTTATGCGAGATATGTCTTATTTGTAGTATGTTTTGTGTTTTACTTGTTAGTTATATATATATATATAAACTCGGCTGTTCGAGCCTCGTCAGGGGGACCCCTATGACCCCCCCTAATTTTTTAGTTTCATTATTGCCATATTAAAACGATATTAATTAACTATGTCATTTTATCTCTCACCTTTCGTGCTTTTCGCCTGGTAACCCTATGTTGAAATTTTTATGATTGTAACCTATTTATAGAAAAATACATGGGATGCATATCTACACCTTACGAAATATTGTAACAATGGATTAAAGTTGTTGCGAACTAATAGTATTTAAATATATGTAAAATTATGTCGCTTTTTTGGGACAATTCAATAAAGGGGGTGAGAGATAAAATGACATATTCATTAATAAAAGGCTGCTTTAGTTATTAAGAATGTAATCAACCACACCTAGAAAACAAGTGCAAATAAGCATTTATATTTTTAAAAAATAAGCCTCAATATGTTGAAATCAATATCGTCCAATGTAACTAAGAAACACTCGTGAAATCAGCTTTCAAACAAAATAAATTGCACTGAAATCAGCTCATCAGCTTGTGAGCCAAGATCCTGTAATCAGAGGCATCTTCACGTGTCGGGCGTTTCAGTTTTGTATCCTCCCAATTAAATTAATTAAATATCAATGAGCACAATTTGCATTGCCCAGCACGGAGTAAAATTTACACTGATATAACATTGAAGAAGTTTAAATGCACAGAAAATTTTAAATATGATCCTAAAAGCAAATTCTAATACTTTTGAGTTAGTTAAACACTTCATTTGATTGAGAAATTTCAAATCGGCTTAGAAATATTTTTGTGAGTAGTATGTTTTTGGATGTATTAATACCACAGAGAATTTTTTAAAAATGGTTAATATGAACAAATTCTTTAAATATATTCTGTTTTTTCCTCCCTTTTAGCCAACAGAATAAATAATGCCCGCTATAGCTGCGTCCGTACTTCAAAATTTCGATGCGTAAACAATGTTTTTCCTTCATTTTTGATCAGTCATCATATTTAAATCGGGATTCATTTTGAGTTATTCAAAAAGCTATACTGTGGTCCTGGGACAATATACGAAAAAGGGGTCCCATCCAGCTGACCCTGACCCGACCCACCGAGAGGGGAGGAGGGGCAATTGCCTCGAATTCCACTCCTAGAGGACGCATGTTGCGAATTTTTGGCGCACAAGTCTCACGGGGAAATAAAATAATTGTGTCTTCCAAAACCTCTTCTGGATCACTAAGACGCATTCACGTACTAAAGTTTAAACATGCAATAAGAAAGGAAAAGAAAGGCGCCAATATATTTGACTGATTACTAATGAAGCTTTTGTAACGGATAAGTATAAAAATACATCTGGGACCCGAAAACGTAAGATGTAGAACTGCAATCAGAGGGTAGTATGAAAAGAAGGCGGACATTGTTGGAAGTTGGAATTACAGGGGAAAAAAAAAAAAAAAAAAAGATGCGGATGATTAATAGTCAAGTTCGATTAAAATTTGTCAAACACTCTGGTCACTAGTGACTTTCGGATTAGATGATGTGAGTTTGCCTATTCGATTGCGCGTGCATAGATACACACACACACATATAAATTAGTCCAATATGTTTTTACTTACTGGATAATACTATTTACTTATATTTCTTTTTAACCTTTACTTATATACTAAAGGTCCTTTTCTTTAGCATTTTATATAGCTGTGTGAAAAATTATATACAAGTAAAATATATATATATGTATATATATAGGTAATGAGCGTAATGAATAGTGCTTTAGTTGATTACCGAACATCAGAAGGAAACTTCGATATATATGGAATTACAAAAGAGAAATAAACTTTCCTACAATTTTAGGTTGAAGCTGCTTCACCTAAAAAAGTTTGTGCATTTAAACTTTTTAAATATTATATAAGTGGAAATTGTACTGTGCAATGTAAATTGTCCCTCCATTTACATCATCCATCCGAAACAAATCTATTCCTTTTCAATACAAACCAAGCCTTTAAACAGAGAGTTTTTCTGCGAGGAGTCGTAAATCAAGTTCCTCCTTCTCCCCTTTTCATCTCTGCGGGTGGTAACGCAACAGGTGGGCAAGTGGGGGTGGAAAACATCTGAAAATTTTTCATCAAAAATGTGTAAATAAATCGCTAAAAATCAAATTTATGGATTAGATAAAAAATACTTATGTATTTGAAAAGGCAAAGTGCACTGCAATTTTTCTATCTTTACCAAATTTCAAAAAAGTTAGTCTGGTCTGAGAAAATCGCAGTTGACTGTCAGAATTCGTGTCTTTGTAGATAGATGATTGTGTTTAATATTAAATAAAAAATACATCAAAGCAATATTTCTAAAATCTGAAAGATGGAAAAGGTGAGAAGTCTTTCAAGAAAACAACAATGAAAGAAAAATTTAAAAATATTAATTTAGTGCCGAGATATTACTTGAAAACCGAAGTAATAAAATTCCCATTGCTTAACATGGAAAGGAAACTTCTTTCGATCTGTCTGAGGAAGAGCCTTAAGGCTCTTCCTCAGAGCCTTAAGAGCCTTAAGGCGCACCCACGGAGGGGGCTATGGGGGCTGAAGCCCCCCCCCCTGCCTAAACCTGGAGAGTTAGATGCGAAAAGCTTTAAAAATTGAAAATTCTCACTTATGAATTAAAATATTTTATTTTAAAAAATTGTCTTCAAATTATTCCTGTTTTTTTTGTGGGGGTATTAATTTAAGCGGGGGGATGTTGGTTTTTAAATAAATACTTCTAGTTAGTGTATAAAATAAAGTTAAACTTGAGTACAACATCAATGAAAAGATTGGATAATTATTTATGACTCTATAACGAGTTACGTTGATAGTGGTCTTGTGTTTTATGGGCAAGTGGTGATGAATACTTTGATGTTAAGAGTTATAACGATAATCGGGGTCACTATAACAGAGTTCAGAAGTATTTGTAACCCCAGCCCCCACTAAACCAAAATTCTGGGTGCGCCACTGTATATATATATATATACATATATACACACAGTGGAACTTGCCTTATGTGACCACCCTCGGAATCAACAAAATTGATCATCTTATAAAGTGGTCAATTTACAAAGGTTGCAATGTGCGGTGATTAGAAAGGGAAAATTTACAAAAGTAGTCAGTATAGACTTGTGGTCACTTTAGGAGGTTCCACTGTGTATATGTAATGCGAGGTATATCTTATTTGCAGTACATATTGTGTTTTACTTATTAGTTTTATATATATATATATATATATAGATAGATAGATAGATAGATAGATAGGAAACTCGGCTGTTCGAGCCTCGTCAGGGGAAGACCCCCCCCCCCTGAACCCCCTAACTTTTTGTTTCATTATTGCCATATCAAAACGATATTAATTGACTATGTCATTTTATCTCTCATCTTTCGTGTATTTCGCCTGGTTCAAGTTAACCATTTGCTCCCCATTTGTGGAACAAATTAGAAATGTTGAAAATAACTCTTGAACAACAATCAGGGAATTTAGATCTGAACACAATGATAAAACACATCTGAAAAAACTTTGTATGAACTTTTTTGCACATGAAATCAAATGGAGTTTATTTCCAGATAGTTCAATTATTTTGCCCATCTAGGGCTGCAAGTATCAGCACATTAAATGTTTTGTAAGTAGTTTATGCGAATTTTATTAAAATTTCAAACCTTCATATTTTTTCCTGCGAATTTTCTGTTTTTATTTGCGAAAATTCCGTACCGCTAATTATAATTCAAAAATTCTTAAAAAGATATAAATCTAACAAGTTTTTTGTCCATTTTTTGTGGTATCATTCTTGAAAAGATGGTTAGATTCTGAAACTTTCAATACTTTTGACCAGTAGTGTACATATATATTCTGGATTCTATCTGTTCTGGATATATTTTTTTCCAGAAAACATACAGTTTGCAAAATTTCGAAATCGGTATCAGCCGATATCAGAAAAGTTGTCACTTGGGTTGGATAATAACCTGTAATTTTTTTCGAAGTTCGACAATGTCTTCCGGTGGCGCCAACGCCTTTAAATTTGGGAATTAGGGCCAAAATAGACATTTTCTTCCCCATAACACAATTTTTCCGAATTTTGAAATCGATATCAGACGAGCGCGGAAACTTCTTTATATGATACACTCTAAAATTAAGAAGCGTTTTTACCGCAGAACTATTAAAGATTTCCAAAATCCGGTAAATTTTATTTTTGGAAATTCTTTCGCTAAAATACCCGATTTTAAATGAGCCAGTGCCATCTGAAGATATTGTCCGTTTTTTTATTTTTAGGAGGGGAGGGGGTTGAGCAGTTACTTACTAACCCAGGAACAACTTTCCAGCATTCGGCTGATACAGATTTCAAAAATCCCCTCCCCCCCCCCCAATTTTTTTTCTGTGGGGGGGGGGGGTAGCCTATTTTGGCCGAAATTCCCGTAGGCACCAGCATGCCATAAGTTAGTCTTCTTTTCAAAAAGAAAAAAAAAAAGAACACGGTTATTAGCCAACCCAAGAAAAAACTTTCCGTACTCTCTGATATCGGTTTTGAAAATTCGCAAAAATTGTGTTTTCGAGGCAAAAAAATTCCTATTTCTCCCCAAATTGCCATTTTTAAAAGTTTATATATATATATATATTAAAGATCAGAAAACAAAGTCAAGGACTAGGAAGTAGGTAAATTTGTATTATACACGAAAATATTTTACACAATCAATCGTGTAAACTATTATGCATATTTTAATTTGTCGCAACTGCGTACTTTTAATGAAAGTATTTTTCAACGCCCAGATTTAAGCAATTATGTATATAAGGAAAGTTTAAAAAAATGTATTATTTTATGTCACTTTTTCATCATATTAACCAAACTAGAAATCAAAGCCCGTTGTGGAGGCAAATACAACGGGCGCTTGAAAAAACATTCGACGAAAATGTCTACACTGAATACATTTAGTCTTCGTCTACCTAAAATAAATAACTTCCTATTCAATTTTTATTATACACCCAAATCGAATTTCATCCTCTTCTGGAAACGCGCGGAAACTTATGGCATTCAAAAGATTTCGTTTTGTCATTCTCATATCCATGCAGACGATTTATTTGTGAAAAAATAAATAAATAAACTATGTAATCTAGAAAAACAATTTTAAAGGAATGAATCACAATTTTCCCTTCAAAGGCAGATAGATTACCGTGACGTGAATATGACAATTTTTTTACACTTTGAAAGTCTAATTTTTTCAGTCAAATTATTCGCTTTTTTGAATCTGAAATAAAATGGAGCTGAAAATGGCAAAAAATCTCTTAAAAAATGAGGGAACCGGTGGGTTTTCAGATTTTCAAAGTAACAGAGATTGTTTTTTATATTTTTATACATAGTTATGAAAAATTTCAAGCGGATCGTATGAATGGTGTGGGTGTTATTAGGCTTTTTCCGGTTTTTAATCTTTTTGGAGTAATGAAGGTAAAATATTTACATCGAAGTGGTTTGCCTGGAATCTTTACAAATTGAGTCAGCCAGTCAGGGTTCAGCGTAACTATATAGTAGAATAATTACGATGTAAAATTTCTCATATTCGTGCTTCGATATTTTCTTTTAAAAGGTTAATTTTTATAACAACACTTTACAAATTGCAGTCTCCTTTGCAAATTAAATAAATTTTTTATTATAGTACTTGTAATTTATCATTGAGTATTCTGCAATTTAAATCTGTTCGAACGAATACACTCAAGTGAAAATAAATTTTGCTCAGGCAGCGGGGGCATGTAGATGGAGGTCACAGGTCAAAATCTCCCAACCCCGCCAACGGGTCATAAATTTCCCATCAGTAACGGACAGGCGAGCTATCGCATTTCGCGATAGGAGCTTTTGTGAGGGGGGTAGGAAATTGTCCCTCAAAACGCGACTCAGAAAAATTTCTGTCTGAGGAGGGGCCTTAAAGCACAGCAGACGGATGAACAGATCACAGCGATAAAAACGCTTCTTCAAACCGCAGCTCATGACAACTACATCGTGAAAAATGATCTTCTGTATAAAACAGTGAATGGCAAAGACCTCCTGGTAGTTCCCGAGAGCATGCAAGCCAACATCATCAAAGCAGCACATGAACGTGGTCATTTCGCTGTTGTTCGCACAGAAGAGATCCTGAACAAGGACTATTTCATTCCACACTTAAAAGACAAAATTAAACAGTGCATCCAAAATTGTGTTACATGTATTCTCAACAACCGTAAACGCGGAAAGCAAGACGGACTGCTACACCCGATTGACAAGGACGATACACCTCTACATACCTACCATGTCGACCATTTAGGACCTCTTGCCACCACTTCCAAGCGTTATAAACATATTTTTGTGGTAATAGATGCCTTTACAAAATTTACATGGCTCTATCCAACTAAATCAACGGACGCCGCAGAAGTAATCAATCGGTTAGAAAATCAAAGATCGGTCTTCGGAAATCCATCGCGTATCATATCGGACAGAGGACCAGCTTTCACCTCAACCGCTTTTGAAGAATACTGTTCCAAACAAAACATCGTTCATATCTCCATCACAGCAGGCCTACCGAGATCTAATGGCCAGGTTGAACGCCAGAATACTACCATTATAGCTGTTCTTTCCAAATTGTCTATTGACAATCCAGAAAAATGGTATTCCCATGTACCCGCCTTACAGCAAATCATAAACTCGACATTCCAAAGGAGTATAAACACCACTCCATTTGAACTCCTTTTTGGCACAAAAATGAAATCTGAACACGACTTAAAAATTCTCGAACTCATCAACGACGAGGTAAAAGCTGCATTTGAACAACACCGCGACGACCTTCGTAAAGATGCTAAACAACAGATCACCAAGGTTCAAGAAGAAAATCGCCGAACGTACAACCTTCGACGCAGGCAAGCTCCACAATTCCAGTTGCATGATCTAGTTGCAATCAAACGAACCCAATTTGGTCCTGGATTAAAACTGAAGCGAAAATTCCTTGGACCCTATAAAGTCACAAAAGTGAAAAACAATGACACATATAATGTCGAAAAATGTGCTTTCTTCGACGGTCCATCCAAAACCTCCACCTGCGCAGAGTTCATGAAACCTTGGACCAGCACTGTCGAACACATAACTTGAACTGTGTTCAATATTTTTTTTCTTCTTCACCGAAGGACTTAAGACTATATTGAGAAACCTTTTTTTTCCTTTACCCTTCGAATGACTTTAAAATTTAATTATTATAATTCATTTTCTTTTCTTTATTTTAGCACTTCTTAATTGCAGCATTATTCCAGTATTCAAGTTTTGCATTATATTATTCTTCCTGTGGTAATGTATAACTGTACTGCTCATTGTTAAGCTCCTTTTTTCTAAATACATAAGCTAGTGATTGTTTTGTTGTTGTAGTGATAAGCTATTGATTTGTTTAAAAAAAATAAATAAAAATCAACTATTCTGTAACTTCAGGCGAGGTCGCCTTAGCGGTCATGATGGCCGAATGTAGGAAGTTCAATGCAAACTCCTTAGCTAACGCCGTTACATTATGTGTGGCGCGGCAGTCGCCTAGCAAGCATAAGATGTTCCTTTCCTACTGCGTAATCGAGAGAGACGTTAACTGCAGCCGACGAGAGAAGACGTCTCCGTCGCTCAGTCTATCTAAGTGTTTGTAATTAATTGTCCGTGTGTAATTGTTGTTTAATAAAGTACCTTGTTTGTTAATATGGTCGTAGCCTTTTCCCCATATTATAGCGATGTAGTCTCCACAGCTACCCCAGCAAACACATACCTGCTGGCGGAGTACCTTGCCAGTGCCTTTCTGCCTTTACGTCCAGCACTGGCCCGGCACTGAAAAAGTAACTGAATCGTACCAAAAGTGGTCGCCCGAGAAGTACCTTGCCAGATGCCCTGGAAGGCAACGGCACTCTGCTGGCATACTGCATGTGCCGGCCGTTACTCACAATAAAGGCACTGGCCCATGAAGTTTATAATGCCCAAAATGAAACGGCCGGGTGCCGGCTATTATTAAAAATAAAGGCACTTGCCTGGTACCTTAACAGTGACTACAATATAATGGCACGGTACCAGATTAGTGCCTATTTACAGTAACGCTGCCATAATTAAAATATGAGCCAGTGGCGGATCCGGGGTAGGGGGGCTTATTCATCAACCCATTCAAAAAACAAAAAAAAGACATTGCTTAAGGGTAACATTTTAAGATAAAAAAAACTAGATACATGAAAAATTAAAAACAACAGCAAAATCCATTAGTACATCATTTGCAAATTATGTTCGTCCAACATTAGTGAATTGTGTGCAGTTTTCACAAACTGCAATTTTCTTACAAATTTTCATTTTCAAAAGATATTTTTTTTTATGAGAGGATATAACACATGTCAAAACCTACATAAAATCATTTATAAACAGTTTAATTTCAATATCTCATAATTAAAGAGATTTTATAAATGAGTTATAATACTTTACGGTTGATATATGTATGTATATATTAGTCAAAATCATATTGGATATAATAAATAAAGTTGCACTATATATATATATATATATATATATATATATATATATATATATATATATATATATATATATATATATATATATATATATATATATATATATATATATGGTTACACATAACTTTAGAGTAACATTTTGCTTTATTGTACATTTTGTTTTGATCAAATGATTTTTTTGATGTTAGCTATTCTGAAAAGACATTTCTATATACCTGTTGTACCTACATGACTCAAATTTCTTGAAGGAAAATACTTTTATACACTATAATATGCAATGAGATTTTGTATATTAAAAACAGTGTAAGTAAAATTTTACCTGTTATGTTTCTAATTAATCCAGGGCATTATCCCAGTTAAATCCAAATCCAAGGCATGCAAATGTGAACTAACAAAAATCTCACCGTTGAAATAGTGTTATTAAAGTAACTATTCCTAACGATGAGATCTTGTTAGTCTGGAACAGTTTAAAAATACCAATTAAACACTTTGGAAAGATGTAAATGCATGAAACCGCTAAAAACTTTAAAACCTTGAGATTCCAAAATGTAATTCGCCAATTTTCAAAATATCACTGAAGCAGTAAATAGCTTGGCGACAGACCCTCCCCACCAAACCACTAATATTTAACTTCGCGTTTCATAAGAATTTACTGTCAAATAAAAAGATAACAGTTCGATTTTTGCTGCCTTCTTTCGAGATCGTTTAGGATTCCTCGGCAGAGAGAGAGGCGGATGGAGGTCTTTCTTATGAGGCCCGTAAGGGGAATCGAAATATAGAATAAAGTAAATATAATTCCTAAATGAACCCCATTGCGTACATTCTATTTTTGACTATTACATGAAAATACTGTCTCATTGCTTAATTTCTAACAAAATAACTACAGGAGCTCAACGTAGAAAAAGTCTGCAAATATGTTTTTCAGGAAAAGTTTAGCAAAATTGTAAAAAATTAATATAAATTATAAAAATTTTAAGAATAAAATTCACCTCGTACTTCACCCCACTATGTACAGAATTGTACCCCAATTCTGTACATAGTGCGGGTTTCACTGTCGCTGTAGTAAACCTTTTTATAGCATATGAACTTCTCCCCTTACACCCCTCCCTCAAAAAAAAAAAAAAAAAAAGAAAGAAAGAAAGAAGAATCTTAGCAATGACCCTTGCCTTTGGGTGCCCGGAACTTGTATCCCCTAACACTTCTACCGAGTATGAATGTGAAAAAATATTATTTAATTAAAATAACGAAATTTTATGCTAACACTACGAAATAAATACAGGCCCATTACTGCCAAATAGTGCTGGTCCGGTACATTTTAAGCAGTACCACGCCGTTAACTTTTCTGTGCATGTCATAGGCACATGGCAGTTCGCCGTTACCAGTTATGTACTGACGAATATGCACTTTTCAGACACTGGCACTCCAATGACTTCCAGTCGATGGCAATCTACCTTGCTCCTGGTAGACGGCACTTTGCCAGCACGACGGGTACCCGGCCGGCATTTTGCGGGCAGTAGTGTGTTTGCTGGGACGTTTCTTCGGCTTTTACGGACAGCACAGGCGTCACAAGCTTGACACCACTTTTCAACGTCGGCACGAGCCCTAGCCCAGTAGAAGCGCTCGCGAACTTTCTGCAGAGTCTTCATAATGCCAAAATGGCCCCCAGTTAAGCCTTTATGCAATTCTTCTAGAACCTTCGGAATCCTCGAACGAGGGAGTACTAACTGCCATCGGAGCATCTTGCCGTCGTCCGACTCCCATTTACGAACAGGACTCTGTTTCTCAGGCGAAGCGAATCCCACAAAGCCCAGTATTGTTTCGTTACCAGACTATATGACGACATTTCTTGCCAGCTGGGCTTAGCGCTGGATTTTTCCAAAAATTGCACAATAGGTTTAATGTCGCTATCTGCTAATTGGTGCGCCCGAAGATTTACGTCACTCCAGGATCCTGAGATGGTACAGAGGATGTAACTTGGCGTACAACGGGAAGTTTCAGATGATAATTTTTCTCTGCCCTGGAGCAATATTAACAACTTTCTATGCAGGGTCTTCTCGACAAAGTATTTGCGTTTCCATGAGATGATCCTTTCCGATGACGTATTTCTATGTCATATTCTAGCAATCTCTGTATCCACCTGGCTATATGGCCCACCGGATTCTTGAAATTTAGAAGCCAGGTTAAAGAGGCATGATCCATTCGGAGCAGGAACTTTCGGCCGTACAGGTAATGATGGAAATGCTTCACGGCCTTAACGATAGCAAGAAGTTCCTTTCTCGTAGCACAATAGTTAGGTTCTGCCTTCGAAAGGCATTTTCTCCAGTAAGCAATTATGTGTTCTTGGTCATCTATCTCTTGGGACAAAACGGCTCCAACACTCTCCTTACTTGCGTCTGTGTCCAGATAAATGGCTTATCAGGATGAGGAAACGCGAGAATCAGCGCATATGTTGAAGCTGTCTTCAGTTCATTGAATGCATCCTCACATTCTTCAGTCCATTGAAATTTTTTTCCAGTCTCGGTAAATTTGTGAAGTGGTCTTGCAATTTGAGAAAAACTCTTCACGAATTTTCGATAGTAAGTAAACAGTCCGAGAAAACTTCGCAACTCATGGGCATTCTCAGGACGACTTCAGTTCTTGACTGCGGACGCCTTTTCGGTATCGGTTCGGACTCTGTGGGCGGATATTATGTGCCCAAGATAACGTACTTCCCGACGAAACAGACTGCACATAGATGGACAAAGTTTCAAGTTTGCCTCTTTTAATTTCTGCACCACCTTTCGGATGTTCTCTAGATGTTCTTCGAAAGTCTTCTCGACGACGATGATATCATCCAAATACGCGAGACATGCTTCGTAGGAAGTCCTCTCAATACTGTCTCCATTAGACGCTCGAATGTAGCTGGTGCGTTGCAGAGTTCAAAAGGCATAACTTTGAACTCCCATAATCCTTGTCCAGTAGCCAACCAGGGCCGACCAAAAAGCGTGTGCGACGTATGCGACCACATCCTTTTTTTTTTTTTTTTTGAGAGAGAGAGGGGGGGGGCGAAATGAGAAAAATAAGTGGTAAAACTTTAAATATCAGGTTGTAACGAAAGTTTTCCGCCAGCTTTGCTTGAGTCAGTTCACGCGGTACGCAGCTATTGACCTTATGTGCCAAGTTTATGCGTTGCTTAGCGCGACTAATGGACACGGCACTAAGGTCTGACTCTTTCAGTTAGCTCTCGAGTGGATGAATATTTTATCTTCTTCCACAAATTCTGGTATGCGGGCCTCATCAGCATCAGTAGGCTGGCCAGAGCGCTCTGCTTCTTTAATATCCTAGTCCTAGTTTTTAAACTTTCGGTACCAAATCTTCACAGTGTCACATGATACAACAGTAGTACCTTAAGCTGTACACATGATTCAGTGTCATTCTGTAGCTGACTTTTTGCGACAGAAATGAGAGTAAATGGTGGATCAATCTGGTAGCGTGATAGTTCCATTTCAGACCCCTTATACTTAATCATAACGATATTGTTTTACAGATTTCACAACACAGTGCTCTAAAACAAGTCTTTTCTTTCAAATAACAAAAATCGTTTTAGAAAATATTGGCAAAGACACCAACGCGAACTGCTTGTGCAGGCAATACTTGGAGTGGCGGAAAACTTTCGTTACAACCTAATATTTACGAATCTTATGTATGTTTGAATTCAAATCATCATTTGAATGAGTTTTTAGTTCAACAAATAAATTTTGCTTGAAGATTCAGTAAAGAGACGCTTCAAGAAGCGTTTCGCTGCATTGTTTTGACTGAACTGAACAAATGTAGATATTGAGTCTTATATCACATGTTTAGTCTGTCTGTCGCGTCGGCTTGCAATGGCGACCGACCTGAAACTGAAGGCAGACCTTAGGTTACGTGACTACTCCCTGCAAACCTTTTTATGCTCTAGAATAGTGCTTCCTGAGCTGCTGATCACCGATAATGGGGAGAAAAAAAAATCTTCGGACCTGCGTCAGTTAAAATAAAGCAGCTTCTACCCTCACCGTCTCAATCAAAATTTCTTTAGTCTTCTTAAAAAAAATGCTTTTGTAGAAGGTAGTTGAGAAGTTTAAATAGCCTCAAAATAGACATTATTATTATTAATTTTTCGCGAACAGGAGACTAAATCTTAACTGATGACCAGTGATTATGAAAAATTTTGATTAGTTATATCATAACTTATCCGTAAAAACAATTTTAATGCATGATATAGTAACCAAACAACCTTAATAAAAATAAACAACAACCTTGATGAATAAGAAATCAATATGTCAGCAATTATTTCGTTTACTGACTAAGTATAAAATAAAATTCGCCCTTTCTTAAGAGAATTCTTAGTATTCTTTTCCAATTACCTTTTAAGAAACCTTTGTGTTCTTTCCCGATTGTTTTGAAAATTTGCTTTCAAAGTTTTGTTTTACCTAAATTTACACGTTTTGAGGTGTCCTGAATCAGAAAATCTCCTTTTTTAGGAGTTGACTGTGTATCTGCTATCACAATATCCCAAAAACCTAACAGCAGCAGGAAGTCAAAATTTGTACTCTGAAACTCTATCCCATTAAATTGACTCATTAAGGGTTTTTTCCCAAACTGATTGATTAATTTAATACAGAGTTGTGGCTGAAAAAAAAAATCGGGCGTAACTTCTTTATACTGGAAAAGAAACAGTAGCCAGAATCGAATATTCTGAATTCGGACCACGCGGTAATCTGCTTATAAATTAAAGTAATGGAAGGCTCACAGAAAAACGGACCGCCAAACCTAATTTTTCTAATCAAGGACTTCAAAATTTGGAAATTTAGAAAAAAACTCGGTTTCAAAAATTTGATCCTAAACCTGTACTTTTCTACCTTATTTAAATAGGGAAAAAAGGGACTAGGGTGTTGCTTGATGGGAAAATGGCTGCCTACATCTATTCTATATTGCGTTAATCTCGTACGACCAAAGTCACCCGAAGTACGAGAGAAGAGGTCTTCAAATTCCGCTATTACTTTC
Organism: Cheiracanthium punctorium; assembly: GCA_038373885.1. Classification (NCBI taxonomy): domain Eukaryota; kingdom Metazoa; phylum Arthropoda; class Arachnida; order Araneae; family Cheiracanthiidae; genus Cheiracanthium; species Cheiracanthium punctorium. The sequence continues at coordinate 134,239 of JAWZYV010012350.1, read as the reverse complement.
TCCGTAGCGCTTTTCTGTTCCGATGTTAAATTGGGTCTTGTAGTTCCTTCGTCAGACACTCAGATGATTTAGCTGTCATTAGGTTGGTATTCTTATTAATGCAGGTAACTCTCACTGGAATGTTAGTTCTCGAAAGTCCACAAGTGTTGCACCCACAAGTACTCCTCTGACAGAATCAGTATTGTTTGGGCGTTCAATCAATCCAAATCGGAATTTATCAAGTTCTTTTACTGTTCCAGAAATTATAGAATCGGAGGTAGAGTGATATCAGTCTGGGCTATTATTTGCTGAACAGGTAAAACGGCTTCATTTTTAATGTCGAACGCAGCTATTTCTTCAGAGTCTGAACGAAGCTCATTATTCTTAAAGTCCAAGCTAAATTTGTGTGATTTTAGAAAGTCCGGTCCGAGAATGAAAGAATCCGTAATATTGGCGATCCACATGGTCGTATCCGGCATTGTCTCGCGTTCTCGTCTCGTCTGGCGAGACGAGACAGGCAATTTTTTGCGAGACGAGACAGAGTCTTGTCTCGCGCGAGATTTCTCGCGAGAATTTCTCATCTCGCATAAATACACGATACAAATTACTTTTCTACTAAAAATTTTCATTTTATTGTGATAATTGAACTACAGAAAGAGACATAAAAAGAGAATTTTATAGCTACATTTAAGAGACATTTAAGAGAGGAGTTGCAACCTTTGAGTAACTGAAAGAGCTTCATTTTGACTTATTTTCATAGTTTTGCTACATCTTTATTTATTGATCAATCTGCTTAAAAATTTTATGTGTGATTCTTTAAGTGTTCATAAATGGATATATGCACTACCATATTTATCAGAAAATAGGAAATTTATTTATGACATAGATATTTATAGCTTTTTTTTTTCTATTTCAAAATTTGACACTGAGCTACCGCGCGCAAACTTACAGAACGAAATATTAATGTATAGTTAAAATATTTAAAGCTGAACCTAACCTAAATATATATTTTTAATTCACAAGAAGAGATTTTTTATTTTCTTTTTTAGGGTTCAGTAAAAAAGAAAATAAAAAAATCTCTTCTTTTCATAACATTTATTATTTTGAAAAAACATTTTTATAAGTACAAAAACAGGTGTACGTTATAGACATTAATACCACGTACTTACCCAACACAAGATAATACCTGCATAAAGTTTTCTGCAATCATGCGCGCAAGTTGCAAAAATGCAGTTTTGAGGAAAACGCGCTTAAAGTTTTAAATCCCCCTTTTAAATTCCATTGCATCCAAATTTCTTGTTGCAACTACTCGCGTTCTAATAGGAATATTTTCATGTGGTTTTAAGCATACAATTTAGAAAAATTGAAATTTTTGAAAAATGCAATAATTTTTTTCGCTTTTTCGAAGGTTTAAAGTCTGCGACAATCTCCGGCAGAAGATATTATTGAAGAATGGCATACGAATATTTTTACAAAAATGACGTAGACTGCAGTATTAAAGCATAAAATTGCTTTGTTAATCCATTTTTAACCTTTTCTTACAAAGTTGACGTTAAATTGTGTTTGGTTTGGGTTTAATTGCCTGTCTGTGCCCTAACTGCTATGAATATGCAGTTAGAGGTTTACACGAAATTATGTTTATTGTTTCCGTTTTTTATAAATATCTTCTAAAATAATGGTAATTTCGAGATTTAAGTCAGCTTATCGACTTCTCCGGAATTTTCCGAATCCGTGGACATTTTCGCCGAATACCAAGCGTAGTACCATACTGCGAAAGCAAAAAAGACGCAGTTTAAAAGTAAGTGAAATTTCTTACGTATGATGGCAGCATTAACATCACAATTCACTTTTTCTCCACATGTATCTCAGCATGACGGTCATGTCCATTCAATGCTTTTTATCCATCCCAAAAGTACCCAACGCGCTTAAAGATTTTTTCACTTCAAAAAACCCTTAATGTATAAATTTATATACAATAGTTACAAAATGATTTTCTTTTTTACATAAAGAAACCATTCAAATATTAATTTGCGCAGAGTAATCGTTGTTTGCAAATAAAAATCAATGGAATTCAATCATCTTGTTAAACTTTTTTTTTTAGATTATTCTTTTAATTGGCCTCCCCCCCTCCAACTAATCACTGATGTCAACACATATATTCGGTTTCATAGTTCTGATAATTGTTGTTTTTTTGTAAATATTTAGATAGCTGAAAAATGACGTTTAAATTGCAAGTGAGTTTTAATGTCTAATATACATTTACTAATCCAGAATTATGAATAAATTATTCAAGTATACTATTTTTTTATGGAAAAAATTTCAAACCTATTTAGAATGTCTGGCTATAATTATTACATTTTTAAAAATAGTTGATGCAAGTATGCTTACTTTCATATTTTATGCTCTAATCGTGTACTTAATAATTGTGATCTTTTGTTTACTTGTAATATTGACTACATTTCCTCAAAATGAGTGAATACGTATCTTTATCAAATTTATCTTTAATTAAATCTTATGGATATTTCAATAAATTAATATTTATAAATACAATGTCTCATCAGTTATTAAGAATGCTTCTTTCACCATCATAAGCCAAGCTATGCGAACGCAAATGAATGATCTACTGGAGCAATTGCGCAAATACAACGCTGGACTCAGCGGAACATTCAAAGATCCATGTTGAGAAACAACCCTGGTCACAAGTCTTCTCTGTTGTCTCTTCTTTTTCCTAGTGTAAATGAACGGGTTAAATCCGGGTTCCCGATTAAATATGAAACCCAGATCTGATACACTAAAACGAGAGGACGGATAAGCAGGCTTCACTATAATTATCCCGTCCCCAATTGAAACTTTTATGAATTCACTATTCCACACAATGTTAGTTAGATTAAAATTTTATTTGAGCAACATGTCCCGAGTTCTGCATCATTTCTAATAAAATTCAAAGCTTTTTATAATTTCAAAAGCAAATGAAACCCCCATCCATCAACAACACATATTATTACATTTACGCAGTTCCGGAAATAAATAAATAAAAGCAAATATTATTTCGGTGCCATGTCACATTATACATACGGATTAAATCTCAATTTTTATCACTTCAAATGCACATATGAGCTAATATGGTTACTAATATACGTACTAATATGGTAACATGTAACTAATTGTTATTATTAATATTAATTTTCAATAAAAATAGTATTAATGTCACTAAAAATGGGGTAACAAAATCGCTGTCCTTAATTTTGCGAGACTCGCGAGACGTCTCGCACGAGACGAGGCAGGGAATTCCCTGCAAGACGCGAGACGAGGCAAAGTGTTTGCGAGACGAGACGAGACCGCCCTGCTTCTCGTCCTGCGTCCATCCCTAATCTTGTCACCTGTCACAGTCTGGAGGGTCAACGAGGGCGGAGTCCAGATGTCTTCAAATTTAATTTCTTGGCCAGATCTGTTCTTATAATGGCTACATTTGCTCCAGTATCAATCACCATGTGGCACGGAGAACCATTTACGTATCCCAGTACGAAGAGTCCATTACTGCCACCTTTGACTGAAGAAATCTGCAAGATTTTCAAATGAGGATTTTGAATATCCCACAGCCTCCGTTCCACAGGGTCGTCTCTCTTCCGTATTCCTTCATGGGCTTCTCGGGTGCACTGATAACTGCGATCTTCACGACGACAGTACTTTTGTATATCACAGTATTCAAGCTCACCGTTTTATTGTATTATAAGAAAAATATTTATATTTTTAACTTACCAACAAGTTTGAGAGGTGCTAATGATTTCGGTTTGTTTGTCCGTTCTGTTGTCCATCCGTCCAGTGTTCTAACTGCCGTAAATGGACATCGATTTGTGCGAAATTTATGTTTTACAATGTGCAGAACCTTATATCCTATTGAAAACAGTGTATTTTAGCTCTTTTAGTGTATTTTAGCTCTATTAGTGTATTTTAGCTCTAGGAGAAAAAAATCCAATGCATTGCACTCCAAGGGCAGTCATTCTTGAAAACGTATTTTAGAGATATTCGGTTTTTTGAAAGAAAACAAAATTGGCATACATAAGGCTCTCCAAATAGTACTCTCCATTGTAAACAGTGTTTATATTATCAATAGTTCTTCGACAGGAACACTCAAAAGAATTTCAATACATTACAATCTCTGGCATTTGAGAGACACTAATACATTTCTAGAACGAAACAATGAGTATAAAATTATTATATTCTTCAGTTAAACGATAGGAGGGGAGAATTTAAAGGTCTTTTGCAGAGTCTCATGAAATTGCATCTATAGTGATATACAGCATTATCTTATCTCAAATCCCGCAAGATTTAAGAAAAATACATTGTCAAATTTGGAGCAAAAATATTCATGTTTTGGAAAGTTTTTTTATAATCGAAGCTTTTGGCATGATTTATCTTTCTTTCTTTTCTTTTTTTTAAACAGATCATCTTTGAATATTCTGTCCTTACATTTTGAACCAAGGACTGAAAATTCAAAGATGCTCAGTTCTGTCTTGCCAAATTTATGGTACATATACAATTATGAAATTAAACAGCAAGATAGTTGGTGTTAATATGAACCTACAGTAAAAATACTTTGTTAGAAGCACACATATATTAAAAATAGAAAGGACACACATTTCGAATGATACAAAAGGTGCACTGATCCCTATCTGCGGAAATACCAACCTATACACAGACAGGTTTTAATATTTCGAATTTTGAGTAACGATGAAAAACAGCTTTGCAAAAAATTGCTGTACTGACACAGAGTTTTATTAAAGCTCCTAATCAAAGAATTGGGTTAAACGAGTCTCTTAACTTATGTGAATATTGCGTCTATACATTAACTTGTGAGTTCTTTTAATGCATTAACCTATGGTTTTAGAAAATTATCTTTTATAGTACCATTCCTTTCTTCATTTTTTAAAATTGCTAACTCTGAAGAATATTTACACGTGGTCGCATTAATTTATTATCACATTAGAGAAGAAACTTGGAAATAAAAATATTCATTTATCAGAAAAAAAAAAAGAAGATTAAAAACCAAACTAGTATTTCAATGCTTTTTTGTAAGCTATTTTCCCCAATGCTTAAAAGGACTTTTAGACACTCTTTTTTAATTATTTTTTTATTGATAGAGAAATCGTGAGTTTTTAAGGAATATATTAAAAGTTTGTAAGAATTATGAAAAAGATTCTTATACCTGAAAGGGATCAAAATAATAAATTTTTAAAACCATATTTACTGCAAATATTTGGTAATTTATAATTCCCCCCCCCCCTGCAATTATAAATTTTTATATTCTAAATAATATTGTCTTATAACAATTTTCACTCTTGTGTGAATTTCAGGTGAAACCAAGTATGTTGTTCAATAGGTATGAATTGTAATTTTCACTGCCAAATTCAATAAAATAAAAGGTACTTTCAAATCATTTTACTTTTGTGGCACTCTTAGTTCAAAAGCCTATCCACCGCGACAAGGTGGTGCCACATCGGATAGGAAAAATAATTGGTTTTTAATTGTCCAGAGGCCAAAAACCATATAAAAAGCAGGCAGACTGTTAATAGAAGTAACTGAACATTTCACCATAGAATGGCTCTAAGTCAGTTGCAATTACTTCTATTAACAGTGGTTCGGTTTTTAATTGTCCTGAGGCCAAAAAAAGCAGGCATATTTTCGGTTTTTAATTGTCCAGAGCCAAAAACCGCATAAAAAGCAGATATATTTTCGGTTTTTAATTGTCCAGAGCCAAAAACCGCATAAAAAGCAGATGCGTTTTCGGTTTTTAATTGTCCAGAGCCAAAAACCGGATAAAAAGCAGATACGTTTTCGGTTTTTAATTGTCCAGAGCCAAAAAACCGCATAAAAAGCAGATATATTTTTGGTTTTTAATTGTCCAGAGCCAAAAACCGCATAAAAAGCAGATATTTTTTTCGGTTTTTAATTGTCCAGAGGCCAAAAACCGCATAAAAAGCAAATAGGAATGTTAAATTTAAAGGAAATATTTAATGAGGGAAATTTTAATTTAGAAATTGAATGGAATTAAATTTAAAAAAAAATAAAAAGAAAGCTACTATTTTACATATTAAATTAAAAGCAAGAGAAAAGGGGAAACCAGACGCTTTTTAAATTTCTTTTTTTTTTTTTCGCAGCTTTGTTGGAAATTCGGGGGACTGCGGAATACGACGCCATTCCTATGCACCGGGGATCCAATATAGATCCTCAAAACACATAAAGGTCGTGCTGAGAAAGCAGTCGTCCAAGAAACTCTCCATCAGATCATCTGGATACTGAGAAGAGTAATCGGATTCTGTCGAAGAAAAGGAAGATGGAAGTTCAGGGGCCGTAACGTACGAACCAGGTTCAGAAGTCGTAGTGTACGAACCCAGCTAGGAATTAGCATCCGTAAACTCGTCAATATCAGAGTCCAGTTCATTCTGTGAGACAGTGGGACCCTGAACAGATGCAATGGGTGCCAGGCCAACTGGTGCAATGGGTGACAAAATAACGGGTGCACTTTTACCCCGCCTTGTGACAAAACAGCTGCGAAGAAGCAACTCAAAAATAAAATTGCAAAAATTGAAATGAGCATTAAAAACAACGGTTCAAAAAACATTTTGTACCAAAAAAATTGAACAGTTATAAAAAGTAACGTTGGGAATCCAAGCATCAGTTTCGATTGCTTAACAGAAATGATTTGCGTTTTTTATTGTTGCAAATTTTTCTCATTCACAACTATGTCTCCATTGTAGGTTTGAAACAGTCAGATGACTTACTTTGGTATTGTTCACAACAATGCAGTAAAGTTTCAAATACTGTTTTGTTTTATTCATTTGCTTACAGGAATTTCGCGTGATATTGCAATGCGTAGTTTCAACAGCGAAACCTCTATAAAGCATCCCTTTGGGGAGTCTCCTCGATGTACTGGTCATTTGTCTGACTCGTGTTTCACAGTCCGGTAAAATCATACAAGACGGTGCCCCTCATGTAAACACGGCGATAGCCGCTGGAGCTTGGCGATCGCCAAGTGCGAGCGCTACAGACCTTGGCGCCAAGCTCCAGCCATGGCGCCAAGCCTCCCTGGCGACCGCCAAGCTCCAACGGCTATCGCCGTCTTGTGACGAATAAGTATATACCACTAAAATTTTACAAAGAAACACAAATTCTAAGTAAATGACACTATATAAAACAGTCAAATCCACAACAAAACATTAGAAAAAGTACAATTAAAGAAGCACTTACCTCACTTTACCCCCCATTCTACATTCCACACATCCATACGACTAACGAAGAAATTCCCCGAGACGCTCACTAACTTACGATAAAGGTTCCGTAAAACGGAATCAAAAACACAAGGAGAATCCAACACAAACTTATTCGACTCAGAATCAAAGAACACCAAACTTCAATCTTCATGCAATTAACACTAAATGAAAATTCTATACTTCAAATGCACCGCGTTTAATTATCAGCATTGCCACTCAGATTCTGATTTAAAAAAAAAAAAAAAAAAAAAAAAAACGATTTTCCAGACCAACATGTGATAAAAAATCCAGACGATTTTCAAGTTTATGACGTGAGATTTACATATGTTCTCCAAGGCGGAACCAGAAACTCTTTCGGAGGGGGGCGCAAATAGTGAGTATTCATTTTATCAAGTATAAAGCCTGCTAAATATTGGTAAAAGCCCCATTTATGTAGTGTAAAAACATTTTTCTCGGAGGGCGCGCGAGCCACTCTGCGAAACCCCAAAAAAAACATCAGCGGGTCCGGCCACCGCCTCAAAAGGGCCCCCTCGAAAATATGCTAACGCGGCCCCTCTGCGAGACCCAAAAAAAAACATCAGTGGGTCCGGCCGCCTCAAAAGGCCCCCCTCGAAAATATGCTAACGCGGGCCCCTCTGCGACACCCCAAAAAAAACATCAGTGGGTCCGTCCCCCTCGAAAATATGCTAGCGCGGGCCCCTCTGCGAGATCCAAAAAAAAACATCAGTGGGTCCGGCCACCGCCTCAAAAGGGCCCCCTCGAAAATATGCTAACGCGGCCCCTCTGCGAGACCCCAAAAAAAACATCAGTGGGTCCGGCCCCCTCGAAATATGCTAGCGTGGGCCCCTCTGCGAGATCCAAAAAAAAACATCAGTGGGTCCGGCCACAGCCTCAAAAGGGCCCCCTCGAAAATATGCTAACGCGGCCCCTCTGCGAAACCCAAAAAAAACATCAGTGGGTCCGGCCACCGCCTCAAAAGGGCCCCCTCGAAAATATGCTAGCGCGGGCCCCTCTGCGAGATCCAAAAAAAAAAACATCAGTGGGTCCGGCCCCCTCGAAAATATGCTAACGCGGCCCCTCTGCGAGACCCAAAAAAAACATCAGTGGGTCCGGCCACAGCCTCAAAAGGGCCCCCTCGAAAATATGCTAACGCGGCCCCTCTGCGAGACCCAAAAAAAACATCAGTGGGTCCGGCCACCGCCTCAAAAGGGTCCCCTCGAAAATATGCTAACGCGGGCCCCTCTGCGAGACCCAAAAAAACATCAGTGGGTCCGGCCCCCCTCGAAAATATGCTAACGCGGCCCCTCTGCGAGACCCAAAAAAAACATCAGTGGGTCCGGCCACCGCCTCAAAAGGGTCCCCTCGAAAATATGCTAACGCGGCCCCTCTGCGAGACCCAAAAAAAATATCAGTGGGTCCGGCCACCGCCTCAAAAGGCCCCCCTCGAAAATATGCTAACGCGGGCCCCTCTGCGAGACCCCAAAAAAAACATCAGTGGGTCCGGCCCCCTCGAAAATATGCTAACGCGGCCCCTCTGCGAGACCCAAAAAAAAACATCAGTGGGTCCGGCCACCGCCTCAAAAGGGCCCCCTCGAAAATATGCTAACGCGGGCCTCTCTGCGAGACCCCCCAAAAAAAAACATTAGTACAAGTTGAAGCAAATTGTAATAGTAGACGAAAGAGCAGGAAAAAACGAAAAATAACAATAACGCATTCGCAAAACGCAAATTAACAGCTTAGTGACGTCAAATTGAGCAAGCGAATTCGTTACATTCATCGATACATACATTTGAAAATATGCTAACGCGGGCCCCTCTGCGAGACCGAAAAAAAAACATTAGTACAAGTTGAAGCAAATTGTAATAGTAGACGAAAGAGCAGGAAAAAACGAAAAATAACAATAACGCATTCGCAAAACGCAAATTAACAGCTTAGTGACGTCAAATTGAGCAAGCGAATTCGTTACATTTTTCGATACATACATTTGAAAATATGCTAACGCGGGCCCCTCTGCGAGCGGAGCCCCCGGGAAGGGAGGGGGAGAGTAGACAATTACAAGGCGAGCCTGGGTACTGAACGCGTGGAGGTGTTGTGACGTCACAAGAGAGGATGGACTTTTCTCCGTTAAAAGCATTAGAATCATACGGAAAAGTAGAAGAAACTAAGATGTTTTGTGCCTTTTTTGGATACTAATGGTAAATCAGCAATCTCTATTCTTAATACGACATAGTTATTAAGCTATAGAGTACATAAAAATATAAAATTGCCGTATTTTGCGTTAGTTTTGTTGATTTCTGTTCTTTTGTTCTAGCAATCACTATGCTTCCGTTTGCTGCGTCCCAGGCTGTAAGTAAAGCTAATTACAAAAGAGGAGAAAATGTAAATGTTTTCACTTTTCCCAAAAAACGAAGAAAAGAGGGCCGAATGGACTAAAAATATACCAAGAAAAAATTGGTCCCCAGGAAAAAATATGTATGTTTGTATTGAGCATTTCCGAGATGAAAATCTTTTAAAGACGATGCTATTTTAAAATCAGATGGGACACTTTTAACTGTAAAAAGAAAACATTATAAATTAGAACCGAATGCTATCCCGTGCATTTTTTCGAGCTTACCAGCCTATATATCCGATATTACCAAAAAACAAGAAATGACTGATCCTACTAAAAGAAGAGAAAACGTTTAGGAAAAAGATATTGAGTAAACCGAAAAAAATAATGCAAAGGAAAATATAAATTCTTTTCAAATTAAGAAATGTATCAAGAGTTTCATGGCAATTCTATGTTAAGAAAATTTCACCATTAATTATAAATTAAACGCAGATCCCCTTCCACTGCACATACCAAGTAGCTTAAGGTTCAATGCGGATTTCATGGTTGATTTATTTATTTAAAAAAAAAGAGAGAGAGAGAGAAATCTATTTGCTGGATACTTAGAAAAACAAAAATATAGAAGGTATTTATTAAAGAAATATTTCCAACTAAACGGTTTACCGGAATTTGTTGATAGTTCTGAAATTAAGTATGAACACAGATTTGGAAATTAACTCAAAAAAGAAAATGTATTACTGCAATGCTAACAACAATAACAAAAAAGTATATGTATTACTGCAATATATTTTACATGAAAACCCCTGAGAGCAATTAAGCAGTTTTACATATTCAAGAGTTATACTCACTAATTTTTTAAAATATTTAATTATGTATATTTCAAATGTCTCAATGTGACATTTGAAAGTCTTATCTAGAAAAAACTAAAGCAAACACTTGTAGGGCTTTCATGAAAAACTTTATAGTATTTGTGAGGTTTGGGTAATAAAAGCTTTTACTTTTTATTTTCTTGTTTTTTGTGCTTTAATTGCTTCTAATAAAATTTGACATTAGGAGTCTGTATAACATAATTATATATAGAATGTATTGTACAAGTTTTTAAAATATTAATTGTGGAAATTTCTGATTATATTCCTCGTGCTACTAGTGTTTATTGACATTATTGATCAGATTTCTTCCATAGAATTCAATACAAACTCTTTGAAATCCCATCCTCTCTTGTGACGTCACGAAATGGCTTAAGATGACTATTTATGAATCTGGATATTTTTAACATCAATTCTTTCAAAAAGCTTATTAAAACGAAGCAAAACTAAATAATGTATTTCAGTTTTTAAGTAAAATTAATAAAAAATTATTATTTTTACTTAAAAATATATTTACTTACTTAAAAATATGACTTTACGCTTATACAACGTATAAATTTAATCCATATACATATTATTTTAGATAAATGATAACATTGAGTAACCATTATATTATTTAGAATGTATTTGCTAGCCCGAAATGCAAAACATACTGCATACAATGCTGAAACTGCTTTAAATTCAGTACCAATTTATTTCATTAATTTCTGACACAAAATATTGTTGATTCACTATTATTTAAGAACAAAGTGTTGTAAAATGAAAATGCTATTTCAATGCGTCATAAAAAATTAAGCTACTCGTATTTATTGGCATTATTAATTCCATTTCTTCCATTGAACTCAATGCAAACTGTTCCAAATCCCATCCTTTCTTGTGACGTCACGAAAACCAGTACCCAGACCCCCTCTTGCTTTCTCCTCTCTTCTTCAGTCGCGGCGACCCCGCTGCGAGACCGAAAAAAAAACATTAGTACAAGTTGAAGCAAATTGTAATAGTAGACGAAAGAGCAGGAAAAAACGAAAAATAACAATAACGCATGCGCAAAAAGCAAATTAACAGCTTAGTGACGTCAAATTACATTCATCTGCTTACGTCACACATACACAGTAGCTAGATTAAAAAACAACTATTACGCATGCCCGAAAGTGCAAGAAATTTCCCATCTTTCAATAGCTCTAAATTATCCAATTTACAATATTTGACGCATTATCATTCCTCCAAAAAAAAAACGTCGCCAAGCTCTACACATTTCTTTATGGTTGCCAGTCAAACTACCATCGGCAGGGTACTTTACTAACGTTGAACATCGCTCACGATGTCGCCAGAACCAAGGGGCACCGGATACGGAACATAGGCCCACAGTCCTTTCCCAAACTCCAGTCAGCCAAATTAGAGTGCATTTTTTAGAGAAATAAATCAATAAACAATCTACTGGTGACAATCTCTACATGCTGTAGCACAGTGGTCAGGTTTATGTTAAGTCTGCTTTATAGACTTATTAACCTGCAGTCAGCATGAATATTTGCTACCCGTCAGTTAGATTAAATATTTGATAACCTTTATTGTAGCAGTTTCTAACAAAGGAATCATACGGTTAAATGTTTTATTGGCAATGTTAAAGGGATTATCTATTATCAGCAGTCGCTAAAGAATGAAAAGTAACCAACTGTAGCAAGTGCTCTAACTTCCTTAACCTCAGGGATACCCAACCTATTTACCGCAATAAATTATATAGGCATCCACGACACCTGTTCTGTTCGTCCGCCTTCTCAGTTGCGCTGTGAAAATCACGTGTCCTCATCCAACAATTCGATTTTGGAAAAAAAGGAATTTAACTGTAAAAGTTAGCTGGTGCACGTAAAAACCGTCGTGGCTCCAATATCCTCCAAGTTGTTAAACGATACCTCTGGGGGTGCCGATTTCAGATGGTGGTTGGTTCCTCATCTGGAATCGGTTCAAAATTAGGGACCAACAAGTAAAAGTCCAACCCCCTCGGGGGCTCTGGCACGCCTCTTTGCATGGATAGTGTCGTCTATCCATGGACACGACAACAACAACAACAACAACTGTAAAAGTTAAATTACATCATTCTTTTCAGTTGACATAACCTCGGCACCAGAAAGTATTCTGTAAGAAATTAATGATTGACTTGTGGCGATGTGTAACAAAGGTATTTCCAGGAACTTTTATTTGCAAAGGAACCTAAAAATATATGGCACACCTTGGATATTTACATTCACGGAGAATTATAGTATTTCGCCGTTCTGAACATGCCAGTCTACGAAGGATCATACGTAAGAATGTACGGAGAGCTGTTTTAATGGAATCATTATGGGAAATGATTAACGATAATGCGCATACCTAATTCGCCAAAGAGAATCAAGTTGCGGTTGGTGGCAATTATCCAAGCTTTTTCAATATACGGGGTGTCCAGTGCTAACGGTGCCCAATGGCTATTTCCTAAACCGTTAGTAAGAGACACATAGATCCAGTAACAAAAATGCTTTGAATTGTGTAATTTGTTATATCAGAACCAATCGAAGCCAACAAATCAATTCTTATAAAAATGACGAAATTTAAATTTTTTTCACGGTTCCCCGGTCCTATCAGTTATATTTAGAAACAATGTTACTAAATTACTTTTCATTAAACTCATTTTAGAATACTAATCTTTAAGCAGAGGGTTATAGTCGGCTCTCTATAAAATTCCATACGGGGTCTTTTAATTTGAACGATGGATTAAAACCCCATATATTTTTCTCGAATTCATTCTGTGTTCAACCCCAATTTCGCAGCTCGAAAAGTGCTCTAACTTAAAGAGCTGTAACTCAGTGAATTTTAGGCGTAGAAGGCTTTATTTATTTATTTATTTATTTTTATTGTGCATGAAATTGGGTAAAGAAACGTATACTTAATATAACTGATAGGACCAGGAGACCGTATAAAAATTTAAATTTCGCAATTTTTTAGGAATTGGTTTATTGACTTAAATATATTGGTTTATTGATTGTTTCTGATCTAATACATTATACAATTTAAAGCATTTTTTTCCGAACGCCTCAGAGCGATTTAAAGGGCCAGTCCATACAATTAAATAGGCATTAAAACTGTCAAAAATGGTTAAATAATTTTTATTTTTGTTGTTTGTTTGTTTAAACAGAATGTATTTTTATCTATAAATATTTTGAAACGTTTTCTCATCCATGCACATAGTGAAAAGAAAATTAAGAAATTGTTGGTTGGTTAAGGCTTATTTTAGGCCCTTCTTCTACATGTAATAAATTAATAATAAATAAATATATTAATTAATTTTTTATTTGAATCTTCAAACGACTGTAATACTTTTTAGACTTGTTTTTCGTAACTGCTGTATTTTAATATATTAATGCAGCATTCTCCCTATTCTTCCGTGTATAAGTATGTTCGTATCAGTGGCGTAACCAAGAGGAGAAAGGGGTCACAACCCCCTCCCCCTCATGAGGAATTGTTTGCCATACAAAATGCATGCTCTTCGCTCCCTTATCACACACACGTATACACAAATGTGAGTTGCAGTAGTCGTAATCCCCCCCCCATGAAAAAATTCTGGCTACGCCACTGTTTCTTATTAATAGGTTTTGGTTAAGTATAACCATGAAATTGTAAATTATAATCTTTTTGTGTTTTCATGAATTGTTCTAATACTCTAATAGTCAAAGTAGGCGACAGCAAGGGGTCCAGGGGGGGCACGTTCCCCCTGTCGGAAAACCGGTAACCCCCCCCCCCTTCGGGGACTCCTGATTCATTCGTCGGGGAATTTTTAAGGTAAGAAACAATCCAGTTTTTAGGCCAATTTTAATTTGTTACGATCGGAGTTAGCCATCCTCCGACTAACGGTTTAGGAAATAGCCATTGGGCACCGTTAGCACTAGACACCTTTTAATTCTGGACTGTGCCATTGCATCCATCCCAATTAGTCTTTAATATATTTATTTTAAGGCTGCATATCCCGAAAAAAAAACTAGTATTCAATAAAAAAATTTAAAATGTAAAAATTACATCTGGGTTAGTGTTTTAAGTACACACATAATGTTACTTAATGTGTGTATATTAAGTAGCACATTACCCATTGTTTACCCATTTTGACCAGGAGCCAGAAAAGTGAAACTGGACTGCTTTTAGACGCTTTTTTATACTGTCTGAGCATGCGCGTACTCTCTCCAGCCAATGAATAACCAGAATAAAGAGCCTGTCTTTACACATACGAATGGCATTTCATTAGACGCTTTTTGATATTGTCTGAGCATGGGTGTACTCTTGCCGACCAACAAGTAACCAGAATAATGAACAATGCAGTGTACGTTGTGTGTAAATCTGGTTTTAATTGTTTTTCTCGCCTTCCTGTTATAAATAAGCGGGATTCGCTTTTTTTAGTCACTTCCCGCATTTTCATCGCGAAAATCCCGTGAATCCGTATTTAAAAGTTGGCAAGCCCAGTCTGTCCGTGCGTACTCTTAACTTAACTCCCGTAAATAGGCATCGATTACTGCGAAATTTACATATGTTATGCCACGTAGGGGAGAGTGGGGTAAAACCGGGACCCTTAGGCTTGAAGGCTTGCAGAAATCACAGTTTTTACTGTAAAGAAACAAAATTTTGCAAAAGTATGCACTACTTATCTATTAATGCAACCACAGTTTTAAAAACATAAGTTATTTTTTTTTTAATTTTTATTAATTTTTTTGTAAAAAAAGTCATTTTGCCCGGTTTTGCCCCACTAGTGGGGTAAAACCGGGTAGACATGTTATTGTTATGGGAAAATAAAAATTTTAAAAGTTTCCACAAAATTCAAGTTTTTTTTTAGTGACATAAGTTAACTATTGTCATAAAATATAGGAATAAGTATAAAAGGGCACATATTGATGAGTTTTTGGTAAATTTAACTGTCTTTGCCTAAAATTTTTTGCTGTAATATAAGGCCTATTGACACAAGTCGCTAGTAAAATAGTCATCTTGCTCTTCGGCCCCATAGCAGCTTTCATGGGCTCAACGACGACATTGGATGCATTGGATCCATCCCTCACCTCCCTTGGAGTCCGAGTAAAGCTCATTGCCGTAAATGCAGGCAGTATTGTCACCCTCTTCACTGGACTCATCCCACATTTGCTCCTTCGGTTTTTCTTTTTTTTGGAAGCTTATTTTCTGTCTGTTCTTTTTTATCATCTTTAAAATGTTGCATTTTCATTGATTCGTTTATCTTACCTTCAGGTTTCTTTTTTCTTCTGTCCATCTCTGTTCTTCTTTCCTTCATTTTCCTTTTTCTTTTCTTCTAATGCTGTCTGAAGATGAAGCTTGTATGGGGAGCCCGTCAAAATGACAGTCTTTCCTTTTCTCTTGTCCTCCTTCCGCTGCGTCTTTCTCTCTGTGTATGGGGGAGGCATCAATTCGGAGGGTGAAACACTGAACGGTGCATCGAGAACAAGTTTATGGTTAGGAGCCAAGGACTTAGAACAGCAGGGTAAATTGATTTGTTTGGGTACAGAAAGTGTTTGATTCGATGGTGGTGACACATCAGGAACGCTTGCTGCAGGATCTTTAGGGACTCTTACTGTGAAAAGTTTCTTGTTTGTAGAGTCTTGATGCTGGCTTTGAGGAACTTCCACTGCGTTTTCTTCAGGTCTTGGTTCAGGCGTCGGGCTATCTGTGGTCAATGATGGCGCGAAGAGGTTTTTGGAAATGTGTTTCTGTTTAGTGGTTATATGCCTGTCTTCCTGAATCCATTTGTAGCTGTTTTCATCACAGCTGCTTTCAAAAAGGCACTACGAAAGAATTTGCCCACTTGTGAATTTGCCCACTTGTGAATCACTGGCCTGCCTGGAGGCATAACCAGCCACTGTCGAACTTCTTGTTGCTAGTAGGTGCTAAGAGGTGCCATGAAGGTTACGTCTAGTGGCTGCAAATGGTGCGAACAATGGAGGGGGGGGGCAAGCACAAAAAACTTACATGGTTTGCACGGGCCATATCAATCAGTTCAAGACTCTTAGTGTGAGTCGCGTGGCCATCTAGTATTAAAAGAACTGGTGTTTCAGCACTTGGTCTGGAAAACTGAACAAAACTTTTAAACCACGAGAGGAAGATATCGCTTTGCATCCACTTATTAAGATGATACTCTGCTATGCTTCCTGGAGGTGCCTCATCAAGTAGGAGTGGGTTTTCTCTTGCCCTAGGGAAAAGAAACATTGGAGGCATGTAGTTACCTGCAGCACTCATGCATGTTTCAATAGTTACTAGAGTTCCGCGTTCAGCAGATGTTAAAGT
This sequence comes from Cheiracanthium punctorium, assembly GCA_038373885.1. Taxonomy (NCBI): domain Eukaryota; kingdom Metazoa; phylum Arthropoda; class Arachnida; order Araneae; family Cheiracanthiidae; genus Cheiracanthium; species Cheiracanthium punctorium. Next base: position 117,494 of record JAWZYV010012350.1, on the reverse strand, counting down.
ACCCACTTGTTTCTTTCCTCGTAAGGCCAGCATTTTAGACGGCTTGTTCAGGACTGTAGTGATGCCCGTTTCATAGATATACTATGTTTTAAAAATCAAGGGGCAAAACCGGGTACTACCCGGTTTTGCCCCTCGGATAGTACCCGGTTTTGCCCCGCACGTACAGCTTTCATCAAAACTGCCGTCATATGACTATACAGAATGCTACAGACAATTACTTAGAATGATAATGAAGGTAATTAAATGTTGTACAAGGAGAGCTAAATGCCTTTACTCTTGCAGAAACAGGAAAGCAGTATGATCCGTCTAGTTTTCTCCAAAAATCCTAAGCAAAAACCAAACAAACGGAACTTTCTTCACAGGAACAAAAGAAGCGAGTCTATTGCGGTCTGGTAATGGCCGCTGCTTCTTCATCAAGGTGGAAGGTAGTTCCTACGTTGTCCACGCGATCGCAGCGCTTACAGAGGATAGGAGGGGGTACCCGGTTTGCTCCCGACTTCCCGGTTTTACCCCACTCTCCCCTACTGTACCTTGCTCCCTATTGAAAATGGTGTATGTAACATTTATAGTTCTTCTACAGGAGAGCTCATAAAATTACCAATACATGGCGATCTATGGGCAGTCCTTCTTTAAAGTGTATTTTAGAGATATTCGGCTATTTGAAATGAAATGAAACTGATACATGTTATTAAGGATTACACGATAAAGCTCTCCATCGAAAACATTGTCTATATCCTTAATAGTTCTTCTACATTAACACTCAAAATAATTCCAACGAATTATTTTCAATGGCAGTTAACAGACAGGCATCCATTGAAAGCAAAATCTTAGCGAGTGTACGCTAGACAGTTTTTTTTTTACAGGACTACAGAAAAGTATTCTTATACATTGCGGCTTATACACGCAAATCATTTTAAGTGCACTAGTGTCTAAACACTAGATCTGATTGATTAGAAAGAAACTTATTTAAACGCTTGGTAAATAAAGTCTTCGGAAAGTCGAGTGAAATCCCACCAAATTTTTTTAAACACTTATCATTATCAAAACTGTGATGTGATCTGAGAAGAGGGTAATTTTGAGCAAAAAAAAAAAAACCGGGGTGTGTTTGCGTTGTGTGGCTGTGTAGATCTTGACGAGAGCTGACGATTGAAACACAAACGAACGTTCTAGTTCAGTGGCGTAGTGTAGTGGGGGTCTCGTCCCTGGAGGCAAATTTCTAAGGGCGGCAAAATCCCTATCGTTGACTTATTTTAAAGAGATTAGGATGATTTTTTTATCTTATACATACACACACACACATATATATATATGTAATGTATAAAAAGGTAATTTGGGTTTTACTATAGTTTGGGTATTGTTCAAGCAGGTACTTTCACTGTAAGTTTTGCTTTCCTGTCATACTTGTCACGCGCGCTCTGGAGCTATGTTTTATTTATTTTGTTATTTGTCAGACATCAGGCCGTCGATTCTGAGTTCTTTAGAGTGTACACGTGTCCCCACGCCTTTGTAGCCCCGGATGCGGGTCATGTTGGTAAATGTGTGTGGTTCGATCAGAGATAAGAGAGAGGCGGAGTTATGTCTTCGCAAACCACGTGGTGTGGTGAGCGTAAATACACCCGCACATCGAAAATCGAGAGACTTCTGCCACTGGAACTGCTTAATTAGTCCACGCTGATTTTTGTACCCGTCTCCCCTCTCCTCTTCTCATTCTATATTGTAACTTAAAGATAATGTTTAATAAACCGTTTTACCTGCCTTAATTCTGAAACTTTACTGGATATCTGACGTCTCATATATACATACATATTAATATCGGACAGACAGAAATTCAAGCAATTTTTTAAATAACTATTTCGCTTTTCGTTTATACAATACTAGCTGCGTGCCCGTTCTCCGCACGGTAGGGAGCGAAACTTTTTCTTATATGTATATTTCGAATTGATTCCAGTGATTTGGAATCTAAAAATGAGCAAAATGATTTGACTCTGGGCGTAAAGTTACTCATTACTTATTTGTAAATTTAGTATAAGTACTGACCTGAGACCCTTGTGACGTAAAAAAGAAAAAAAAATTATTATGACCCAAAAAAAAAAAAAAACTATGTCGGTGTCATTCGCGATGAGAAAAGAAAAGCGTGACGATTTGCAGTGAAAATTCCTAATTTTCAAAATGTCTTATTTCTACATCATACCTTTTTTTAGATTTAAGTTCTGTTACAGTCTGTTGAAACTACCGCGGGATATATTAACGCGACGTAGAATTACTTAACGGTGTTATTCGAAAAAATCATGTGATTTTGGTACATAATTACAAATAAACTAATTATGCCAGGCAATTCAAAATTTTGAAACGGTCTCTTTACAAGCTGTATTACATACTGCGAAGAGAGGCCAATCTGTATCAGTTTCAATACTTTGAGAAAAAATTCTTAAAAATCGGAAATTTTCGCAAAGCGGGTCACTCTTCGAAAAATCTTGCAGCTCAGATCCATGTTTAAGAATTTTTTCTGAAAATTTCACAAAAGCCACAGCGTTTTCGCTTATCGTAGTGTGTAAAACGGCTTATGAAGAACCATCTGGAATTTTTTGGAGACCATGGTGCTATTAGTTTATTTCAATTTGTGTACCAAGACTAAAAACAGAGTTCTTTTTTTTCGAAGAACAGTCTTAATGTTTAGTTAGCTGTGATGTAATACGGCTGTTGAAAAATGAATAGAAGTCTTAGTTTCACGAAATATATATCAATGCGGTATATTATGCTTTGATCAATATGGCCTTAGCATATCTACTTACTATTACTTATACTATCTTTTACTGATACCAATATGATATATTTTCGTATTGCAACCGTTAATGCTTAATTTAAAGAAACGGTTTAGATATTTGCCACGAATGTATATTTTTACTCTTTGGTGATTCTTTGCAATTTACGCATTAGCATAAACGATAATCATTTCACTTTATGGTTGCCAGTAAATCAGCTCTCCAAAAATTTTTACGCACAATTCTTGTCATATTGGCGTATTTAGCACCAGGGCTCTATTATCGCACAGGCAAATCGGGACTTTGCTCAGGACCCCGGCTCGAAATGGCCCCCAATTTCAAATGATGTTCTTTTTTTTATAACAAAATTTTATGAAAAATAAAACAAATTTCATAGATGGGGGCCTCCAATATATATCCTGCGATTCTAAAACGTGTCCCGTTTAAAATCTCAATTGAAAATAATGCTGGATAATTCACTGGTGAAAAAACAGCATTCAATTCTTTTTGTGGCAATGTAAAATAAAATATAGAATTATTTCATGCATGGCGTACGTTTTGCTTGTGAGTCCGTTATTCTGATTGAGTTTCGAAAGGGATTTTCAACTCGTGACATCAAAATGACGCACTTTTCACATGCGAAAACTCAGTTATTTTAAATTAATTTTATTTATTTTTTTCAACTGGCAATTTTAATCATTGTTACTGTCTCCAAGACAACCAAACCACCAGATATTATACCGAAATTTTTAAGCACATGCTATTGAAATGAAAATCCTTCTTTACTTAAAAATTCGTAAAAAATCTCCTATTTCATATTTTCATCTGGCTTCTCTTTTAAAAGAGGGCGAAATGTATGCTCCGTCATTTGACAAAATATAATAAAGTTATGACGGATAGAATTCAAGATGCAGCAGTTTTAAAAATATTTTACGAAACTCAGCGTCAAATTTAATTTTATTTGAAAAATCTCCAAAAATTTGCAAATTATGTTACACAGTCCGAACAAACAGTTTTTAAAAGAAACTTTTTTCCTCTATCCGATGATTCAAATATCATTTTCTTGCAAGAGTAATTACGGGCGTTATTACGTATCAAGCGAGAAAAATTGCTATAAATCGGACAAAACATAAAATAAAAAAAATTCGAATTCGAATTTCGAAAAAATCGCTTCGAGGCATGTTAGGATCTGTCCTAATGAAGCCGTATGTAAAATTCGGTAGGTCTGCTACCAACGGTTTCGGCGCATGCTCACGAATGTGCTGAAATCGGACATTTGAGTAGCTTTGTACCCTGAAAATTGCGAAAAATCGTAAAAAATTGGGGAACGTGTGGGTTTCCAGAATTTTAAAGCAGCCTACGGTCTATTCTATGTCACTTTAAGTGTATGTGCAAAATTTCAAGCCGATTGGTCGAACGGTGTGAGAGGCGTTCCCGGACGAACGAACAAACAAACAGACAAACTTTCACATTTATATAATAGATTATCATGGTTTTCCTTCCTTCGGCTTTCAAAACTGTATTTTATTTTTATTTTTTTCTTTTCATCGTGTTACCTTGCAGCAGTGTTTCTATTCTAAAATTATCTTCGCCTGTTAGATGTCTTGTCATTTTCTTTTTAAATCCAACCTGTATATATATAAACGGGGGATTATGGTTTCGTTTTAAACAGTCGTCTGTAAGCAGGGGCTGTCTGATACTGTAAGCAAAGTAAGCATCGCATCGGATCACCGTATTGGAAGGGGCGCCATTTCGAAAGGGTTTTCTTTGGGAGAAAGTAAAACTGGATGCGAAAAATGCTTTTTTTTTTTTTTTTCAGTTTTTGGATGCAGATCATTTTGGATCAAACTGTATCCCCCGAATTTGTTATCACCGGTTTTCTGAATTGCCTCCCACTAGGGAAGCAAATTTAAAGACGAATTCATGTCAAAAATCCCTCGATGACTAAAAAACGGTTACCTTGCAATTATTAAGAATGAAACAGCAAAATGTCGTAGATCTTGTATCGAAGAATTCGCTTAATCAGAAAGCAAAATTTTAGTAGAATTTATTACGTAAATACGTGTATATGTGGAGGAAAGAAAAATAACCTCACACTACTTATACTTCGTGAACAAAATATCATAAACGCCATTATTCGACGGAAAATAACACTTGCTAAATCTGTATAGAATTTTCATGAGAAAACATCTGTATTTAAAGTAGTAGCCCAAATTTGAGATTTTTATCAGTAGCCATAAGGTTCGGAACAATAAATTAGATTTTCGACTTTCATGTTAACCTTATGGCAAATTTCACAGTTGATCAATACATATTAGCGAAAATATTTAAGAAACAATACTTATTTTGTAAGACAATAACTTGTAGAAATACTGTAAGCTCTCAGTGTAAAAGATATTGGTGTGTTGACCTTTCGAAATACCATTTATGCTGTGTTGGGAATTTATTGAAAATATTATATACTGCGCATCTAATAATCTTTTATTGGTAATGCTGAATGTAAAAAAAAAAAAAAAAAAAAAAAAGGTAATGCTGGTGCAATATTAAGTCAATAATGTAATCTATTATGTAAATGTGAAAGTTTATTGGTTTGTTTGCTTGTTTGTCCGGAAACTCGATCCTTCCACTCCGATCGATCGGCTTGAAATTTTGCACATCTATATAGTATAATAAAACATTAAGGCAGCTCGGGACAGATTCTTGAAGTCGTTTCTGATGCGTTTGACCTTGCGCTTTGACCATGATACTCCCCTCGACCAATCAGTAACCAGAATAAAAGCCTGTCCTCACACATAAGTACGGCATTTCATAAGTCATTACGTCAGTTTAGCTCACATTAAAAAGCATGAGAAATATGCGATGTATTTCTTAGTATTAGTATTAGTAATTCTTAAAGTAGCAATGTATTTCTTAAAGTTCATAAATTTTAAAATTGTTTATACGATCGCTTGGATAAAAGGAGTTTAAAATTTCAGGTGATGCATTTTCCGAAAGGATATAAATAGCTGTATTCATTTGGCAGTTTTCTTCTGAAAGCATCAATTTGATGATGTCAGATGCTGAATAAATTGAGCCTGAGCACAATCTCATCGGCAAAAGCAATGCTACGTAACATAAAACACATACTAATAATTACTAATTTTGAATTGAAAAAAGAGAAGTGATTTCAAAAGAGCCATTTTTTTTTCGCCAGTATATATCCGCGAACAATGCAGATTTATAACACATGTTTACCAAAATGTAGCCCAGTATCTTAAAAGTGTAAAATAATTCAAATTACGATTCTGCAATGCACGGTTATTTATATTTTCAAAAACTATCTTTATTGTGAAGTTTAATTTGTGGCTTATAAGTTTGGGTGTATTTGCAACCTGTTGTCAAGATAAAATATTTGGCGGCGTTAATTACGCCTTTATAGAAGTTTAGCAGTGGCGGCCCGTGGTCAAAACTGTTAGTGCAGCCGGAAGCATATGAGCTCCCCCCCCCCTTCCTCCCCACAGGAATGGAAAATCTTTGTTACTGAATTCGAAAACGGATTAAGCCCTCACCGAGGAAAAAGAAATTACATAAAAAATGCAAGAGATCCTATTTTACTTTCATAAAATTTACATAAATTTCAACCAGCCGCTCTTATCCTCAAAATTGCACTAATCCGTGCCTGATTCGAAGTTTTCTTAGAATTTTCTTTTGTAACGATAACTTCAGAAGGAAAGAAAGAAAGAAAAAAAAAGAAAACTTACTTATTTTTTATAAGTCAGATCCCTACTAGCAATTTTGCTCGGGCCGTCATCGGCTGGCTGCGTGGCCGGTGGTAGCCCGAGCAAAATTGCTAGTAGGGATCAATCCTCCTTTCTTTTAAACTTGCGAATCGGTCAGTGATGTCCTCATAAAAAGGCGTTGTTTTAATTCAGATATCAATAATTTTAAAAGCTCTTTAAAATTTCCCATGTTTAAAGAATTTTCTCGCTCGCCATGTCCTCTAAATGCAAGTTCTTGCTTACTTAAAAACACTACTGCTTTGATGGGTAATTGTCCATTCATAAACGTCTATCCAGGCTTACCTTCTTGATAAATTCAGCAATATAAAGTCCAGAGTTTTCCGAACATATATTCTCCGTACCCCTCCCTCACTTCTCGAGGCAATCAGTCAGTCGAATTTACTTCAGCCGTCGTTTGAAAATCTTTCATCAGCTGTACTTAGCTACTAACTCCCTATGCCGGAGAGACTGCTTACAAACTCATTGCCATGGCAACGGTGCTGCCAATTTCTTGATCGGCTATGAGGGCTGTACCGAGGCCTCCGAGAGAGGAGAAAGATTCTTTCTCCTCTGTCGGAGGAATCGGCTGTACCAAGACTCAATATTGAATTGCGGGAAAATTAAAGGGCTTTTTTCTGAATGAGTTACTACAACACGTTGTTTTTTGTTTTTTGTTTTAGAGTTTTTTTTAAATTTATCATAGAAATTCCATAATTCTTATCTGAATTTAAGAAAGTTAGTAGAATAAATTATTTTAAAGTATGTGTTGATAATTTCAAGTGCAGCCCGGCTGTACTTGCTGTATCCCACGAGCCGCCACTGAAGTTTAGGCCAAGTAAAATAAGGAAAATTGTTTGATTGGCAACTTTAAAGCGAAATTATGTTCAATTATATGTAAGTCGCCAAATTATGAAAAAGCGTGTACTCCGTTTGGCGGATTAGCTCAGTGTCCTTTACAGAATATAGGACACGTCACTACTTTTTTTGAATTCTGACATTTTTAACACTTTCCAACAAGGTGGAAAAGTGTTTATGATTTCGGTTTGTCTGTCTGTCCGTCCGTCCGTGCTCTAACTTCCGTAAATGTGCATCGATTTCTACGAAATTTAAATATGTTATTCTTATCTACTATTACATGCACCCTATTGAAAATGGTCTATGTAGCATTTATAGTTTTTGTACAGAAGCACTCAAAATATTCCCAATACATTGCGCTCTGTATGGGAAGTTATTCTGTAATGTGTAATTTATTGACAAAATTGAAAAAAAATGAAAGAAAAAGAAAAAAAAAATTCTGATTAATAGATTTCAGGATGTAAGAGTGAAAATCCGAAAATGATACGCAATCTTCAATTGATCACGTATCATTTTCGATACGTAATCTTCAATTGGGTATACTCTGCAATTGATCTGAAATAAGAGAATTTGCGGAATGCACAATATCGTCATGACGTCATTTTTCAAACAATATGTGACCCTCAACCAATCAACTTCAACAATAGATTCTTCCTTTAATCTGATTGGTACATTTTTATATTTTCCAGCGACATATAACTGAAATAGCCTCGTATTGATATCGTCCATTATTTCGTGTGTGGCGTATTTTTTGCTTGGGACAGTCTGTGATTCTGATTGAGCTCCGAAAGGTGTTTGAAACTCGTTACATTAAATTACATAGGTCTCTCTCACTTACGAAAACTCGGAGTTTTGTTTAAATGTAGTTTATTTATTTTTTTCAACGGATAATTCTATTCAATGTTATCGTTTCCAAGACAACCAAACCGCAAGATATGATAGCGAAATTTATAAGCAGCTGCTATTGAATTCAAAATCTTTCTTTACTTAAAAATTCTTTAAAAATCTCCTAATTTATAATTTCCTCCCGTTTTTCTTTTAAAATAGAGGGCGAAATGCATGCTCCTTCATTTGACAAAATATCAAAAAGCTATGACGGCTAGAATTCAAGATGCAACAGTTCTAAAATTATTTTGCGAAAATTATCGTCAAAAGTAATTTTCTTTAAAAAATTCCCCAACATCTGGGATTTGTGTTATACAGTCAGAACAAACTGTTTTTAACAGAAAATTTTCTCCTCTATCCGATGATGCAAATATCATTTTATTGCGAGTGTAATTATCGGCGTTATATTACGTATTATGAGAGAAAAAATGCTAAAAATCGCATAAAACATAAAATGCTTTTTTATTCGAATTTCGAAAAAATCGTTCCGAGGTGTAAAATTCCCAGATGCGCACAAAAGGGCAGACTTGGTGTCGCCTTTCCAGACAGTTTGTTACAAAAGGAACACCCCTTCAAAGAGCTGGCCGAAATTGATAGCCTACGTCAGCGCACCTGAAGGAGCGGTCTAGCGGAGACGTACAGGCGCCATGTACGGACCCATTGGGAATCCTTGAATCCACCCCCCGTCTTTAGAGATATCCAATAAAGAATCTATGAAAAGATGACGGGGGGGGGGGAGAGAAGAACCGGAAGAGAGCCCCGGAGTTGGTAGTTCAGAGCGAGAGCTGAAGAGGTGAGGTCTAGAGAGAGATCCTCCGCCGACAATTTTTGAAGTCCGATCGAAGGACTGTAGGGCACTGCCCTGTAAACTGTTTTTTGTAAGTCCGGTTGTGGACTGAAGGGCTCTGCCCGTGTGAAAGGACTAGTCTTCTATTTACATGTCCAACGAACTCTTGTTTACTTGTATATAGCATCGTATTTAATCACGATTGTTTTAAATTGTAAATAAATAAATTATTATCCTGTAAACGGAACTTAGCTGTAATTCCCAAATGCTACCATTCCACACCCAAGACGTTACAGTGTGTTAGGGCATGTCGTAGTGAAGCCGTATAGACACATTACCAGCAGGAATTGTATATAATAGATTTTAGGAACTTGGCAGGGTAAAATAAATAAATAAATAAATAAAAACTTTGTGAAAAAACACGCATAAATTATACTTACAACAAGATACAATAGTTTTGACTGAAAATTTATTCAGTCGAAACGATTGTATCTTGTTACAGTATCATTTTATGTGGGTTTTTCACATTTTTGTGTATTTTTTTTTTTTTTTTTAACGTTTAGCATCAGTATTTTGAGTGTTTTTTTTTTTTTTCGTACTTGGTAGGATAGTTATATTGTCTAGCAGTAAGCAAGAGATATTTAATGTTGGAGACATTAAAATCATCTGAACATAGAAAGCTTGATTCTACAGCAAAGTTTATAGATGATATTTCGGAATACTGATTTATGTAAGCAAGATGAAAAATAAATAAAGCTATTTACCTTAAAGTTAAAATCTTTTCTCTTATCATGTCTATTGAAACTTAGGCTATTGCTAGGAGGGATAGAGATACTTAAATCTAAAAAAGTAACAGAATTGTTAAGCATATGATTTTTAATTAATTCCAGAGCAGAAGGATATTTTATTGGGAAGATAACGTTATTAATATTTGTAGTATTTACTAGTAAGATATCATCTACAGTGCGTTCCAAAAGTTTATAGAAAAGTTTTTTTTTTCATTTTACAATTGAAAAAGCTAAATAAATATTTCAAAAAGCTTTTTTAATTATAATTAACATCAAGACAATAATAATACTATACAACAATAATATCATACAATCACAGACTTTACGATAAAATCTTAAAATGAAAATTTAGTGTCCCAAAAGTTTATAGACAATTCATTTTTTTTTTCCTTCAACATTCAAATTTTTGAGCCATTTTTTTCTAATGACTGCAAAAACTCGATCAGGCATACTCGAAATAAGAGTTTGAAGAGATTCTGGCTTAAGAGAAAAACCAACTTCTTTCAGTTTGCAGCTTTAGATCTTGAACTGTTGCAAATTGACACCCATTAGCATACACGTCTCTAGCTAATATTCCCCCAAAGGTCTCCACTGGTTTCAGGTCAGGACTTCGGGCAGGCCAGTCCATAACAGCTACTTGGTTTCGTCTAAACCACTGCATTGTAGAGTTTGAGAGGTGAATGGAGCAATTGTCTAGCTGATATATACATTTATTCTCCCCTAGCAACTTTCCGAATGGGAGTAACTGTACTTCAAGCATTTTCTGGTAATCTTCGGAACACTGGCGACCTTTAAAAAAATCAATATCGGTAATTCCATTATAGGAAAATGTTCCCCATACCATGAGTGAACCCCCTCTTTGCTGTCTGCTGAAAGAAGTTTGCGAATATCGTGGCAGTAATATGCCACGAAATTCGCAAATTGTACTACATCTAAATTGTACTTCTTTTCATCACTGAACAGAACACTCAACCATTCATCTGTCGAGTTCATATGCTTTCGAGCGCACTGAACACGAGCGTCTTTATGCCTTTTTGTAAAGTTTGGTGAACGAAGCATTTTGCGATAAGCAAGCAATTTACTTACCTGCAGCCGTCGATGCACCGTGGATTTTGATACTGGAATGGTCACTTCTCTAGAAATTGACCGTACAGACAAGTTCTGGGTTAAAGCTAACCTGAAGATCTCTCTGTTTTGCCGTTTAGTTGGTTTTTTTTTTTTTTTTTTTTTGGTCGCCCAGTGCGAGATTTTGCTTTCAAATTGTCACCTTTTGACACAATTCGATAAATGCCAGCCCTACTGCGTCCAAGTTTTCTTGCAATATCTACAACTTTCTCCAGATGTAACGTGAATACGCGTTAGAACCCCTTAGAAAGTCCTCCTACCAAGGCATCCCTCATATTAGGCAGATACCCCTCGCGTAGGTTTGCCTTAATCACACACAATCAATCTACAACTTTCATTTCACGAGCATCCAAACGGTAGATTTGGACAATTTCACTTTTGGAAAACTGCACGTTGCGAGGTATCTTCACAATCAGCCGAAGAAAGAAAGATAGCTTCGCTTTTATCTCAAAAAACTATTGAATGACCAGTACACGTACACGACCTTGAAACATGCAAATTAGGAGATCAGTACTTCAATCAACTTTTAAAACCGGTTGTCTATATATTTTTGGGACAGCATTATTTCATTTTTATTTTTTTATATTAAATTTATGACTGTTTGAAGAACTTTAATCATTTTACTATTTCAGATGCGTCAATACATATTTGCACAATTTCTTTCGTCTTTCTTACTTGTTTGATTAACTCTTAAATCCAAAAAAAAGCTAGTCTATAAACTTTTGGGACGCACTGTATATGCCTTTTAATAATAGTATGTTTATTGTAGTAGTTTTTTTCATAGAAATATAAGTACAGATCTGCCAGGTAATTGGATACTGAACCACCTTGTGGCATACCATGATTTTGTAGAAATATTTTATTGTTATGTGGGATAATAATTATTATTATTATACATAATACACTGCTCAAAACAATTAAAGGATATTGCGGTTTTAGGTGGATCTTGTGGCTGGGAAACTTTTTAGCCGATTGATACATGGTCGACAGACGTAGTAGGTTATATGAGAATAAATTACACATATTTGGCAAAAAAAAAAAAAGCATTTTATTGCGCATTTGTGTAGAAAAGGAAAAAAACACAATTTGTGCATATGAGAAAAAAAGAATAAGAAAAGGTGTTTTCTTCAAAGGAATTCATTTTCAGTAGGGGGTGTGGTTTCCACGGACGGCCAGCAACGTTGAACACCTTTGAGGCATGGAGTCAATGAGGCTATTAATCACGAGTTGGGGTAGTCTATCCCACTCTTCCAGAAGAGCTCTTTCCAGTTCTTGGAGAGTTTGTGGGGGTGCTTAGCGGCCAGCACCTCGTCTTGCTAGAGCATACCAAACGTGCTCTATTGGATTCATGTGTGGAGAACACGCTGGCCATTCCATTCGTACGATTCCTTCCTCGAAAAGGAAATCCTCCACCAGATTAGCACGATGTGGCCTGCAGTTATCGTCCATTAAAATGAAGTCATATCCGATTGCTGCAGCGTAAGGGACTACAATAGGTCTGACAGAGACGGCCCGAGGGGCGTGCGGGGCCCCAGGCGAAGCGCAAGAGCAGGGCCTCTTCTCTATCATGTCTCAGGAGATAGCAATAAAATGGCCCAGGAGCGGGGCCTTAGGCGATCGCCTACATTCGTAACCCCCTTGGGCCGGCCCTGGGTCTGAGGATCTCATCCCTATATCGGCGACCAGTCAGAGGTCGATCTCGAATGATGTAGAGGTCTCTGCGCCCGTCAATGGAGATGCCACCATACACCAACACTCTACCACAGCCAAAGCTGACACTTTCGCGAACGCAGAATTATTCCTACTGCCACGGTCCCTCCAGATGAAAATACGCCTATTATCAGGATGAACTGAAAAACGAACATTGCCTCATTCATGTCTCCTCTGTTCACATGCTCAGTTGCCCACTCCCTGCGGTCGCGACGATGCCTTGATGTTAGTCTAACACATACCATCTGTCGGCGAGCATACAGACCTACGCCATGGAGCCGGTTTCGGACAGTCTGAGTTGAAACCGTGGTGCCAGTAGCCGAGCGACGGTGTTGTTGGAGAACAGTAGCGTTCATATTCCGGTGTCTCCGAGCCGTTAACACTAAATAACGATCTTCATTGGGCGTTTTTGACCGTCTACAACCTTGCTCTGGTCTTCGGCCTGCACTTCCAGTCGCCAAAAACCGGTTCCAGATCCTAGAAATCACACTTTGTGACACTCCAATGGCTTGCGCTACTTCGGCTTGAGTTTGGCCCCCTTCTAACCTACCGACAACTCTCCAAGCTTCTGAATCGGTTAAATGACTTCGCTGAGACATCGTACTCATCGAAACAAAGCAGTCACTGAATGCCGATCATCCTTGTCTTCATTGTCTTTTATTCATTTGAAAGTCCAATTTCATTCGCTGCCGCTGAAGCGACGTTTTTGACGTCGAACTCAAAATTAACATACTCCACAGTTTGAAAATCAGAAAAATTTGCATTTGTGATTCTCTTCTTCCATTTTCGGCAAAAAAAAATTTCGCTTATATCTTTATTTTATATAAAACTTACAATATCCTTTAATTGTTTTGAGTAGTGTAAATTTAGATAGACTATTGAAATAATTCGCATCAATGTAGGAAGGTAAGGTGATATTATTAACACTATTTTCAAATAATTCATTGATAACATCGTAAAGGTCGTGAAGAGGAATATTATTGAATAAGTCTTTAAAATCAAGGTATATAAGGAGGTAATATTACTAATATTACATATGGTATTGCGAAGATCATAACTATTTCCTATAGGGATAGTTATCGTTACTTTTTATATAATACTGATGCTTAACAGACACTATCTTTAACTATAATTTACTCGCTACATTAGTGTATGTACTATATCCTATTGTAACTGTTCTAAACTTTAATGGGGTTTTATGAAACACATATATATATATATATATATATATATATATATAATATTTGACCTTTCTCGTTCTTTACCGCCCCTACTACACAAGGTCAAAAGTAAATTTTTCAATTAAAAAAAAAATGACTTGATGAAATTTCTGGTTGTAGTAATTTTCAAATTAATTAATTTTACAGAAGTTGGAATTTTAGCCATTTTATTTATTTTACAGACAATGTTTTTTAAATTTACTTATAAAATAAAATTCTAAAAACGCATATGTAACACTTATGAAAAATTCGGAGGAGTTCAAGCTCTATGTTTCAATGTGGTAGTTTTTTCAATATATTTCTACACTTTATGTGCCTAAAAGTCTTGGGGAGGGTTTGAGCCCCGAAATTCCCTCCTTGTGTTTATGGCCTTGGAAGTGGTGAGATATATTATAAGTAGAGGTCTGCGCCGCGCGGAAATTCGAGGCAGCGGCATAATGACCTCAGAAACACGGCGGCGGCGCGCCGCGGCGTGGGAAAAATTTTGAAAAAGAGCATAACGAAAAGGATGTATGTGTACACACACACACACACTCATATACATATGTATAAATGGACGTTAAAATAAGATTTTTCAAGACTTCGAAAACTAGTCTTGAGTATGATGTTGTGGGATTACGGCCAATTAGCTGCACTTGGGCTCTAGGCAGAGGGGTGGGGTGCCTGCGATTCAGCAACAGTAAAATTATTTTCAATCATATGAGTAAAAAAAGAATTCGATTTTTTCAGTGCACTGAACGGGTACGTAGCTAATATCGTATAATTGGACACACAATAATAATAATCTTTGAGAATCTTTTTTTCCCCTCTCCCTTTTCTGAAAGACTGTGAATGATACTGTTGTTGTTTTTGTTGTGGCTGGATTACGGCCAATTATCTGCAAGCGGGATCTAGGCCGAGGGGTAGGGTGCCCTCCGTGTAGGCCTTTCTAAGGGGTCCTAACCCGTATTTACGCTAAGTTTAAGAGGAAACCACAGAAAACTCCAAAAGTTTAGATCGGCGGACGGGACCTGGTTTTGAACCAGGCACCATCCGTCTCCCAGTTCAGACCGTTATGCGCTCGGCCACTGGTAGGGCTCTTGAGTATGAGCTTTCCGTAGTGGTACACTTTTAAAATATTTCTACCTCAAAACTGAAACAATAGATTTAACCAAAATCGGACAGATTTTGGTTTGTGTTGTTTAAATAACGCATTCAAGATATATTTAGTTATCAGTATGCGATTTATACATTACTTGCTTTTTAACGTTTTTTTCTCTCTCCACAACCTTCTCATGAACCATTCCAAACTTATAATGTTCTTCTGAGATATAATGCAATGTTTAAACAGTTTTTAAAGCAATCAAATTACACAGCAAAAAAATTCAGAAACGTTACAATACTTATAGATAGCGGAAAGGTTTACGAAAGTATAGCGTAACCTACCGATGCTCTACTCGAACTCACGATTTCGGAAACATAACCCATATTTCGGGGTAAAATATTTACGGGGAAAAGAAATCTTTATTTGGGACTTCGCGCGCATGCGCCAAGTGCCAAGAGACAGAGGGATGAGTGAACGCGTCTTCCCTAATAGCACAGATGGCCACAAAAGAGTCACTGTGACATCACAGAGGGTCACAATTGTCATAGGACTGTCATATTGTAACTTGCAAGGTCCGATTATGACCAACAGGGGCCCCGGGCATTGATGAAGTTGGGGGTCCCCATCTATAAAATTTGTTTTCTTTTTCATAATATTTTGACATATAAAAGAATATTTCAGAACAACATTTGAAACTGGGGGCCCTGGGCAAAGTCCCGATTTGCCCATGCGATAATAAGGGTCTGGTAACTTGTGAGTGATGCAACTTCACTGTGTGGTCACTGTGAAGTTTATTTGTGACCAGTCACCAGGTAACGTCGCCGGATGAATACTTAAATAAAACGGGTGAATACTTAAATAAAACAGCACATTATCTCCTGAAAATAATTTATGTGGAAGGAAAAAGATTTAAGATTTTTAATTTATATTTATTAATTATGGTATTTTCTCTCCATTTACAAAATACTTCAAAAAATCTTAAGTTTCCAAAAACAAGCCGTACTACAACAGCAGTCAGTTTACTTTTAAAGCAAATTCCGGCAAGAGAATCACAGCGTCGCGGTAACGTGCTGTCTTATGGGCCCGGCTGTCTTGGGTTCGATTCTCATAGCTGCTCCTTCCGTTAGAGTTTGGTGCAGCCATCTAGTTGATGTTACTTGAAACGCTTCATCTAGTGCATGTTACTTTTTCTGAAAAACTCAGAAAGGTTACTCGTTAATTCGGAAACCTTTCCGAAATGCACGGAAAGGTTACTCAATATTTTACCAAAATATACAGAAACGTTACCCATCTTTTCCAGAAACCTTACCTAAAATGCAGGAAAATAGGTAAATATGTTTCCGACATATGCAGAAACGTTTCTAAATAATTTACCCGCATGGTTCGGAAACGCTTCGGCAATTTTAAACTACAAGAGCTGCCCCATTTTTGGGGGGTAACATTTCCGAATTTTTTTTTTTTACCGTGATAGTCATTGACTCAAAAAATTAAATTGTATCTTTACAAGTAACGAGCGTTAAGAAGTATTCAGAAAAAAATAAGCAGTTGAAAGTTTATCTCAAACTTTTCTAAAAAATTTGAAGCCGATTGTACGACGCGGTGTACGTGTACAATCGGTGTTCTTCGCTGGCGCGCCGGCCTAGACCCCGGCGGCAGAGGCGTGGCGCGGTGGCGCATACCTCTAATTAGAAGAGATCTTTTCAAACGCGCTGTATTCACATTGCATTCAAGATATTCACACTGCATATAAGAAAAAACAAAAAAATCTCTTAAGTTTCCGGTTTTAACGGGTTAGAGCCGAAGTTCTTTCTCTTGTCAGATCTCCATGCAACAGACAGGTTGTCAGTTCAGACTCGGTTGTGCCGCTACACAGAGAATTGATCCATTTACAACTATAGCACATTTTTTGTTAAAATATGAATTGATTAGGAATTAATTTAAAACTTTACGACACAAACAAAAGGTGCTTATCAAGACTATCGTGTTGGTTGATTAAGAAACAGAGAAAGAAAATTCGAAACAACCTTATAATTTAAATACCCAAGTGTTATATAGTAAAAGCGTACCATACTACATGCGTCGTCCCTATTTTTTCAGCTTCAAGTTGGAAAATGTATCCTAATCCATGAGTGTTCCGTATTTGTCTTTCGTGTTCCATAAAACATTTCAGATTTAAAATATTAGAATCGTCTACTAAAACTGTTATACAATCCTCGCCAGTCCTATTCCAATTATACGTCATTTCAGAAGTAACGTCTTTTAGGTTGTTGCAATTGTAAATGATCTGCTTTTGTAAACATCATCATATTTGATATCTATTAAATATTTTCTAATATACTTTTTACAAAAAGAGGTTGTTTATATTCCGTAAAGAATGGCAATTCACATTACTTCTGAATAACATTTTGCTCTATCCGAGTTACCAGAGCCCAATTATGAGAATGCGGGGCCATGTAATCTGAATATTTAATCGTAATCCGAATACTTAAATCCCCGCGTAATCGTAATCTAATCTAGAAATTTAATTTTCTAAATAATCGTAGTATACTCGTAATCTAATAAGCATCTCGTAATCGTAATCGCTTGAGACGATTACAGGATTACATTTCACATTAGCTCCGTTTTAGCTTTTATGTCAAATGAGTGTAACAGAAAAAATTCATTAAGCTTTGTGTGAAGTCTTCGTTAAATTTCTCGGGGCTCCTGCTTTCGACAGTCTAATCAAAATGCTGAAAAATCGTCATCTTCGGTTTAACACGTCCACTCACGTTGTTACAAAGACGTAAAGCCAAAAGTTATCCTTTCTGTACCCAGCGTTGCTTTTCAGCGCACAGGAAGGCATTCCGAGATTTGTGGGAAGAGAAGCAATGCTGGAGACAGAAAGCAGAAAATAGCTGTCAGGAGCGTAGCCAGGAAAAATTTTCGGTTGCGGGGGGGGGGGGGGGTATGAAATAAATGGTGAATAAATAATTTGCATTTCTGCACGACTTAAACAATTTCGGGGGGGGGGATATATCCCGATAGCCACCCTCCTGTCAGCTGTTGTATTATTACAGGGAATTACTTAAACAGGTTAAAACTGTATTCAAAGATCCTTTTATGTGTGTTATTTTACAAAGTTTTAATTATTTTGTCTTTAAACACCAGTTTCTTTTGAATGGTTTTTGTCAATTAGTTCCGTCTTATGTAAAACTTGTGGATTTAAAAAGCTATGAATGTTCACAAAAATATTTTGTTATCGTAACTCAACCGTAATCGACAAAATTAATATTTGGGATTACCGTAATCCAATCGATATTTGCAAAATCAATATTTGGGATTATTGTAATCTAATAGTAATCTCCATCTGAAAAGGGAAAGTAATAGTAATCGCAACCAATTACGCATCCGCGTAATCGTTTCGAAGTCTGGTTGTGAGTCATAATCGCAATGTTTGGCCCCTTTTGACGATTTATCGTCATATTGAGCGTCAAAAAATTAGTTTCCAAAACAAAATCCAGCTACACAATATCTTCTGTATTTAGCGAGAAATTGACAAGCCGTATTACATTACTGTGGGAATGATATTATAAAATTGGAAAAAGGAACATGTTTTTAAACCATTATCTAAATACTTGATCGTAGCGGAATTCGCAGTAATATGTCGAAGTTCTCCAGGTTTAGCCACTTTTCATTTGTTCAGGTCCTACAACTGCCTTGATCGGGCTCTGATCACAGCAGAGGATGTGGTTATGCATCTAAAATTACAGAGGAACAGTATGTGATGTAGCACCTGAGTTATAGAAGTCCTTGTTTGTATTAGAATCTGAAGGAAAAATCTAAATAATATAGCTATTAGAATTTTCCCAAGATAATTGTTATTTGTGTGTTATTGTTGTTGTGTTATTTCCTTTTATCTGTTTGATACTTCTGAGGCCAAGATACGGCGTCAAATACTCCCATTCCCTTCATGGGAAAAATCGTTGCTTATGGCTATGGGCCTATAAATACTTGGGGGGAGGGGGGGGGGCTATTTGTATGCAATGCCCCTCGATGTAGAATATAATTTCATTTAATTATTATCACTTCATGAGTGTTGTGTCGAGATGAATGCGAGATGAGATAGATTTATAATTTTTCAACAAAAAGAGACAGTCCTCTTTTCAATTTGCAGCCAAGCCAGCCATGTCTAGTTGTTTGAAATTAAATACATTCCTCTCCGTGAACAAACTTTAGAGTCAATTTAGTTCAGCATTTAAAGTGTGCTTTGACTTGGATCCATTAATGATCCTAGACTAATGGTTCCTAGAGGAGGAAGATCCACGGTATAATCTTTATCCCGTTCGTCAAATTGCATACTACTAAGGCACGAAACCCGGAAAACAGCGTTCTAAGAAAAGACAATTATAGCCGCATTTTTATAAAATACGGCCATAGCGTTTTTCAATGGCTTATGGTGCCAAGGATGATTTAGGTAAAGGATGTAAGGTGCATTCCCTTTTGTCCAGCACGATAAAAACTGCTTTAAAATTACGGTTTCGTTCAAATGAAATTCCACGAAAACTGGACTCTCAAACTCTCGCTCTTAATGTGATAACAAGTAAACAACAATAAATAAATAAAAGGCCCAGGCACCGGTCCTCTTTAAGTGCGGGGCCTTAGGCGATCGCTTACATTCGCACTCCCTTGGGCCAGACCTTCTTAAGGCCCCTTCAGTGATCCAGACACATGTCGCGGGTCGCTAG
Source organism: Cheiracanthium punctorium (assembly GCA_038373885.1). NCBI lineage: Eukaryota > Metazoa > Arthropoda > Arachnida > Araneae > Cheiracanthiidae > Cheiracanthium > Cheiracanthium punctorium. The sequence goes on along the minus strand of JAWZYV010012350.1, from coordinate 97,796 downwards.
CAGTAGGGTGCCAATAGCGGAACCAATTCTTCAATAGTGTAACCATTTCCTTTAAAAAGGTGATGATACTCCGGTATTAAACCAACAAGATAATTGGGGACCGTGAATAATATTGCGATTTCGCACATCCCCCATCTATTGTTCGGTAGAGGACACCCCCAAGTGTCGCCGCCAGTCGCAGCTTCCTAACCATGTCAAATTTCCCCGTTCAAATACATTGCAGCCGCGACATGTCTCTGGATCACTGAAGGGGCCTTTAGCCTAAGAGCCCTCTCGCTTTATCCGGCTTTAATCTGGCTGTGCTTGAACCTGAAGCTCATAGAGGTGGGGGGGGGGGGCTCAAAATGCTTATTCCGTGTGTATAAGCTTTTAATTATGAAATGTGTTCCATAGGGAAAATTGTTTTCCTCTTTGAAAATGAATATCTGGAAGCAAACAGTTCTGCCGTAGGCTAAAACACGTACACCCTCCAAAAAAAGTATTCGAGCAAGAGAGAAATTTCCTATTTTAGAGTTGCGAATAATAATTGAGTTTTTGAAAAACGCACAACTTGATAGAAGTATGGACAGTCATATTTATACATAGCCTAATTCATATTCTGTGATAAATAATTTTTAATATACAAAACCAACGTAGGAAATTTCTCTCTTGCTCGAATACTTTTTTTGGAGGGTGTACAGCCTATCTATGTCCGAAGCCAGCTCTAAGAATCTCGCCAGGTCTTTCCATCCCTGATTTTAGTTGTATTCTGCTATACTCTTTCTGACACTTCTCTCCGAATTTAAGTTCCAAGGCATTGGCAAGGGCGTCAAAATCTCCTATCTTCGTCTCTCCAATGGTTTGCAAAACGTAAATTGCCTCTCTTGTAAGAGGGCGGCCAGTTGGTTCGCTTTCTCGGACTCGTCCCAGACATTCGCTTTGGCGACAATTAACCCATTTATGCCTAGCGTCCTTTTTTTGGGACGGCATTTTCGCTATCAGTCGAAAACGTTATTTATTTTTCCTAACCTTTATTCACGAGTATCGAACCTCAATTCCACAAAATATTTCTACATGACCAAATAGGATGCTGACATTTTAATTTTTATACGTAATGATTTTAAAAGAAATCATCCCCTTTCAAGAAGTTGACATCAGAAATTTATCTGTTATTTGCTGGATTAGCAAAAATCGGGTAAAGTCGCAAAAATATCTGGGCACAAATGGGTTAAAATTTGGTCTTGTACGCTTTCCCAGGGAGTCTTTCCGTAAGTTTCACTGCTGGGCGGCGTGACGCTATCCTGGTGTTTTCTGGTAACTTTCCCAGCTTTGACGAGAGAGTTCAATTTTTCTTCAATTTTAGTTTCACATTCTTCACGTATTTTTGAAACTACATTTTCCTTCCAGTCCAGTTTTTCCTCAATTTTATTCTTAAATTCTTCAAGCAATTCTTTCACGTTTTTCGCTTGGCTTTCTTCTAAACAAGTCATTCTCTCCTCCATCTCTTCCTTCATTTCTTTCCAGTGCTGCTGGCTCTGCTTAACCTATTTATGCCTAGCGTCCCTTTTTTGGGACGGCATTTTCGCTATCAGTCGAAAATGTTATTTATTTTTCCTAGCCTTCATTCACGAATATTGAACCTCAACTCCACAAAATATTATAACATGACCCAGTAGGATGTTGACATTTCAATTTTTATACATCATGATTTTAAAAGAAATCATCCCTTGTCCAAGAAGTTGACATCAGAAATTTAGCTATTATTTCTGGTATTGGCAAAAATCGAAGAAAGTCGTAAAAATATCTGGGCACGAATGGGTTAATTTCCAACTTTAAATTTTTTGGGGTTTTCTCAATTTTCTCCAGTCCGGATTTCATGTCGTCTTGTGCTGCTTTTATCTCTTCTAATCCGGTCAATCCGGTTTCTATTTTCTGCTCCAGTCCGGCTTTCATCTCGTCCTTTCTCAAATTTCTCCAGTCCGGATTTCATGTCGTCTTGTGCTGCTTTTATCTCTTCTAATCCGGTCAATCTGGTTTCTATTTTCTGTTCCAGTCCGGCTTTCATCTCATCTTGTCCGGCTTCCATCTCCTCTTGTTCGGCTTTCATCACGTCTTATCCGGCTTCGATTTTCTTCATCATTATTTAGAATTACAATGGGCCTGGGGGGGTTAGTTCCGGGAGTCTCAGGGATTGTTGTCTGGTCAATGAGCATGCTGGGATCATTGATCTCTTCTAAGGGATTTTTAAGAGGGCCAAAAGGGTTTTTAGTAACAAAACTAATGTTAGTTTCAACAGGCAGAATAACTTTAGAATTTTTCATAGGTAGTTTGAAATTTGAGTCCTTAGGAAAAGGATTAGAAATTTGGCTAGTACTAGGAGTTGGAGAAATGGTAAGAAATTCGGCAATAGATTCCTTACCGGGCGCAGGCGTCCAGGTAACATCGAATTGGATGGACTTTTCTTTGGCATCGTTTCCTTATGTCGAGGCGACTTAATTTGCTTTGCTGAGGTCTTGGCTAAGAGCTGGAAGATTCTCTTCGTATGTGGACGAAATGGTCTCAGGATGGTGATTGTTCCAGTGCTTATGAATTGTCTTTTCGGCATGGGATTCTCCGTCTTGGGTGGGATTTACGTGATTGTAGAGAATTCTGAAGCATTCGTAATTAAGTCCTGAGAGTAGGGCTGCTAATTCGGCCCGAGCATCATAGTAGAAGTATTCTTCTACACTGATTTCAGGAGGCTTCACTACCGGCCTACCTATACCGGTTACTGGCCCTGAAAAGGGCCCTTTGCGGCTAACCGGGGGAGCGCCTCCTTGAGAGACTTCGTCGTGTGCATTCACGATCGTCTCTGGGACTGACTGGACAGGGTAGCCCGCTTCATTTTATACTTGCTGACGTACTCTCCAGAAAACTCGGGACCTCTCTAACGAGTCCCAAACAATCGCGTTTTGATTACGTCATAGAAATATTGATGAATACAAGGCTAATATGTGATGTTGATGCATGAAAACAAACTTTAAAGGCTCCATTGGAAAAGTCGCGCCAAATGCCCGAAATGTCGTCAATCTTGACGACTTTTTTGAGAAATGTCGCCAAATTGGGTGCCAAAAATAAGTTCCCAAAAGTGAGGTTAGCGAAGCTCTAACATCAATATTTCTCGAGATTTCTAGAAACCCCATAGATACCAATTAAACTCCATAGCATAAAACTCCATATGTCGCGTTCTAGTGAACTGACTTTGATGCAACAAATGCAAAATTTAACTATTTGACACGTAAAACACGAATTTTAAACTAGTTTAAACCCCAGAACAGCGGGTTACCCCGAAATTTCGTAACACTGCGAAGCTATATGTTGTCTCGCTCGTTGAATAGTGTTATTTTTGTGTTAATTAACGATTTGCCATTGCCCGTGTTACTAAATTCATTATTTTCATGAGGTAATAGTGCTTCGATTCGTAGAATAAAGTCGCTAGTTCGTTTCTAGGGCTTGTTCGACTGTTTTATAGTACACCCACTACCAGGTCTTCGTAACAATAGTATTGTTGAAATGAGTATATAAAGCTACAGAAACGTACAAAAATTTTGCAGGTTAAAGGTTTTGATTCTATGGGCACAGTTTAAGGTAAACTGGCTGATTTGATTTCCAGTTCAATCAAATCTGTCTCGTGAACACCTTTAAGTTAAATTCAATAATTTTACATAATGCAATCCTAAAACAATTACCTTTTTAGAAAAGTCCTTATTTAAAAAGCATCAATGTTAAGAAAATGCATTGACATTGAACCAGCGATGCATTTTATCACCTTCAAAAACAGAAATCAATAATTTCCTCATACACCCAAAACCGCTTAGAACCATCCGGGTGTATCCTGTTTTTCAACCTTCAAATAATAAGAGTAAAGTTTCAAAGCACTCATTACAAAATTCTTTACTTCTTTGAAACTGTCTCATTCATAACAAAAATGTCGCGACAAGGTCATATGGAAGGAGGAGGAGAGGGGGGAGATCCTAGGGTACACTCTCTCTTCTCGAAATTTATTTCTCCGTTGTAAAGAGTAAAATTATGCCCATTTCACAACACATTTGGAAGGCAGGTGGAACATGATTTCTCCTTCCTTCTGCCCTATTCGCTAATGAAAATATTTTCTAACTGCGAACTTGTGTTGTGACGTCAATTAGTTTTTTTTTTTTTTTTGTGATACAAATTGAATTTCTTCTTTATCAAAAAACTTTTACAGATTGAAGTTGCTTCTGAATCAGTGGTTTTGTGCGAGTTTCGGGGTTGTTTTACATTCTAAGTGCGTTATAAATTTCAATAATTAAAAAAACAATCATTAAATGAAGAAAAATTGTGATAGGGAGGTGCGTTTTTCCCAAAGACAGAAAAAAAAAACAAAAAAAAAAAACATTCATTTTGAATTGCCTTCAATATTAGAAAAAAGAAAAGAAAAAGAAGAAAAAAAGAAATCCGATGTAGACACTGTTAACTTCCTTGTACGTCTATTAAATTATACACATTTTTCATGCACTTCGTTTGGACTTATTTCTATAGAAATTGAGATATAAGATACTTCGATAATAATAAAGTGATTTCCAGCCATGGGCGCCGGCAGCATAGGGCAAGGGGGGGGTCATGCCCCCCTGAATTTTTGTATGCAGTGTTTTCCCTTGCTTTTTTGCTCTTTCCAACATGGTAACCATACGTTATAGTAGTCTTTGCCCCCCCCCTGTAAAAAATTCTGCCGGCGCCCATGTTTCCAGCTAAATATAAGAAACTAGTAAGAGAGAGAGAGTGAGTGAGGCAGTCTAAACTAGTCTCGTTACAATAATGTGAATCCTGACGAAGTCCCTTTAAAATTAAAAAAAGTTAAATCAAATCCAAACAGTTTTAAGAAAAGTATAAATGAAATGACAATTCTGAAAGAAAGTATAAAAAAAAAATCTGGAGTGACTCCACTCGACTTTCCAAAAACTTACGATTAAGATCATTACCAAGCATTTAATAAATTTTAATCGATGAATAATTCAAACATATATACCAAACTGAAGCTCAATGGAATGCGTCGTTTAAACGCTAACGCACTTTTAATAATTTCTTCCCATATGCCATAATGTAAAAGAAATCTTTGTCGTAGCCCTGTAAAAAAACTATAAGTCCTATACACATCAAAATCAATACCGGTCTTACGATGGTGGTTTATAACATGTATCCCCAATTTGAGCTCAATCGAATGTACCGTTTAAACGCTAGCGCACTTTCAAGAATTTCTTCCATAGTCATATGTAAAACAAATCTTTGTCGTAGCCCTGTAGAAAAACTACAAGTCCTATACACACCAAAATCAATACCGGTCTTGCGACGGTGGTTTATAACATATATACCCAATTTGAGCTCAATTGTATGCCCCGTTTAGGAGCTATCGTGTTCACTCACATACACACAAATACATACATCTCGTAAAAATGGCATAAATGAATTCAGAAGACCCCAAAACGTGCAAATTCACCAAAATCTCGAAGTCGAATTTTTTCATGATTACAATACTTTCCTTACATGGTACATGTTCGGAAAGTAAAAATAAAAGAAAAGAAAAATCTGAAACACTTTCATATTTTAAATACGTACTGAAGTGCTATACATTAAAAGCGTATCATAATCCATGAGTCTTCCCTATTTTCTTCCTTATTCTATTAAGTTGGAAAGTGAATGATTATTAATGAGTGTGCCATATTTTTTTTTGTTGTTGTTATTGTTCTTTGTTTTGTTTAAAAAAAAAAAAAAAAAAAAAAAAAAAAAAAAACCAGAATCGAGATCTATGTTAAAATCGACTACGAAAACTGTTTCACAATCTTCGTCAGGCATATTCTAATTACACTTCGCCTTAATAAATACGTTTTGGAAAATTTATTATTCATGAGTGTGGCGTGTTTGCCTTTTTGTGTCATAAAACACTTTTCAGAACTGAAATCTATATTAAAATCTCATACCAAAACTATTTTACAACCTACGCCAGGCATATTCTAACTCTACTCCTCTGTTCAGTTCTGAAGACTTATTTCTGGGCGTCAAACTTGGCGATAAATCATCAAAAAATTGCAAACCTTGGCGACTTCCAATATTTTATCCTCTCCCCCCCCCCCGCCCCGTGCCAAGCTATTTGGCACTTTTCAGTATTTCTCTCTACAGGTAGTAATGTATGAGAATGTTTTGTTGTTGCCCTATAAAAAAAGTATAAGTCCTATGCATACTAAAATCACTAACGGTTGTGCGACGGTAGTCAATAATACATTGTTACGAACGTTTGTGGTAGCCCGCTGTTCTGGGAGTTAAACTAGTCAACAATTAACATTCTACGCGTCAAGTAATTAAATTTTGCATTTTTTTGCATCAAAATCTGTTAACTAGAACACGAGATATGGAGTTTTGGGTTTCCCCATTGGTTAACATAGGGTTTTCTAGAAATCTCGAGAAATATTGATGCTAGAGCTAAGCTGACCTCACTTGTAGGGACTTATTTTTGGTACCAAATTTGACAATATTTAGCCAGAAAGTCGCCATCTTGGCGACATTTCTGACATTAGGAGCGATTTTTCCAATAGGGGGCCTGTAAAGTTGGTTTTCCTACATTAATACTACATAATGGCTTAGTAATCCAACTGTACACTTATGACATAATCAAAATTCGCGCTTTATGAGGAATTTCTCCTAGCTTCTGCGACTCCGTAAAAGGACATCGCATTGCCCCAGTTGAGTCAGTTTTGCTGTAGACTGCAGCCAGAACAGACGTCCGTGAGACAGCAGAAAGACTCTGTATTGACAATTATAGAAGCAATATTTTTGCTTGATACGAGAAGCTTGTTTTTGAATGTTGTGTGTGAATTCTTCACTGAGGAACTGTTTATGATTTTTCTCTACTATTTCCACTGAATTTTACTAGTGGAAGTGTCTTATTTTGTGTGTGAATTATAGCGTCTATGAAAGCTTCTGTACGAAGCGCAGTGCTATAAGCGAGTTACAGGCTGGTTGTGCTTGTGAATTTTGCACAGGAAATTGTTCGACGAAGTTATAGAAGCAATAAAATTTGTATTCCATCCTGACAAGTGGACCTTTTACTAGAACTTTCTACGCATACTAGACTTTAGAACGATGAAACCAGGAGTCAAATGAGTTTTCTGCAACATTCACTGGTGTCAGATTCGGAGTTCTAAAGAAATACTCCAATTTTCCTTTGAATGGTGTGGACCTGAAAAATGAACGAACAATTTAAAAAGCTCATGGTGAAGGAGGGGAATTCCGGACAAGAACAGATGGACACTGATGTGGAGATGAAATTTGAAGCCGGACAAGCTGACATAAAAGCCCCCCACGTGGTGAATGCCGGATTGGAAGAGATGAAAGCTGGACTAGAGAAGAAAATAGAAGATGGTCAAAAAGAAATGAAAACGGGTTGAAGAAAAATGAGAAAAATCCAGAAAAAATGGAGTTATAATCCATGAGTGTGCTGTGTTTTTCTTTTTTGGGTTGATTTCTACTTTAAAACCCCGACTCTCGCCAAGGTGGCGATAATTAAACATATGCAGTTACCATGACGATTTTTTGTATTTATGTGGCAAACGTAATTTAGAATTCAAATGGCGATTTGGAACAACATGTAAACACAGCATTCCGTTACATTTTTATTTATTTTAGGTTGCCTTTTAATAATTGAGCGTCTTCAAATTCCTTCACTGGTGCTTTTATCCCTAATTTGTTCACTTTAGTTTTCATCTAGTCTAGTTCCTTTGGGAGTGTTGAAACTTGCGCATAACTCCTAGAGACCCATGACTGCAAAGCTCGCCAAAGTGCGGCGATTTTTTAGGTAGGCGAGAGTGGAGGCGTTAAAATAGGAATCAACTCTTTCCTGTACCATAAAACACATCTTTCGAATCGAAATCTATTTCAAAATCGCCTACCAAAACTGTTTAACAATTTTCGCCAGGCATAGTCAAACTATACTTCACCTTTATAAATGACATTTGGAAAGTATCATAATCTATGAGTGTACCGTATTCGTCTTCTCGGTTCTATAAAACACTTCTTCGGAATTAAAAGTCTATATTAAAATCGCCTACTAAAACGATTTTACAGTATTCTCCTGGCAATTTTTAAATATACTCGTGATATATTTATAATAAATCTGCGCATTTTGGCACCAAATTTAGCGAGCCATTATCAAAAATTGAAACCTTGTGCGACTTTCAGCATTTTATTAACGCCCCCCTCCACGTTTCTGGCAAACACATTTGAAAAAATCTTCACCGTAACAATTCATATCTCAAAACTTGGCGATAAGATCGCGTAAGACAAAAATGCGTAGACTAATTCTGTTATTGAGCGAAATAGTACCTTAGTGCTAATAATGATATGTTAAATACCCAATTAGTCGGAATTCATACATTAAATTTTTAGAGAAAGGAAAATTCGTTTTAGTTCATACTGTAACGGTTGCATTGAGTCAAATTTTTAAAATATGTTTTAAAAAATTTTAAAAAGAAGGGCTGCAAAACTGTTAAAGAGGGTCTGGAATGTAGACATAAGGAATGCCGTTTATCTATTATTTTGATGAATCAAAGCTAGAAATAAGTCGCGGCAACCACGGCAAAATGCTGTGACATATCTAAACACCAGCGATGATCAACAGTTCTCGTGACAAGTTTAGCTGTGAGTATTTAAAACTTTATTAGAGAATTTCTTTCCGTTTCAGATCTATTTCAAGGTTAAGGATGAATTTACAGAATACTTAATATAATTTTTTGTTGATCTTTTTATTGCATTATTAATTTATTTTTTAAAAACTAAGTGCAATTCACTGTGACTACATTTTTTTCCGAGAGCTTACCAAAGCTTGCGGATTTTTTTGCTGCCAGGTTCAAAATCTTATTTCGAATTTCGAAACCGATGGTCAACAGCCCTGATGTTAAAAATTTTAAAAGCTGGTCGGTTTATAAATTTACAATTCAAAATTTCGATTTATGGGCGAAACTAAAACTGGAATGGCAATTTGCCAGTCTAGTGCAGCACTTAAAGCATAAATTTATCTTCTGTCGTGTTACTTAATGTCTTAATCGAAAATAATTGCATTCACTAGTTTCCCGCTTCTAAAGAGATTTATATTTAGGAACTCTAAAAAAACTTGCACTTTAAAAAGAAGGAAAAGCGGGAGGGGGGAAAAGAGGGAGAGAACACACAGCAGACTTTTGCTATGCGCCTTTTAAAGCAATGGCTTCCGGAAGGAGCATGAAAATAGTTAAATTTTCTGGTCATACATAAATTATCATTCGCGAAAACTTCTACACCCTCTCAAGTATTCGAGTATAAACGAAATTTTCTATTTTAGCTTTGCGAATAAATGAGTTTTTGAAAAACGCACAACTCTACAGAAATATGGCAAGTTAGAAGCATACAAACCTAATTCATATTCTATGATAAATAATTTTTAATACACGAAACCAACGTGGGAAGTTTATCGCTTACTCGAATACTTTTTTGAGAGGGTGTACAAGTAACTAAAAGTATATAATACACAGACATGCGTTACTTGTTGCAAAAATTTATATTTTAGTTTTCCTTGTGGACATAAAAATTAAAATCCATACGTTATAACAGAATTTATCCAATTAACATGCAAACACAACGTATCAATTTTCAGTAAGTCTAGTAAAATTAGGGTTTTATCTCGTAGTAATTCCGGGAAAGCCCGATTAAAATTGGGAATACGACCGATTATCTACACGAGGGGTCCTGGTTCAAAACTAGTTCGCGTCCACCGACCTAACCGAGTTTTCCTCCGAAACTTAGCGTAAATACGGGTTAGGATCCCCTTAGAAAGACCCCCCACGGAGGGCACCCCATCCATAGGCCTAGATCCCACATGTAGATAATCGGCCATAATCCCACAACAATTAGGCCAAGGGGGGTTGCTCTCCATGGGGATCTTTCTAAGGGGTCTTAACCCACATTTACACGAAGTTTCGGATAAAACTACGGAAAACTCCGAACGGCTAGGTCGACGGACGCGACCTGGGCTTGAACCAGGCATTTATAGCGGGGGTGAAGATTATACACCCTCTTACGTTGTGCACTAAAAAGTGCTTAAATCAGAATAAATCATGAAACAGCAGCTTAACAATGAACATATTTATTGATCAATAATAGAAATAAATAAACTTTAAAGATTGCAATTAACATGACAAAACAATTAGTCGTGACTTATAGAACATGCTGCTGCTACCAGCAGTTTCACCACAGCCGTGTGTTTATATGCTTTATAACCACCTACTCCGGAGAGACCGGTGAATGCCAATTTGCATCTTCGTGGATTCAGGGAACTTTCCGCTCTGGGTGTGTTCGCAAACTGACTCACTGGTTGTCAGCTCGCAAATTGTCGGTTCGTAAGCCGACGAAATCAACGCCACAGTAATCCCCCGCGAGACCGAAGGAGGTGGCATCCTGAAATGGACTGAAAGTCCGTATCTGATAACATAAGTGTCTTTTCCACCGACGGAGTAAGAAACTGGAACAGTCTGTAAGTTGTTCATTTAAGAGGTACGCTAGTTTTAGGCGGTCAATAGAGACTGTGCGGGATTGTAGTTTAATGCTTAAAGTATAAAATTTGTTATTACAGGAAAGTACCTCATAAGGGCCATCATATGGCTGTTGCAATGGCTTACGGACAGTCTCGTCGTACAAACACGTGAGTAGACGTTGGCAGATCTTTGTGAATGAAGGCATCATCATCATGTTTACCATGGTGCGTAGCAGGAACAGGTCTGAATCGTTGCATACCCTCTTGAAGCTGCAAGATGAAATTCGCAATTCCAGGAACTTGTTTGGTGGAACGAAAAAACTCTCCAAGAAGTCGCAAAGTTTCTCCGTAAAGCATCTCATCTGGAAATTTTCCGATGTCTTCCTTCAAGCTTGTCCGGATACCTAGCAATACCAAAGCCAAAACAGTCGTCCAAGTTCTGTGACGTAGCATTTGATGGAGTCAGAGTTGTCTGTGATGGCGTTCAATCATTCCATTAGAAATTGGGTGGTAACTGGTTGTTCGGATTCTTTCCGACCCTAAAAACAAGTAAATGCATTGAAAAGGTCACATTCGAACTGGGAACCTCTATCGGTAGTGATGGTATCTGGTACACCGAATCGTGAAATCCATCCGCGTATGAAGGTTTCAGCACAAGTCTCGGCTTTCTGGTCAGCCACAGGAAATACCTCTGGCCATCGTGAAAAGTCTGTCGACGCACGTGATACAGTCAGTAAATATTACCTTTGGAAGAAGACAAAGGACCTATAATATCTATGAACGTGATTGAAACGGCCTAAAGCAATTGGAAAATTTCCGATGATGGACTTTGTGTGTTTTGGAGATCTTGCTTTTTTGGCAAGGGATAGAAAATTTTGCAAATTTCTTAACACCTTGTCAATGGAAGGCCATATGAATCTGCGCTTCGCCGTAATACGGCCACTAGGATGAGAGAGGGAATGAATTTTTTCAAACACAGTCTTTCTGAAGGCTTGAGGGATGTATGGGCGTACGACACCAGTAGAGACAACACAATAAAGTTCAGCACCAGAATCTGAAATTGTGAAATGCTTGAAATCCAATCCGGAGCCACCACTCATTATTTTAAGTTCCCCATCCTCCTGTTGTTCGCGAGAAATTGCTGCAACGTGCAAGGATAGACTTGCCCAGCAATTGTTCTCAATTGCTGGGCAAGTTAATTTCCGCGATTCTAGAACAAGCATCAGCAACCGCGTTGTCCTGACCAGAGACTAAAACGAATGTCTGTGGAAAACGGAGAGATTAACTCTAATTGTCGGAGTTGTCGGGAGAACATTTATCAGCTTTTTGTGTAAATGCATAAATGAGCGGTTATGATCATAGTAAATGGCAAATTGTCTACCTTCCAAAAAATGTCGGAAATGACGAATGGATGAGTAAATTGCCAGTAACTCTCGATCGTCTACACTAGCGTTTTTCAGTCTACGTTAATTCGCGTGAGAAAAATGTCAATGGCTCCGGTCCTTTCTCGGACGCCTGGTTCAAAGAAGTCCGAGCAATCGGTCATGAGTCATAATTCAGAGTCAGGTCTAGGATGAGCGAGCATTGTAGCATTTGCTGACATAGTTTTACATGCTTCAAAAGCATCCTACGTTTCGGGAGACCACTGAATATGTGTGTTATCGCGTTTTTTACAACTTCTAATCAACTCATGTAGGAGCTTGCGTATGAGTAGCTTTCGAGAAAAAACGATGATAGAAGTTTAGGAGGGCTAAAAATCGCCGTAGTTCGTGTGACATCTGGGGTAAAGGAAAGTTGGTTATAGTTTCAATTTTTTCAGGCAAGGGAGATTCCTGCCTCAGTAACTAAGTATCCAAGAAACAGCAATTGTGCTTTACCAAAAAAAGTCTGATGTGGACAACACATCACAGACATTCCTGGCACGTCTATTAAATAAACAATATTTTCGGTGCACTTCATCTTAACTTATTTTGTTTGAAAGAGGTAAAATATCAGTAATAGTAAGGTTTTAGAGATGAGTTCGGGCTCATTTTTTGAAGCCCGAGCCCGAGGACTTTTAATCCGAGCCCGAGCAATATTATTAAAGTTGGAGCCCGAGCCCGAAATTTCGGCTAAAGTCAAATAAAATTAACTACTTCATTAATAGGATACAATAAATTTTTGAGCTTCACACACCTTCTAGTCCCCCGTGCCGCTATTTTTTTTTTTTTAAATAAGTACGTCTATTTATCCCATGAATCACTTTTTAAAATTTGTTTCAAGGAGTATGTTCAACAAAGGAGAAATTTTTCACGAGCCCGAGCCCGAGCTTTCGGGCTCGGGCTGAGCCCGTCTCATCTCTATAAGGTTTAGCGATTTCTAGCCAAATATTTCGATATAGCTAAGCTGAGTTCAATTTGAAAGATTTCCTTCCGACACTTTATTTGGCGATATTTCACCAAAAGCCGAAGTTCAGACCAAAAATTCAGGTTTCAATTTTTTTCAATGCTCAAATTAAGGCATAATTTCCCTCTCGATCACAGACCATTTTCACTGGATTTCTGTCAGCCTTTGGCTTACGTTATGAAAGTTATATGCCTGTAACTTTCCCTTTCTTATTAATTTGGCTCAAAGAAACCCTATTCCCATGTCTGAAGCATAACAAAATCATAAATGATTTCTTTAGGGCCGGCATGCACAGAGCCTGATTAAGGCAGCATGGGGCCTCGACAAATATTTGTCATGGAGGCTCCTTTCACATGTACCAATTCAGTTTACAAAAATTAGAAAGCCTAGAACTAAAAGCTTTTTTAAGTTCCAAGCTTTGTACTCTTATGAATGTTTGGAATTTTTTCGTAACCAAAAAAAGGGGCGGACTTTTAATACCACCCAAAATCATCCTATCTACCAGACATTCAGTATTTTACTCAAAATGTTTTATTAAAACCTTTTCTCAGTATACCTTAATAACTTTTTGTTAGAAAACTGTTTAAGCTGCAAGAGAGAGAGAGGGGGGGGGGGGAAATTTTCTGAAAGCATTTCTACAAAATACAATAGGAACATCCATTTGGAGGACCGCTTCTTTGATTGACGGCCTAGCAGGCAGCTACCCCACCTGTTACAGATTTAGTCAGGCTCTGGGCACAGGTAAATTTATTTCTTTATTTTACACAAAAACTCTCGTAACGTGTTTACTGTTTTATCAAAACTAGGGATTTTGTTTAGTACCTTTTTCCTAGTTAATTTTCTTAAAGGTATTGTAATTTCAACTTATTACAGCTCTATTAATCCCTTAGATAATTACTTATTAATTTATTGTTCTATAGCCGGTTTAAGACTTTTTGGAACCCTGTACATATGAGGCTGTTTCTCTTCTTTTGGTTTTAGTCTGATGGAATGGCTATCTACATACACTCATTTAATATCTCCTGGAAAATAATTTTAAAGGACCTTAAAATTTTTTCTTATTCACTTTTCCAATCCTGATAAAGATGTTCCATTTTGCAATCCATTAGCTCCTCAAATGTTTTCTTTTTCAACATGAGAGCATGTTGAATATATCATCAAATTCCTCAACTGCCTCATTTTACCAAGCCAACAGTACTTATTGTGTGTACTTTGATCCTCCTCCACCTTCTCCAACACACACTCACAGGTCCTCAGATGATAAATCCACTTGGTCCTTCAATTCTTTGGTGATGAGCCATAATCACAGCATCTTTATGATAACTCTCGCATACTGTCTTTACTAATTATTCATTCATCACTTATTTCTGGATAGACAAGGCAAGATCACATCATAATACCGACAACACCACTGTCTGTTTTCTTTCCTGCCTAGATTTTCCATAAATGACTCCAATAGTCTAGAATAAATAATTTATTGTTTAAATATCTATCTTAAATTCATATTTACAGGTGAATATCTCTTGTTGATGAAAACTGATTATCTTTCTCTGGCTTTCAGCCAGGTCAACACATGCATCTTATCTTCAGGAAATCTCAAGCATAACTGTCTATTCAGCCATGAATTGCCTATTAAATTCCCCCTTTCTCCTCATTATTCACTGCACCTGTCTTTTTCTGAAAGTCAGGGAGATGGAAAAGCAAGGAGTCTTGCTTGAAAGGTACAGTGCTGTCCAAATAACAGTAGTGTCTTGTCTTTGACAGATTATATGATCAGAATCAGACCAAATTAATATGGGACCACTCGTAAGCTATCCTCTTTACAATAAAAAAAGAATTTTGGAAAATGTTCCATGCGATAAATTTTAGCTGTACATATATAAAAAAGATACATATAAGTATTGAACAATTTAGTTTTAGAAAAGTACCAACACACAGCAGGATGCTGCTTTCATTAATAACACTAATCGACGAGGTTTTTTTCACAAGAAATCTGAATAGGGAATCTAGTGCATTTTTTCATCCTGAATTCAGATATGTAGTCAGAATTTTCCCCATCAGGCATAGCTTTCCTGTGAAAGCTACTTTTCAAAATCTGATTTGAGCATTTTCTTTGACCTGTCACAGGAACAGTTACCTCATATGTAGCGATTTTAAGCAAGCTGTTTTTAAGAAAATTATTTGTAATATCACACTGTAGTACCATAAAACAAGACTGTGCATGTTCATTCATGCTTGGACATGCTCAGACCTGTTAATCTGGCATCGTGATGTGTCAGTGTTGAGCTGTCTCAAACTCAAAATGATTCAAATGAAAATCAAAATGATCCTACATATTGAAGCCAGTAGCTGTTCATCAGAACCCTACTTTCCCAATCAGCAAGATCTTAATGATGTGATTCAGGATTTAAATCTGTCAAAACAGCAAGCTTCAGTTTGAACTTCCAGAGGGTGGAATCTACTCCAAAAAAATGTAAGAATATGTAGCTATCATAGCTACCATAGTGTTTTCAAAGACTGCTTTTCTGAAGAAAATGGAATTGTGTTTTGTGATGATATTTGCCCAGTTATAGAAACACGTGGGCATCAACACCGGCCAGACGAGTGGCGATTGTTCATAGACACCTCTAAAGTTAGTTTGAAGGCTGTGCTGCTACAGATTGACAATGAACTCCCATCAATACCTGTAGCGCATGCCGTTGATATGAAACTACTTTCAGATAAAATACAATATGAATAATATTATAATAATATCTGTGGTGATTTAAAGGTCATTGCTTTATTGCTTGGTTTTCACCAAATTTTGCTGTTTTTTGTGTGAATGGGACAGCAGAGATATCAAGTCTCACTTAGAAAATCATGACCCAAACGTGACTCTCTTATCCCTGGCCAGGAAAAAGGGTCACTTCAGTGAATCCTGAAAAAATATTTTTACCTCCATTGTATATTAAGTTAGGAGTAATGAAAAATTTTGTCAAAGCTATGGATAAACTTAAAGCTTTGATGGATTCTTGTACTTGAAATTGAAATCCACCAAAATCAGTGATACTAAACTGTGAGAAGGAATTTTTATAGGACCTTAAATCTGGTCATTAATGGCCGATGAACATTTCGAAGGACTTAAATCCAAAGGAAAAAGCAGCCTGGCAGTCTTTCAAAAGTTTATACTGCAACTTTCTTGGAAACAATAAAGCAGAAAACTATCATGTCATAGTGGCTGATCTTCTGCATTCTTATAAAGCTATGGGATACAACATGCCTTTAAAAATTCACTTATTGGACTCTCACTTAAACTTCTTCCCCGAAAATCTTGGAGCTGTCAGTAATGAACACGATGAGCATTTTCATCAGCAAATTTCTGCAATGGAGAAGAGGTACCAAGGCAAGTATAGTTCCAATATGCTGGCTTACTACTATTGAACCAAGAACACAGACATTCCAGATTTGCAGAATATGCCCGAAAATCACTATCTACCATTTTCTAGTCGGTCAGAATGAGTAGTTAAAATTTTGAGTTAGATAGCTAGTTACAGATTTTTTAGAGTATTATAAAAAATTCAAATGAATATCACACAAAACTCCTGCCTGATGGGGAAAAACTGAAATGATATTTGAATTCAGCACAAAAAATACTTTTAGAATCTGTTGTTTTAATTCTTGTGAAAGAAAAAAAGTTCATTTTTGTAGACCAGTGTAATCCAAATTAATAATACGAAGCTATCTATTATAAAATTTAAATCATCATAACGTGCATAAAAATCTTAAAATAGTTATTTCACATTTACACTCGGGCCACTGCATTACATTCCACCTGGAGTGAGGACTCCCATATGAATTTCGTAGTAATATGTAAGCCTGTACAGAGGGAAATACGAAGTGCAAATGAGGCAAATATTGCTACATGCATATTCCAGTATTCACATAGTTATGTACAGGGTTTTCATTACAGAAAAAAAATAGGTGAGAATTCCTCACTTTTTCCTCAAAACTGAGTGAGATTTTTAAAAAATGGGTGAGAATTTTTCACTAATAGATTTGGGCTGGGTAAATATGCAGTGGCTAATGGGTATTTATTACTGCACCGGGTAAACACCCAAAATAAAGGTATTTATGATTTTTAGTTATTTTTGTTGCATGTAACTGGACCTCAAAGTCTAAGTCAGGTACAGTTACATGAAATTAAAGTAACCCAGTTGAAGATTCCCCCCCCCAGTTGTAGATACACCCTACCTGCCCCCCCCCCCTTTTTTCCATTCATGGACTTCAGGAATTCTTGAGAATCCACTTTTATACTTTGTGTTCATTATTTTCTTTTTTTTTTAATTCTTTCTTTGACAAACCGATTTGCAGGGTGCACGAATTTCTTGCAGTTATAATTTTTTAATGCAAGAAAAAAGGGGGGGAGGGGGAATGTGAGATTCTCACACTCTAGGGAAAACACTTTATGTACAATGCTCAAATAATTTAGTTTTTTTTTTTTAAACTACAGCAGTATAGTTGTAACCTATGATGTAATTTCAAAATTCACACAACACTGTAACCACTGTCCAACTTGGTGCAAAACATTGAGTGCAACTTACTTCACTAATTTTTTACAGTGTATGAACATATTATACTAAAAATTATCTACCTGCACTCCTTCTCCATGTGAACTTTAACTATGCCAAGTTTCACACTCCTCCATGTGTGCAATGTGCTTAAAAAGTTGTACAAAGATACAGGGCTGCCACTGCTTATTAGTGCGAAAATAGTTACATTAGTAGCCTCATACATAAGAAATAGTATCAAAAATAGTACCCTTCAGCCAAAAAATTAGCATGCTAATACGGTTAATTCACAAGCACGTGGGATAACAATGTTTTTTATGACAGAGGGTCATTGGAAGTGTAGATACAGGAGTTTCTAGGATTATCTAACCATTCTACCTTTATGATTGACAGTCTTCTTCAAAAACAAAGGGCAACTTAAAAATATTTTCTCATTAACTAGATCTGCATAGGCTATAACTTACCGTAAAGAAACCATTGACTCAACATTCTCATCTGAAATTCCCAAGGTGTAAAATAAAGTGTCAACTACATTTTTGATAATTTTTGCCAAATAATGTGCAAGACATTTAAAATGATATATACTAAACAGCAAATGAACCACATTTTAAATACTTTTCATAAAATGAACACAGGAAACACTTAAGTTTGTAGATAGTATAAAAATATTTTATATAACATACATATAAAAAAAAATTAAAATTTAGTCATTTTCATTGAAAGGAAATATTAGACACAAAATTCTTATAATTTTAAACACATAAGGGAAGAAAAAAATCAATTTTGTAATGCATAAGAAAATGCTGTAAAATTACACCTAAAAAGAAAGGGGGGGGCAGATTATTTGAATCTGCCCTCTTCAATAAAATTTTTTCTTTACTATTTTGCATTTTAAAAAGTGGTTAAAATAATAATGCAAAGTTGAAATAATCAGTTTTTACTCCTATGGTATTGGAAGTTGAAATAAAAATACATGAAAAGAAAAATATTTGTTCTCAAGATGGATGGGAAAAGATTGAAATTGGGATGCTGGCGCACAAAATTTTTCCTACCAAAAATATTAATGAACAAACATCTGAATTAGTTGATCCAGGTGGGAAGAGCCAAAAATTCTGTAATCAAACTAAGAAAACTGTAGAATTCCACGGAAAACTCATGAATGATAAATTTTAAGAGATTACTTCTTAACACAAAATATGGGCCGTGATTTTATTGTTTTTTTTTTAACTTCAAAATTTGTTAAAAAGTGTAAAAAATGGGGAAATTTGAATAAAATCATTAAAAAAAAAAAAAACCCATAAGTTTTATGCAGAAAGTGTAAAAGTTGGAAAGTATCCATCGATATACATAAGGCACATATCATTAATCAAATGAATCAATACCTTTTTCCTGCAACAGCTACTCGCAACTGTTTTCACACCTTGCGATCTAAAAAAATCCTTAATAAAATTGTGATTAAAAAGTCACATTTTTTCAAAAAACAAGCACTTTTAGGACTTTTTTATAGAAAATAGTTCCCATAGTTGCCTTTTGATGAAAATAGTAACAAATAGTCACCAGTGGCAGCCCTGCACATATTAATACATAGGTTTTGAGACTGGGACAAAAGCTTCCAATTTCAACACCGTGTACCAGTCATGTTTTGGTGCAAAGTTATATGATGCATAGCATAGTTCAAGAGATTCTGGACTGTATCCAGACATAAGTTCCTGCCTGTATTGCAGTTATTGCAAAAACTTTGACCTAGTAAACTGTGCAGATTACAAAGATTAGAATTATTTCAACAAAATGCTTTAATTATTAAACAAATTAGTTGTCATTATTTTAGTTACCTGTATATTTATAGATAAAATAACTAAACAACTAAGATAAATGCCTTTATTAATGTGTTTAAGAAAATTAAAATTATTTAGAGTGGATATCAATAAAACAAAGGCTTGATAAAATTGAAACACAAACCTACTTGCACATAGAATAAATGCACACAGCCAGGTGTATTTGCTAACACATTATGTTGTAATTTTTAAACCTTTGGCTTTTCCACCAATTTTCTCATTGAAGGAAAGCCATTTTCTCCATAATGCTAGACCTTTCCTATGTGAAGCAACATTTAAGTTCCATAATTTCTAATAGTAAAAAACATGAGAAGTCAGCTGTGACCATATTGCTTACAAATTTATTATACAGGAAGGCATGGCATTAAAATGAATGCAGCTTCAACTTATACTTTTACTTCAACTTTAAATATTTGATTTCAACAGTAATTGTTTAAAAAAAATGTACTACTGCAAATGCACACACACATACATACTTTAAATCTTGTATGCTAAAAGAGTGACTGTGTAGCAAAGAAGCTAATACAAAAAAAAATAAACTTCAATTTTAATTAAACAGAAATATAAAAAGAACTGAGTGCAGATTTATGCATGATTAATTTATTTAAAATTTAAGAGATGAGATTCAAATAAATTAATTTATTTACAATAATTTCAGTGCTTTTATGACAAATCACTAATTATGGCAGTCATGTATTTTAACTGGGAAAATGACCTTATTTCATTTCTAGAGATGTACAGAGTACTCCATAATCAGCCTACTAGGCCAATCTGCTGAGTACTTAGCTTATACAGAGTAGCTGTAAGAATTTCAGTATTTTAAAACATTACTGAATTGATTTGTAAAAATTTATGTAAAAACAAATAATATATGCAATTATTTATACTACATTCGATATATAATATTACATCTATGTAATAAGTACATAAAACATAATAAAACCAATAAAAATATCTATATTTTCAACAAGGAAAACCTCTTGGGTGAAATTTCTTCAAATCAAAAATCGAGCTATATATTTTTTTTTACAAATAAAATAAGGTTGCGATTTTGGTAAAGAAATAATTTGTAGAAAAAGAACCAGAAAATGCACATACATACATGGTGTGGCCGAACACTTCATGCAGTTTGTCTAACCATATTTTAAGACTTGATAATAATGCACCAAACTGAAAATATTTTAAACTAGAATAACAGAAAATAATACTTTTGCCATATTACAGAAATTTAAGAATTTTTTTTAATATAGTTTTATTGAATTTATGTTAATTTAAAAATAAATACACATTTTCATTTCAAAAAGTGTAAAATAATTTTCCATTTGCAATTTTTTTTTTTAAACAACTCATTACTTGGTACTCAACTGAGTACTCAGTACATCACTACTTTTTACAACTTATAAAGCTTCTATAAATATTTTCATAGTTAGCATACAATGTCTCTTACACACAGAAAAATCTTCATATCAAATAAAATAAATTTAAAAGCTAAAGATCTTTCTAGATTTTATAGCATTTAAATCTGCCAGTGCTGTGTGAATAAATTCAATGACACACACATAATATTCCATAACAAATTTATTACCTGAAGTTATAACACTGACACGTTTTATTGGGGGATGACAATACAATGCTATAAGCCATCACTTTCTCAGAATTTTGTTTCACATAAGAAATAATCACTTAACACATTAGTGAACATTCAGCAATCAAGGGCCAATTGTTTGGAGTTAAAATACTTCAGTCAATGGGTCTGAATTAGTTTTAATCTGAAATATTTGTTTTTAATATCAGAAACTGAATTTTCACAATTCATATTAATATCTAAAACCTTTTAAATTTAAAAAGACATTTAATGAGAATCATAAAACCTCTAAACTTTTTGTTGCTTCATGAAATAATAACTATCAAATCATTTTGAATGTAATTGTCTCTGTACTACAGATGGCATTGAAAAATAAGAAGCCCATGTATGATAAACCTGCTTTTAAAAGGCATCCTCAGAACTTTTCAATGGAGTTTTGTAGAAAACAGTTGTTTGCTGACAAAAAAATTATTCTCAAAAGTACACGCGGTGGCATAATCCTTAGTAAAAAATGAAAAGCAATATAGTTGGTAGTTGCCACATCTTTTAATTTCTAAATTCTGGCACTAAGAAGTCCAATGTTTGTTATGATTGCAATTCAGGCAACTTCTACTTTCTCAAACAAACCAGTAGCTTCAAAAAAGAATCATGGGAAGGTGCAAGAGATGGGTCTAGACAACAAATTTCCCAATGAAGATGCCCACCAAGCCAATGGTGAGAATAACTGCCAAATATAACATGGGGGACTGAGGTTGTTCCTGCAGCCTGTCATCAAAGTGTGGTTTCTGATGTACATCTTTTCCTAAATGACTGCTGCTGAGTTGAGAACCTGCATCACTAGTTGGATTACCACCACGGGATCTCAGCCTTAATCCTTCAGCCTAGAAATGAACAGAATAAACAGTTAACCTATGGGTAATTCTGCAGTATTCGTGTGTTACGTACGGGACATTTCACAGTAAAATTTAAACATACTTCTACATTTTTTAACATCAAAATATAAATAGGGAAGTTTGCAACTATTTTTAATGTTTTATATACCACCTCAACTACACTTCTATGAAGTTTCTTTTTGTTGGACCAAATAGTTTTTTTAGTTAATTAATAAAGTTTTATTCCATATGGGACATCACAAAAAGTTGTCTTTAAAGTACCTCCAGAAGTTTAGATTTTGCTCTGAATTAATGAGGTATTTTCACAAATAAGTTTAATGGATAAAAGAAGAAATATATATATTTATTCATTAAATTTAAAATTATAATTTAAAACTGTATCATTAATTAATGAAAGCTAATTGCTTGTATTACATACGGGACAAGGCTGTTTTGTTACATAAGGGCACATGTGATTTTACGTAACACTACTATAAGGAATTATGAACTAAAATAAACACAGATGTTAATTTAATGAATTTATTAGCTGTATTAATGTATTCGAACTTAAATTTAATTATATAATTAAAAATAATTGATTAAATTTTAATTGCTATTATATAAATTAGGATTTTTCATACATAGCCCCATTAGGGGCCCCATTTGAAAAAATAGTAAACATTTAAAATTAAAATATATGTTTTATACAAGTCGCAGAACATCTATGATGTCTACAATTTCTTTCATTTCCTCCAATGGTACCAGAAAATATCCCTAGCTATTAATTTGAGTTCATGTTTTTTTCAAGCTTCATTAGCCTTTTTTTTTTTTTTTTTTTAAGGATTTTATCCTTTTCTGAGATGTGTGGACAGGGAAGCATGTTTTAGCTAACAGTTTCATAAAAGATAGATAAAGATATTTATCCTCAATATCCTACACAACTACCGGCTACAAATAATTATCATACATTCTCAGACTTTTGATTAATATAGTTTCATTTTTCAGTAAATCAATGCATGCGTCTAAGGTAGGCTCTTTATCTTTTACTACAGGACATAAAATCATTATCTCTTTTTTATGCATAGTTGATTTTGTCAGCCATCAAGGTGTCTTATTTTTTCTTTTCAGCTAAATGTTTCCTCACTCTTTCTGCAAGGGGACTAGAGTTCTCAAATAAGGATTTTTAAAAATTAATTTACACTGTTTTTTAGTTAAATATGTATTTAAAATGTTATTATACAATAAATGATCACAGTTTTATCTTTGTTTTCTGATGAAAATCAACCGATTACTTAAAATGATGTTTCAATATTTCAGGCAAACTACGACTTCACCAATGATAGCTATAATTAATATGTGTTTACTTGTATATTTTTTTGTACTTAGTGAGCTAATTGTACAGAAAAGCCATGAACATAGCCTAAAAATTAAATTTTTGCCAAGTTTTAAATCAATTTTCAGTTTTATAATGATATGCATAAATGAAGAAATAAGGTATGTGAAACCTTAATTGTACTTCCAGCATGATAATATATTTTTTTTTTCTTTCTTTCTTTCTTTTGGGGTTGGGGAGAAGGGATTGACACTCATTTCACCATCAAAAGTAAGTAAGAGATATTTTAAAAATTAGATATACAGTTTTTTGAATAATGCCTATTACATAAGGCTAAGAGAGAATTTATACTTATTTTACATTAAAATTAAGTAAGTGCATATTTTTTAATCATTTGAGTATTTTAGACCTATATTCTTTTTTTTTTTTTTAATTCGATTTATAGCTATTCAACTAATGCCAGGCTAAGTTTCGATATAAGCCATAATTTATTTTTTGTGACAATTTTCATGATAAATGATATTTTCAGGCAAGAAAGGCTAGACCAGTTTTTTCTGGGGGCCTGTATTTATTTTGTCAGCCATCTTACACTGAAATATGACTGGAAAGTCGCAAGATAGATTTT
Organism: Cheiracanthium punctorium; assembly: GCA_038373885.1. Taxonomy (NCBI): domain Eukaryota; kingdom Metazoa; phylum Arthropoda; class Arachnida; order Araneae; family Cheiracanthiidae; genus Cheiracanthium; species Cheiracanthium punctorium. The sequence continues at coordinate 74,065 of JAWZYV010012350.1, read as the reverse complement.
GACCAATCGTAGAATACCATTTGTCTGAATGTGTAAAGCAGTTGATGTGAACCATTTTGACTAACCTTTGGTGCTGATCAACTTTTCATTCAGATATTGTATTTGTGTTAGAATTTAATTGAATTTTAAAATTTAACTTTGTCTCCCCCCTCCCCTTTTGTTTGGGATAAGTAGTTTTAATGATTTTCTTTGATAAAAATATTTTATTTGTTAAAATGAATTTCGTTGATTTAATTAGTTCTAATGATTTACTTAGACATAAATATTTTTATTCATTAATCTGAAATTTTCCTTTGATGAAAATATTTTATTAACTAATCTTCATGAGTTTAGTTAATTGTAATGAGATTTTACAGTATTTTCAAGATTACTTTAAAAGGTAAACTAAAAACATTACCGTACTGGAATATTAAACTTTATTTATTTAGTGGTTTTTCTATTAGACATTTTTTTTTCAGAAATTCTTTGTTTTGATGACATAAAAATCATAACATGAAAGTTCAGAATTAATTGTTGCAACATGAAGTATCAGACTTCTGAAAAACCTTAAAAATAGCTTTCCACTTAAAAATCTTTACAATAAAAAGATAATTTAAAAACAAAATTTTGAATTTTTATCATAGTTTTTCAGTCATTTTTGCCCCCCCCCCTTCAAATTCAGAGGGGAAGCTCAAGCTTCTCGAGCCTTTTCGGTAATCAGGCCCTGGGATTACCGAACTAACTGGGCTGAGGCAAAATGTTTCTACTGTAGAAAATATTTTCTAATAGGTGATTTTTTTTTTTTTTTTTTGGGGGGGGGGGGTGTGCCTTCTCTTGCCCTTATAAAGTTACAACTACAGCTATACTATATTAGATCTCAACTTTTAGTACTTAATTTTGATAGTTTATTTCTTCCCCCTTACTACATATGATGGTCACTCCAATATAAAAAATACAGAGTTAGCTGAAATGAATAACCAGATTTTGAGTATTTCTATTCTCGAATTTACTACAATTTATAAGTGATATTTGAAATTAAAGAAAAACATACCAATTTTTTTATTTTAGCAACAAATGTTTAATATGTGATCTTTTTGTTACATGACAAGCATCTAATCGGTAATCAAGAAGTACCACACGGTCTTTTTTTTAAATGTTGCACAAATCATTCTTCAAGTTCTTGCTGTATTTTCGACATTTGTATGGTTCTTAAATAGCATTTGTGCATCATTAAAAACCACTGACAGTGTGATTCTACAAAAGACTTGAAAAGAAAGTCAATTAGAGACAAAATGATTGTCATAATATAAGAAAAGGGTCACACCTTCTACCTTCACTGAAATTTGAAGCTTTTAAGGGATTATTTTCTGTAACAATTCTTAGTGTATAAATTCATGTTTAATTATATCTAAAGTGTTATATGTTGGCTACCAATACAAAGCATCATAATAAAAATGGTCGAAGATCTCATTTGTAACAAATGCATGACAAACAAAAACTTGTTAGAGAAACTAACACTTTGAAGTTATTTTAAAATATGAAGCAAGGAACTAGCTTTAGAATTTCATCATTTTACTAATCAATCTCAGGGTTAAATATTTCCAAATTTTTCGCTACACACATAGAGCAGGAGATTTTTATTCATTCTAATACCTGAAGGAATGTGTATGATGTAGCATACTGTGATATTTTTTAGATCTAGCAAGATACAAAATGTGATCTTTTAAACAAACACAAACAAATGTACAAATATTACATCCATAACAACAGAAGGGAAAAAAAAAAAAAAAAACTAGTGACTGATCCTTTATATTAGGTGCAGCATTTCACTTGGTAGTCTAATAGTTGTTGTATAAATGATAATCTGTAATTTGCAATAAACAAAATATTTGCAAATTGTTTTTGAGGCAAAGGAATCATAGGAACTGATGCTGAGAAAATTAATTTTAAAACCAATATTTATAATGCGTAATTTCTCTCTTATATTTTATGAATTTTTAAATGATGGTTGATAGAGAATTTTTTAATTGCAAGTACATTATAATCTAGAGGTATAATCTGTTTCGTATCTAACAGTTTATAAATAAAAATCTCATTTTCTAATAAACAGTATTTTCATATCAAAATAACTTTTGACATGAAAATTACCTGTTATAAATGGTTGAACTTATCAGTACAGTAAAATCAATAAAAAAAAAAAAAAAAAAATCAATAAAAAAAAAAAAAAAAAAAAAAAAAAAAAAAGGGTAACAATATTATGACAGGAAACACTTTTCAGAATTTGCCTTTTAAAACTATTTTAAACAACTTATTCTAGTGGATTTTAACAGATTTCAAAATTATTGCAAATGCTTCACTGATTTAGATACAAAAAGTAAACTGCACTGAACTAAAAGAAGACATTAATATATATTATACAGTTGAAAATTAATAAACATTTTCTTACTTTCAACTGTGCATTTTCCTGTTTCACTTGCTGAACTTCTTCTTTAAGCCTTTTAATTTCCTCCATTAATGTTTTTGCTTCAGTTTTTACCACATCTTCTGTTGTATGAGTCTGAAACCAAAGATATATCTCTTAATTTATATAATTAACAGGATTAGGAATAACAGAGAATGAACATTAAAAATACAGTTTACTGTTACACTGTCATCGATAAGTTATATTCCTTTTATTCAACTGAAATAATAATACAGTGAAACCTGCTAAGTTGACCACACAGTGGTTCCACGTTTTTGTGGCCAAGTTATCCTAAGGTTCGATACTTAATAAAAACATATAAAACATTATTTAATACGGCGGATTAATTAGTTAAAATTTTTTATTTGGGAATACCTTATTCCCCCGTACATGATATATATTTCGGTTACACACATAACCATCTTCAGTCGTTTCTCTTGTCGAACCTGAGAACGACTGAAGATGGTTATGTGTGTAACCGAAATATATATCATGTACGGGGGAATAAGGTATTCCCAAATAAAAAATTTTAACTAGTTCGATACTTACTTTTTGATTTTGGTATTTTATCATCTACTTTATACAATACATAGTACATGTAGTATACTACAAAATTATATGTAATGTGAAATCAAAATGATAAGTAGGAATAATATTGCTTCTTACGGTTTATGCATCAATTACTGGATATTGTCATAGTACGTATAGTTCTAATGGTTAAAGTACTTGCAATTACCATGACCATTAAAAAATGATATTAGTGGGATTTTATTTTTATTTATTTTTTTTTTTATGATTTCTGATTTGTGATTTTGGAGGTGCCCAAAATATGTCTGCAACCGGGCCTTTTAAAGAGAAGACTGCTACTAAATTGACATCATACTGAAAAGGCATCTAAAGGGGCTTCTTTCTTGGTCATCATGGACAGTATTGATTCACAAAATGGTACAGTATGGTAGTATATACTGTACTATGTATTTAGTGTGGATAGTAGCAATAAACAGAAAATATATAAGTTGTTAGACAAAAGACAGAAAAAATTCTGGAAGAGGTCAACTTACAAAGGTTTTGAGCAATGTTTTGGGACAAATCCTACCTAATTACTTAGTCAACATACAAGTAAAGGCAGGTGGTCAACTTATAAAGGATTCACTCGATGTTAAAGTAACTAAGCCATTCCGTTCTTGCTCAATTAGGTCAACTTAGACAGGTGATCAACTTCACAGGTTTCGCTTCAACAAGATATAACTGTGTTTGTTATATTATAGTTATTACAGTTTTAATGGAAGTCTTTATTCTCCTAAAAAATTCTTGTAATTAGGTAGTTTTTAACACTCAGTATCTTATATTTTATACTGCTAATTAACACTCAAGTTTATAACTTCTGATTACATAGAAATTTCAAATATTCAATGTTGTGAATTTAAGTAAAATAATACACCACATCTGAAGGAGCTACATCTGAAGTATTTTCAATAAGAAAATATGTCTCAGTTTCGTTAAACTTCTAATGAATATCAGGAACATATGTATAATTACTATTAGAACTTGTTCATTTTTATATCAACACTTATGATTATAACATTGAGGATTCATATCTTTCTTAACTCACACATCCAAAATCTAAATTCATTAAAGAATAAATGAATTTGTTATACACACAACCTTTGTCAACAAACTCTTTTTTTTTAATTTAAAATAAATTTACTCAACAACAACAAATTGTCAGTATTAGAATAAAGAACATTTATAAATTTAATATGGTTAATTTTCCTATAATGCAACATGCAATTCGAAACTAAAACTTTAATATTTTGACAAATACCTATTTAGCTTTAAAACAAAACTAAAAACAAAACTTCAAACGAAACATACTTAATGCATTTCAATTTGACTGAATACTAATTCCACTATGTATATATATTATATATATGTATATAATTTAAAAATTTAGAATGAAACCATGTAAACTTTGGAGTTAAAAACCCAATTTTTAAATATAAAAATACTTGAAATGTATACCTATATTAATACAATATATTTGCATTGATAATGAGGCTTTTAGGAAATTTACTGCTAGTAATTAATTCTGCTGTGTATACATGAGCTTTACAACATTTGCAAATATAAAATATGTAGTTACAATAAAAAATTTATTGCATAAAAATGTACTGAGCAACAAGTAAATAAACCAAGTTTTAAAAAGTAAAATTATAAATGCAGGGTGCCCACCATGCACAGCCACAGAAATAGTTGCTTTAGTAGACTTCAAGGTACAAAATTGTATCCTTTAGGGTACAAAATAGTATCCTGATAATAGCCTTCAGGGTACAAAATAGTAGTCATTTTAATAAAACTTGTACCCTCTTTAATAATCTAAACAGACTGAAATCTTAATAAAAGTGAAATTTTATAAACAAAGTTAATCTAAAAAAAAAGTTTAAAATTAAAAAAATGCATTTTTGATTTCTGAAAGAAATTTATATAACATTTGTGAAAATTATATCAATTATATATTACTCAGTAGTAGATGATGCTTTAGTTCCATTCCATTATATGCAGAAGTTTGTAGAACATAACATTATAAAATAGACGGTTTTTAATTAAACACTTACAGCAATACACAATTGATGTAACGAGAATGACACAATTGATGTAAAGAGAATTTTGCAAGAAAATTTCTCAAAAAGGTATAAATCCATGAGTAGATCATCCCACTAAATTAGCCTTGAACAGTCTCGACGAATGCTAGCAATTGAAATCTATATGGCTTTGCTTAATTTTACTGACAGAAGTACTATTGTTTAGCTCATTTTGCGAGGCTGTATTTTGATGGTTATTTATGAATTTCATAATGTTATATGCTGCACAGCAGTCAAGAGTTTTGGGTTCTGCTAGAGTATTCTGGGATTTCAGCAAATGGAACAATTTTATTGTATTTAAATCTCAGTATTTGAGGAAGTTGCTCTAATTGACAGCTTGTTATTTATAGCAGATTTCCCAGCAGGTAGGGTGCACCCACCTAGCAGGACACAGAGCGTTGGCAGTGCTGAGGAGGGGGGGGGGGGGAGGAACAAGAAAAATAGACAAAGAAGCAAGCGATAATGCATGTTTTAAAAATCATCTTATTCATTCATATTTTTACTCAAAAACATATCCATTTTCACTTAAAATGTTTATTCATACTTTATTGATAATGTTATTTTTTTTAAACTTTTTTTTTTTTCCAATAGGGAACTAAATGTCCCCTATAGAAAAATAAAAAACAATGTATGCCGAAAAATGTGGAGGGGGGGGGGGACATTAAAAGGTTAGGAACCAGTGATCTATAGAATTACTGCTTGTAAATTCCTATTAATTGTGCAATGAAGATTGACAATTTTCTAGAAACAATTAAGTTTGTGTTTCATCCCGACATCTCAACTGGTTACTGATACTTTCTATACATCCCAGACTTTTAAGCATACATTTCAATATGAACCCAGTTAATTCAGCAATCTACAACAATATGAATAATATACCACTGTGTCATGATGAAAATTGGCTACATTATGAGTTGAGTTTTTAGGTTTTTTTCAATTTTTTGACATCTTTTAAAAATCTTTTACTGTGGTGAACTAAAATGGAACAACAGAGCCAATGAATCTGTTCTTGCCAGATATTCTCAAGCTTAGAAATTATTATAATGTTGGTAGCATGGTTATACTTCTAAACTGAAATGTTCTGAGTGAAAAACAGATATTGCACTGATGCTCTTAGAAAAATAGTTGTCATTTCCTTCAAAATAGTTGCTTTTTAGCTGTTTTTACTTGTAGACCAAACCAGATAGACAAAAATTACTTTCATTACAAGTTTTAGAAGGTAACGCAGCTGGAACTACTTTAAAATGGTTTATTAGCTAAACTCACTTATTTTGTACATTATTTCTGCTACAGTTCTTAGGCTTTCAATGTTTGCTTCAGTAGCAAGTCTTGCTCTTTTTTGCTGGAGTCCTTTAATTTGGTCAAGAGCTTTTTTTTTCAAAAGCAGCCCTTTTATCTTTCTCTTCAAGGTTCTCTTTTCCTTCAAGTGCAAGATGGTACCGTGTACGTGCCATCTTAACATTTTTGCAGCATATCTAGTGTTATTTTAACAGACAAAAGCCGTCAATTTTCTGCCAAAATATCTTTCTTAATGGAAAGCCCAGATGACGATGCATTTCCATGAGATAGTCAAAACAATTTTAGCAACTTGCCACAGCTCTTTAAATTCTTCCTTTTAATACGAAAATTTTGAATAAAATGCATCATGATTTAATTTTAAATGAGTAGGAGAGAAATTCTTCTTTCATCTCAGAATGAACTTTCAAAGTAAATTCTGAAAACTGCTGCTTAGTTCTATCAGCTGCTAATGCAGGCATGATATTGTTGTCATGCAACAAAGGAAATAAAAGTTGCATATGCTTTTCACATAGTAGTGTGTGAGAAACTATTAATCGGGGATCTAAATATGCTATTGATTCAACTATGGCAAAGTTTATAGGGCTCTCCTGAATGATTTTACTAGTCATTTCTATAAAGAAATTTTTACACAAAATTTTGATTTTCAGCATCACTAACTCCACTTTTCTTCATGAAGTTTGTTGCAGCAATACAGATATCAATTTCATTGTGACATTTGTGTGATTTCACCGAAGCAAAAACTATTTCTAAAAATTCAGAAGTCTTTGTGGCTTCATTCATCAATTCAGGTTTTACAAAACCTGGCATTAACTGCCTTAACATAGTCACTAAGGAAAAATATAGAAATGGAATCATAGGGGGGTGCACTCTAGAAAGACTTCCAGAGCTTTCTCGGCAACTTTGGCATTTTCAACCCATTTTATTTGGCACAATTTTAATCAGAAAATTGAGCTCTCCATGACAGCTATGTAATCAGCAAGTCTAGCTGGGGTGTCCTTAAAAAGTCTGTACATAGATTGAAACAAGGAGTTCAGTTTCCATGAAACAAATCTGCTGCCTCTCTGAAATGCACTATGAACTACACGAAGGCTGCAAGTGCCAATATTCAACAAAGAAAAACCTTTGCCTTCTTTCAGTTCATCACAAATGAACTTTTAAAACTTTAAATTTACATTTGGTACATCCATCGATATTTCTAAAAGGTTCTGCAAATTGAATTCGGCAGAACCTTCACAAAATTTTTTCACATAAGTCTTTCGTATGGAATGGCAAAGAAAAACAGAATTGAAATATTTTACCTTAACTTGGCTAGAATTTTCAGAACAATATCTGACAATAATATCTCATTGATTAAAATACACCTAATATAATTTAAATAAAAAATTCCTCCATTAGTAACACAAATACAATAATTTTTCTCCAAAATGTACTATGTGCATTTCTCAGAATACAGCAATGTTTAGCTTGAGGCATCAATAAAGGTATTATATTTCTTGAGGAGAAAAAAGGGGCTTTTTTTAAAGCTATATATATATATATATATTAGACTTAAATAAAATATACAATGCAGCAAAGCGACAACATAAAACAGTGTTATTTTGGAGGAGAAGGGGCTAATTTAATTTTTTAATAAACCTTATCTGACAAACAAAATGTAAAATGAAGCAAAATGTTCCTCTTAAACCAATGTCTTGAGAGGAGCTGGAATCCTCTTAGACCTCCACTGAATACACTATTGAACAAGTTTGTTAACATTAATTAGGTAGGGGGAAAGGAAAACTTAAACAGAATGAGAAAAAAGTAATTTTTTTTTATTATAAGATAATGACAATTCATTTTACTAAGACTAAATATTTTTTAATTGAAAGTATGTATATATCATAATAGATATTAATAAATAGAAATGGTGCAAAGCAAATGACAAAATTCTTAGGTTTTCTCTGTTGTATACTTAAATAAACTACTAATTTCTTTTAATAACTAAAGAAATTTAACAAAATAAGTATCAATTGATAGCTTTCCAGAATATCTTGGACACTTAAAAATAATTTTAAAATATAGAGCAACACAAAAAAAACCCTGAATTACAATGATCAACATTACTTACAAATAAAAACTTGTAAAATATTATATTTTCAATAGAAGCAGCCATTTAAGACAACGTAACTCTTAAAAGTATTTACAGAGACAACTGAACACTTTCTTTAAGTTACTTTACATTATCACTACACAGAAACCCCTCAAAAATTTAAATGCCAGCTTTGCTTCCAACAGATTTCAATTTTTCTGTCTTTTTAAATAATTGAACTTCAAAAAGAAAATATTCATTTTTCAGGAAGCACTCAATTGACTTGAATTTGAAACTAGTTTAAATGATACTTTTTTACACTACTTCGCATACACCCTCCCTAGACAATATGAGAATGAAAGTAAGATATGCACACTAGTACAAATCATTTAGTTAGAATATCAAGCAGTTAATGAATATTACATAAAAAGAACAAACAAAACTTTTTTTGGAGTACATTCAACACATAACAACAATCAACTGATTTTTGAAGAACCCTTTCTCAGAAGTGTGTCAAAGACTTGCTATGATAGTTAAAGTTGTTTTGCCCACTTAACAGTCACAACAGTCATTAAAAAACACTACCCATATAAAGTTATGGGAAATTCAGTGAATTTTGATGATTAAGATTTGCTGCGTCCAAACATTAGCTAAATATAAGAAATAAATTAACAATTTTGCAAAGTTTGGTTTATAAACACAAATTATACTTTTAAAACTAAGTATTTTTTAAAGGTATGTAAAAGGAATGTTTTTCCAGAGTATTTCACAGACACACAAAGTACTACAATGCTGCCTTGGTTAATATGCAGGGAACTTGCTCTCAAACTGTCATCATTAACTGAAACTTATCAAAGGTACAATTTTTTTGCAAGATTTAATTCAAAAACCTATATTTATTTTGATACTCATGGCTACAATAGATAGTAAAAGCCAAGAAAAAAAATCTGTTTTTTTTATGTCTCAAAAATATTAAAACATGCTAAGGATAACTTGACAGTATTTAAGTTTGAGTCACAGATAAGGTTTATATAAATATATATATATTATATACATATATACATATATATATGTATGTATATGTGGTTCAATTTATATATATATAAAATAGAACCACTTTAAAAAATGTAATTTATAAAAAATGCTTTGGAAAATGATTGTTTTTTGTTTTGAGAATATCTATCACAATCATGCAATTTCAGACTTTACTACTCATTTTCCATTTGCAAAAGGCAGATCCTCTTCTATTATTATATTGCTAATTATCTATTATTATTATAATGGATTGGCCTTTGCGCAATCTGCAGGGTATTCAAAAATTCATGTGAAGGGAAGAGCATTGCAGAGACGTCAAGGGAATCTCACCACTACAAATTTCTAATAATGAAAGTATTAAATTTGACTTGCATAATTAACCAATTCACCTTAAATATATATTGCTAGCTAGATTTTATTTTTTCCCCCTTATATCCAGTCACTTAATCAAAGCACAAACAGTATTTCTTAAATTTTGTAAATTACAGTACATAATAACGAAGTAAGGTAAACCATTTTAACAGATTTCAAAATTAAAAATCCACGTAAAAGAAAAATTTACTTAAAAAACAAATGTATCTGCAGATTACAGCAATGTGATAGGACATGACATTACCTTTGGTGCAGAATCGGTGATAGATGTTTTGTCTTCTACCTGAACAGAATTTGCATCTAAATTAGTCTGAAACACAGGGAATCACACAAGCCACAATTTGAGGATTATTGAGTTATAACATTCAAAGGAAATACAGATGCAATACACAAAACACATTTACAATAAGCATGTATCATACTTTTCATATAAGGCAAGTTTTCGGAAAAGCATTCATATTCCAGCATCTGTTGTATGTGAAAGTGGAATAATTTTTTAAATGACTGTTTAAGTTTAAAATGCGCGAGCAACCTGAAATCTTGGTAGGTAAAAAAACTTTCCTATACATGCTAAAAGTTATTGGACTTTCACATACAACACATCGATAATGATAAACATGCATTAAATTTTAAAAAATCTAAAATGGAAATCTATAGATTTTGAAAGTAATCAGTTGTTCAATATTAAACAGGGTTTTTTTACATAAAAAATAATTATAAATCATACTGCATATTGTTATTTTTAAAAATCACACATTCTCAGTCATTTTACCTCAAATATTTAATCTTTAAATTTATGATAAAACAGTAAAGTATCAAACATATAACATGCTTCACACAAAATTCTATTAAATTAACAAAGTTTTGATAGTATTAATACTTTAAGACAAGTCTTGTTTTCTCAAGATTTAATTTTATTTTTACAGAACTTTAATTAAAAGATGTTAGTGGTAGTAAAAAGAATTAGTTAAAATTAATTTTTCTATTTTTTTTTCTTTTACAGGCATTCAGAAAATATTATAATTTCTAACCTGCACGATCTTCAAGGATTGTATTGTTTACTATAAATCTCAAATATAACTATTACTCATGATAGTCTGACAATTAGAAAATGTATTAGTTTATTAATAGGGGTTAACTTACAAATAGTAACAGAGAAAAACATTAATTTTAACACAATAGATATGCACATACATACAGTGAGATCTTTATAAATAGATCACTCTTTGGACCATAAAAAGTATCAGTTTTTCAATGAGGAGGCGATCTCTGAATAGATGCAATAGGTAAAGCAAAGTTCCATGCAATACACGCTATGAAAAATATTATTTAATTAGTTTATTATATGCCATGTTAAGAAGCTTAAGAAAGAGGAGTTTGCATTGGCTTTAACAATTTTTTTCAATTATTTTAGTATCATCTCTAACAAGTATCAAATTTTCTATCAACTGATTTCAAATACTGTTTTTTTTTTTTTTACCTCTTTATCTAAATTAGCTGTTTTCCCAGATTCTTTAAGACTGTGTTGTCTCAAATTAAACTTCTAAAGGCACCCACCGCTTTGCCAAAAAATTTATTTCCTCTTATATTATCCACAATATAAGCAACATTTAGTATCACCCACTCAAATTTCTTGTTGAGAAACGTTGCCAAGCTTAGCGATAATGCTAATTGTGGCAACAAAAACCAGTTTATGAGTTTTCCCTTTCCGCAAGGCCCCACTACCAGTGATCAGCCAATAAGCATGCAGTCATTACAGCACTGCCATTCGGTAGAAATTTCTACAGTATCCGACAGAAAATAATCATTTATACTCTGAAACTCAGCAGTGGTAGGTAGCAGTCTGCAGGCGGGTTTAGTAAGTGCACATGTTTTGCTATGGCTTCTGGTAAACAGGATGTTAGTGTTGTCATGGGGAAGTATCAAATAATTGTAGAAAATTGTATCAAATAAAAATAATTGTAGTAAATTGTATCAAATAATTGGTTTGAGAAAGTTGGGAGTTGCAAATAGATATTTAATGTATGAGTTGGTGAGAGATTATGACATTTTTAGAGAGCTTTTGTTTCAGAGTGGGTTGTTAAGAGACTGGGTTTTTGTTATGTGGGATTTATTTAAGGCAGTGGTTCCCAACCTGTTTTTAATAGCGACCCCTTTCAGATTTTTAAAAAATGTTTGCGACCCCCTCCCTCTTCCATCCATCATGTTTGACCAATAAGACAAAAAAAAAAAAGAATAATGAAAAAAATATATCTTGGGATTTAAAAATGATTAGCTTTTTATTCCGTACTGATTATTATTAGGATGACTGAGGCAAGGATGTACCCAGAAGGGGTGGTCCAGGGTGTCCGGACCCCCTCCGAAATTTTTTTCTGGGTACGTCCCTGGACTGAGGTTGTATTTGGCTGACAAGTTATGCTATCCTTGGCTGAATATTGGTCAAAGCCAAACGCATCTTGGACATCTAATTTATTACTGGCTTTTTTTTAATCTACAAAAGAGTTTTAAATTCAACTTCACGCATGTAAGTGGATGCAAATGACACTAACATTTGAAGCGAAAGCTTAGAAATTATCGGATATGGGTGACACATAGCACACCAAAATTGCATTAAAGATTTTTCTTGGTATAAATCACATGCTGAGGAGTCATTTTGCAAATTCAAAAATTCGTCCTGCGCTTCATCAGGAAGATCGGCGACATCTAAAGATGTGTGAAGTGGATTTTGCACTAGTGCCGCCTCTTGTTCATTGTGAGCTCTGGGATATATATTTGAATTTCAGATTTAAGAGCTTAGTTATTAATTTCAAGGTGATTAATAATTTCTCCCCTTAAATTAACAACAATTTCTATTTCTGATACTTCTGCCTTAGTACACACGTTTTCAAAATTGGTTAACACTCCTAGATACACTTTACGACGTCAGTTTTTGTAGATTGGATACAAGTGCCCTGCTGAGAAAAGGATTTTTATTTTACAAAGAGAAAAGGGAGTTAGCGTGTCTCATGGCACAGAAACGTGAAAATATTTTGCCATCCATTTCCTACAAAATCGGTCTGTGGCGACCCCCGAGAAAAGGCATGGTGGCCCACTTGGGGGTCGCGACCGCTCGGTTGGGAACCACTGATTTAAGGGAATGGCATCCTGTGACATTAAGGATGATTTTGGCTTTTCCCTCTGCAACTTTAGCAGACTGTCACCAATTTTTTAATGAGCAAGTACATAACCACACTGAGCTGACATTAAACAAAATTGGTGGAGTAAATAAAACTGTTGAGGTCAACAAATCAAAATTCAGTTAAAGAAATTACAACAAAGGGCATCATGTAGATGAGCATTGGGTTTTCGGGGATGTAGAGCATGAATCAGGTAAGGTGTTTTTGTAGCAGCTTACAATCATCCACAAGAAACATTAATAAATTTAATAAAAGTAGTGAATAGAGCCAGGTACTACCATCATATCCAATTGGCAAACCAACAATCATGATGGTTTAAAAGCGGAAAGGTTTAAACACTTGACTGTTAATCATTCGCTTAATTTTGTTAACCTAACTATGGGTGCATACACCAATATGATTGAAAGGACATGGAGACATGTTAAAACTAAATTTCCAATATATAATAAGCAGAATGATGCTTTATCTAGCCATGTATATGTTCGAGAAAAGTTGCTGCGATAGGAAAATTGATCTGTGCAATGCCTTTTAAGAGATAAGGGATGTCAATTGGACTTTTTTTTCATTCATATTGTTTCTGAAAAATTTCTGAAGGAAAAAATAGTTTTAAAATTGAACAAAAATTTTAAAAAATTAAAAACCATAGCAAAGCCATTGCATGCACTTACCTGCACATGGATAATATCATATTAATCGTGGACAATACTTTAAATGTATTTTTACCGTTGATATTTTTGTGTCTAGAAAGAAGATGACCGCTGTTCTGAAACTGGGGTCTGCTAACAGAGGGAAAATTTTAACATTTTATAGGGTCATTCCATGTCAATTCAACCAAGCCATGACACCCACCGACTCGGATTTTGATGAAACTTAGTGAGTTTAGTCTTTCCATACAGAAAAGTAGCCACATCAATTTTTTCTTCTCAATCTAGTTTAGTTTTCATTTTACAGGCAATCGAAATTTTGAATGTTTGGTATTTTTCAAATTCTGACGATTCTGCTCTTTGACTGAAAATAATTTGTATTTCATTTATTTTTCAGTCAATTTTTATAAAAATTTACAGTAATATTAATTAAAGCATGAGGATTCCAGAAAAAAACATGAAAAAATTCCAAGTAATATTTCAAAAATAGAAAAAAATTATTTGTGAATTTTTTTCAAAAAGTGTGTAATACGTTAAAGTCAATATCAACCAAAGGGAATATAATAATGAAAAAAAATAGTTTTTCCTAATGATCTTAGAAGTGTGTTCTGTCATTAAAAAAAAATAAAATTAATGGCTTTTTTCATTTTTTTATATTTTTGGCTTAAAAATATATCTGCCTCATTGTTTTTTTTTCCATTTTTTTTTAATTTATTTTCCCACATTACCAAATAAATGAATGTACTTAAAAATATAAATATCTTAATTTGCTCATAAAATGCTTTTAATTTTTATTTTAATTACAAAAATGCTACCTTTTACAGAACTCATTACATAGCAGCCTATTCAAAAGTGTTCTCTTTTAATCTTTCTTCCAGCTCATATAATGTTCTCCTATTGGAAAAGTGAGACACAAATCCTGCTTTTTCTACACTAATCATAATTCAGTAAAAAGGGTGTTCCCCTTTATATAGGGGATTCCCCTTTCTTTTCTACTCTATTGGTTAAAGGCATTTTTTTAGTGGTCAGTCAATCTGTGTCTTATGATTCTTCAGTGTGCATCTAGTTATTCTGTGTTTAGAGCTGCTTATGTTTACATGTTTTGGTAAGAAAAATGGAGGATAAGTGTAGTGTGGGAGAGTTAACATTAACTGATTGTCACCAATTTAGTTATGGAGCACAAAAAGCTATAGAAAATGTTAATGATTTGTCTGAAGATGAACAAATTCTTCTAAAGCTAAGAACTGAATCTGAACAAGAATTGTGTACTATTTGTCTGCATCACAAAAGTATATTTCTAAAAAAGTTTGAATTTCTACAAAAGCTATGTTGTGATCCTATCAAAAGACATAAAAAACCTATTAAAAAAGCATTACGTGCAATAAATGTCCAACAGAGTGAAATCATAATGGCCAAAGGATACAAAATCAAACCAGGACAGAAACTCTGCTCATCCTGTAGAAATCTTTTATTGAAAAGTGAAGAAAGTAAAGCTGCAAGTAATGATGAAAAGGAATGTTTAAGCAAAGATGATAGTGATGAAAAAGAGGCTTTAAGTCATGATAGTGATGATATAGGATTACCATCTGAAGAACTTTTTGAATTAGAAAAGGAAGAGACATTAAATCTGTTAAATGCATCTCTTACAGAAGCTGGTTCTTCCCCTCTAAAATTGCATGCTCTCAGTGAACACAATAAAAAACATTATGGAAAAAGAAAATTGAAACAATTGCAAAAAAATGTGAAACAGAAAATTGAAAAAGTACTTGAAGTAAAATTGCCAATGAAAGAAAGTGAATCAGAAGAAACTATACACCAAAAAACAGCTGATTTGGATAAACTTACCGAAATTATGAAAAAAGAATTACAATTAACATCAAAGAAAAAAAAAATTCAAATACTAACAATTCCTGCTTCTCTTATGTGGACAAGAAAGAAAATAAAAGAAACATTTATGGTATCTGATTATTCAATTCGACAAGCTCAAAAACTTGTTAAAGAAAAAGGTTTTCTGGCAGAACCAAGTCCTAAATGTGGGAAAATATTAAATCCAGAAACTGCTATATTAGTTACAAAATTTTATGAAAGTGATGACCATTCCAGAGTTTTGCCTGGCATGAAAGACATTGTGAGTATAGGAAGAAAGCAATACGAGAGAAAACATTTGATCCTGAGTAACTTGAAAGAGTTGTACTGGAATTTTAAGAGTGCTTATCCTGGTGTTAAAGTGGGATTTTCAAAATTTTGTTCTTTACGACCAAAATGGTGTGTTTTGGCAGGTGCCAGTAGTACTCATGCAGTCTGTGTATGCACAATACACCAAAATGTAATACTGCTTATTCATGCTGCACAGATTAAAGAACAGTATAAAGACCTAATAAAGTTATTACTTTGCGAAGAACCTAAAAGGGAATGTAAACTGTGGCATTGCAATGAATGCCCATCAAATCAAAACCTTATAAGTTTTTTAGAAGAAAAATTTGGAGATTATGATGAAAATGACACTATTGAATATAAACAGTGGATTTCTACTGATAGGACAGAAATGATAAGTTGCTCATCCCAAATTTATGCCTTTATTGAAGATCTGGCTACCAAATTAGAAAAACTAATTCCTCACTCATTCATTGCTAAGTCCCAATCTTCATATTTTAAAAGCCTTAAAGAAAGTTCCTCTACAGATATTGCCACTGTTTTATTGGACTTCAGCGAAAATTATTCCTTTACAATACAGGATGAAGCTCAGGGGTACCATTGTACATCTGCTTCGTGTACTGTCCATCCTGTAATAATACACTGCAGAAATGCTGATGGAGAAAAAGTGGTGTCATCACACTGTGTGATATCAGATGATTTAAAACATGATGTTTCCATGGTGTATGGAGTTCAAAACTATTGTTGAATTCATTAAAATAAACTACTCACAAATCAAAGAATTTCACTATTTCAGTGACGGTTGTGCAGGACAGTATAAAAACTAATTCAATTTTATGAACCTTTGTCTGCATGAAAAAGACTTTAATACAAAAGGCCAATGGTCATTTTTCGCCACTAGCCATGGCAAAACTGAATGTGATGGGATCGGGGGAACAGTGAAAAGATTAGCTAGAAAAGAAAGTCTCCAAAGACCTTTAGAAAAACAAATAACGACACCAAGTGATTTTTTTCATTTTTGTAAGGATAATATTGCAAAAATAAATTTTCATTTCATTACTAAAGACTCTGTAGACTTAATTCGGTCTAATCTTAAAAATCGCTTTAAAGATGTTGCAACTATTCCAGGGACAAGAAGTTTCCACAATTTTAAGCCACTAGACAGTACAGGAACTGTGGAAGCTAAAAGAATCAGCAGTGACGAGAAAAGCAGTTTAACTTACAAATTGAAAGACAAATGCACAACATATGTGACAGTAAATGACTTATACATCGCATGCTATGTTGCCTGTTTATATGATAATTTTTGGTATTTTGGGATTGTTACCGACATCAATGAAGAAGAAGAAGATGCTACAATTAAATTTTTGCATCCCCAAGGACCCTCACCATCATTTTATTGGCCAAAGCGAGAGGATATCTGCCCTGTGCCAATTCCACATCTGCTTGCTGTTATAGACCCTCCAGTAACATCAACTGGAAGAGTCTATCAATTCCCTTCAGACTGTATGAAGATGATCCAAGGAAGAATGAGTAAAATTAAAGAGCTTAAATAGTACTGACTGGAAAATATTCAACGGAGCCAAACATTTCTGCTATGGTATTTTTTAGTTAAATTTTACTTCAATATTATGTATTGTATAATATAAGCATTTTCTATTTGTCAAATCCATTTAAACTAGAATTATAAAGGTTAATAAAATACTAATCATCATGTTACATAAAAGAATTTTGAAAACATATTTAAATTGAATCAATATTTGACAGACAATAAAGTAAATAAAAAATATTTTGTAAATAATAGAAATAACAAGCTGATTTAATAGATGCTCAA
The DNA here is from genome assembly GCA_038373885.1 of Cheiracanthium punctorium. NCBI lineage: Eukaryota > Metazoa > Arthropoda > Arachnida > Araneae > Cheiracanthiidae > Cheiracanthium > Cheiracanthium punctorium. Next base: position 56,401 of record JAWZYV010012350.1, on the reverse strand, counting down.
TGTTTGATAAAATAATACATTAAAAATTGTCTTTGCAAGTCTTTTTTCCAGCAAATAATATATAGCTATGTAAACAAATTGGGTAATGAGATTTTTTTTTTTTTTTTTTTTTTGTAAATGTAGTTTTAAATTTATATATAAAGAAATGAAAAAGCCATCAATTTTATTTTTTTAAATGACAGAACACACTTCTAAGATCATTAGAAAAACATTTTTCTTGGTTATTATATTCCCTTTGGCTGATATTGATTTTAACGGATTACACACTTTTTTAAAAAAATTCATAGAAATTATTTTTTTTCTATTTTTAAAATATTACTTGGAATTTTTTAATATTTTTTTTTGGAATCCTCATGCTTTAATTAATATTACTGTAAATTTTTATAAAAATTGTCTGAAAAATAAATGAAATACAAATGATTTTCTGTCAGAGAGCAGAATCGTCAAAATTTGAAAAATACCAAACATTCAAAATTTCGATTGACTGTAAAATGAAAACTAAACCAGATTGAGAAGAAAAAATTGATGTGGATACTTTTCTATACTAAAGGACTAAACTCACCAAGTTTCATCAAAATCCATGTCGGTGTGTGCCAAAATGTCATTTTTTTGGTTGAATTGACATGGAATGACCCTATAGGGACTATAGCCAAAATATATCGACTAGGGATAACCAGTTCTCGTGACAGTTTCATGAAAGTAACATAATCACTTGAGAAATACTTTCAACATGTCAAGCTTAAGATTTATTAAGAAATTACCATAACTGATCTTAAAACACTTTTGCATAAAAAAGGTTTTGAATAACTTAAAATAAAATAGAAAGTTTTTCTCTCAACTCATAGATTCTGATAAAACAACAAATTAACATTGAAAACGTAATTTAAATATTCATATACATTAGAAAAATTTTAAAATATAGCAACTGTATTTTACTTACATTTTGATCAGGCATATCAAAAACACATCTTAATTTGGAATCCATAAGGCTTTCAGGCTTTGCTTCTTGCCACTAACAAAAAGAAAATTAGTATATAAAAAATATTTCAGTATGTACATAACTATCTTGCAAAAACCTCACATTATTTCATATTTAATATTTTAAAAAAATAGAAAAGATACTAATTGTTTCTTTTACACACAAGGGGCATGACCTTGGAAATTCATTTTGAGACAAAATTCCACATAACAGTACTCCTTTTATAATAACTGTAGAGATTTGAGATTTTTTTTTTCTTTTTTTCAAAACTGGGAGAAATAATTATGCTAGCAATGTCATAATGCACATTTATCCAAATTGTACAGTTTCTTTGATTTTTTATTTTAAAAATATAACCAAGCTTTTCAGCATGCATATGAATTTTTATTTTCACTTGTCTCAGATTAGCAATATTACGTGCTAAATTATTTTACGTATTTTAAAAAATAAACTAAACTTCTGTTTATTGTTTAAGTGATTCTCTTTTATTATAGTACTTATTTATTAATTTTATTACGTTATATCTTAACTTATATGTTCATAAAAGTAAAATTTCAACATCATCCATCCCTTCCGCCATGTATATCACAATTTTTTTTTTTTTTTTTTTTTTGTCAACTGAGAAACACATAACAAGGGGCTACTATATCAACATTTTAACATTTTTCTTAAGATTTTGCTGAAAAAAAACTCAGTATATTACCTGACATACACACATTCTGGTTTTTAATTATGAAAATGAGATGTTCTTAAAAGTGATACTGAAAAATTTCTCTGAAGCAGGACAACTAAAGCTTATTTAGGTCAATGAAAGTACAGTTGACTCCGGTCATAGTGAAAATCTGGGGACCGGCAAATTTCGTTCACTATATCCAAAGTTTACTATAAGCAAAGTGTCCACACATGAGCAAGGAATGCATTATATGCATAAGTAAAAAATAGTGTTTTATACCCGTACTGAATATTTGTGTAAATCAAACATAATTAATCATATTTATGTCTTATTATTCCTAAGTGCTACAATAATTTGGGAGATTCCATTCAATTAGCCGGAAAGTGCTATAGCCAATGAAGCAAAAGTGAGTAGTGGTAATCCTTAACCTGTGCTATTGTACCCGGAATGGAAAATGCAATCATTCAAGGACAAGAGATATGCCAGCTTTTGTTCACCATGAAATGACCCCTACTTTTTGTTAAGTGCTTGGTAGCTGAAAAATGCCATTGATTCTAACCAAATAAGAATTTAATCCCCTTTTTCATATGTCCCCGGATAGCAAGTGTGAATACAGCACTGGGAGTATCGGCCAAAAGAAGTACAGGGATGAATACACTACAAGACTTGGGCTATTTTGCAAGGGAATTGAAGAGCTCAAGATTAGTAAGCATCACTGCAATGAATAAGTTCCTGGTTTCACAGCAGTCAAGAGTCTAAAAGGCCTTTCTCTAGTGTGCTATTGTTCCCCTCTCCCCCTCGCCATGTTAGCCCACAGACCTCAGCTTAGCCACTGATAATTCCCCTGTATTTTGGAACAGATCCTTGATAATCTCTTTTTGTATTTATCGAATGCAATATAGACAACCTTTGAGAATGTAGACTTAAAAAAAACATCTCTGCAATTTCCAGAATTTTCGAAGTTCAGTTTTTAGGTTCACTGTAACCAAAGTTATGTTTACTAAAACCAAAAAATGCTATGCACATTTTTAATGTAAGTGAATCGGAACTAACGATTTGCGTTCACTATAGCCGAAAGTTCACTACATCAAGGTTCACTATAACTGGAGTTGTTTTATGTTATTTGCAAAATACAGTCATGAAAATAATAACAGGTTTCTAACTCAATTTCTGAAACAAATTTTCCAGACTATTCAAGTTTTAACAAACATTTTTTTTTTTTTTTTTAATTACAGTATTTACTAAGTATGTTGAGATATAAAGTAAAATTTTCAATACAGCCTGTAGCAAACACAGATGATTTAGTATGATTTCACAAGAATATCATTACTTTCAAATTCATCATCATCTGTTTTTGCACAAAAGCAAATAGAATATAGTCTGCAAGTGTTCTTTAACCACTAGTCACAAACTGGAACAGGTCAGTTGAATTTAGCCAAATGAGAATCCACAAAATATTTTCTTATTTTCACAAAAGCACGCCATAAAAAGTTGAGAAACACTGGTTTACAATGCATGCTACTGACTTTCATTTCAAAACCTGTATTTCACTAGTTTTTCACAGAAACAGCTCTCGTAGTAGTTTTACCAAATAAACAGTTTTCTTGATTTTTTAATAAATCATTAAAATGTTTTTGAATATGCAAAGAAAGAGAGAAACTTCCCAATTTTAATGGGGTAAATGAACCATTGTTTTAAACAAATGTGGCTTTGAATACTAATCAGGTCAAGTTTTTGGTATTTTCCAGCTTTAAGATAATTTGAAATTTTCCTCTACTTCTTTTCCAATTTTTTTTTTTTTGTGACGACTTTAAATACTTCCCGACTTGTGAAAGCCAATATAAAAGACAGTCAAAATTGTAAGGAATGATATCTAAATGAGTCTGATGGCATTCACTAGATGGCCAAAAGTATGGGACATTTCAGAATTTTTTTTTTTTTTTTTTAATATTCTAAATAAATATTTTACAAATTGTTCTGTAATTTCAAACAGAGAGAGAGAACATGTTTTAATTCAAACTTAAATGTTAAGTGATAATTCAGCCAGGGTCGTATTTAGGGTGGGTGTTAAGCCCAGCCCCTTTTGGAAATATAAAAAAAAATAATTAATCAAATCTAAATGATATCAAAATGAATAAGGAGCAGTAATTCAGTTGTTTTTTAAAGAGGCTATATGAAAAGGACCTAATATGAATTATAATTCTACACTGCATTTCTTGCTAATTGGTAATTTGTGCAAAGTTTCTATTATTCAGTATCTTTAAGACAAAACTGAAATGCTGTTTAGTAAAGCTGATATTGTCCTACATTTTCATGATATTTGACTAGATACAATTTGATTAACACAAATTATTCTTTAGAGATGATTAAAATTAATTCTACTGTGTGTTTGTTGAGAATGCTTTAATGCTCAGACCTATAAAAATGACATTCTTGATGCTGATGTGTGCTCTTATGCTTGGCAATGGGCATTGATTTTCTGCTCACATTGTAGATGATTATCTTCAGCAGCAAACAATTCAGCTTATGAAGTGGCCAGCTTGATCACCAGACCTAATCCCTATCAAGCATATCCGGGTGATTTAGGAAGATTTATAGCTGCTCTCAATCCTCTTTCTCAGACTTTTACCACACTTGCAACTGCTTTGCAAGAGCAATGGTTCTCAATTCCAATGGAACTGATAGACGGCATTGTCTACAACGATCATAAATCACTATAGGAGCTGTATTGCTTCTAGGGCACATCATATTCCATACTGACGGAACTTTTCTTACACCCAACTGGCACATCAGATTTACACATGCTATTCTTCATAACATCGTATGTGTCAGGCAATTTCTTTTCATGTTATTTTATAGTTTACTATCTGTAGTATAAAATCACCTGGGGTAAAGTGGGTAGCCAGGGTAAAATGGGTAAATTTAATTTTTTCTTTCCTTTTACTAGACTTTTTTAATGAAAAATTATGATTAAAATACTCACATACCTGACAACATTTTAACTTCATTTTTAAAAATCTGGCAACACATTTACTGCGCTTAGCAGACATTTTGTTTTTCAGAAGATGAATACTGTGTTTTTAGTGACTGACTTTCCATAAAAATTTACAGGAAGAATTTTAGAAATCTATTGCTTGAATTTTAGAGAAGAAATGTATCAAAAAATTATTAAAAATAAGTAAATTTTCTTACTCCCAAAAAATGTATACCATGTTTAGTTACATGGGGTAAAATGGGTATAGCTAATATTTTAATTCCAAGATCTGAATGTATGAAGATTGATCAAAGTTGAAAGACCTTTGAGAGCAAATTTAGATTTAGGGAGTGTTATGTTATGTCACTTGACATTGCTGTGTTTGGACCCCTGAAACTGGAATGGAAAAGAATCTTAAAAGATGGGTTAGAGAGTCTAATGAAGGAAGTGGATAAATCTGTTTTCCCTTCTCTTGTGAAACAAGTATTTGAAAATGAGTCTGAGGAGCAATCATTGCCAGTACAGCTTTTGTTCATAACATTCAGCAATTGACAATATAGTATAATTGCAGTACTTATGTATTATCCCGGCAGTCATTCCCACCGAACTATTTTTTTGTCAAATGTGCTGACAAACTGTTGGCATTTACAATGGATCCCATCCCACTGTGGTATCCCAGGTAATGAAAAAGTGGATGAGCTGGCCAAAAAGGGCTGTTTTGTTAATCAGGCCCCATGCAATCGGGTTAGCTATAAGTCAGTCTCCTCAAGAATTAATCAAATGTTTAAGACAACACATATGGCATTACTAAAAGATCGAATGAAGGAAAAATCAGGGAGAAATGCCATCCTCAATCTCCCCGACTGTCTAAGAAGTAATGCAATGGCTGCCTTTCGACTGGCATCTGGACATGACTGTTTATATGCCCATCTTTATCGCTTCAACTTGGTGGATAGTCCTGCCTGCCCCCTCTGCCGCAATGGTGCGACAATGGATGCCAATCATATCCCCGTTTGCTCAGCTCTAAGAGCTGTATCTATTCCCGATACTGGGAGGCTAGAGATTCTTTGAACAGTTTAGTTCTCTGATTTTATGTTTTTAGTGCTTTTAATGTTTTAAATATTCTTAGTTTGTTTTGTTTCTCTGATCTCTGTACAGCGTAAGGATAATGTCTGTAATCGCCCACTGCATTGGGAAAAAAAAAAAAAACTGTTGGCATTTTTGTAAACTTTGGAATACTTGTTAGCAAACAGTATTCCAAACCATCAATAATTTCATACAGTCTGGCATTTATCTTGGCAAAAAATCACTCGTCTTGGCAGACCGCCGGGATAATACTTAAGTACCAGAATTGCTTCTGAATATAAAAATTCATTTTCAAGTTTAAATTTGTATAGGCTACTAAATTTCTTATTTTTTCCATTAATTATAGTGTAACTCTACTTTAACCAGCATATATCCATTTTATCCCAGTATACCCATTTTACCCTGAGCCTATGGCATAAAATAGGTATAGCCCTTACACAAAAATTAAAGCAAAAAGGAAAAATAAATTATGTTCAATTTAGACCTAAAATGCACAATGCCACAAATATTGAACAAAAATATGATTATATTTCATAATGTTTCTGTTATGGAGTAAAAAAAGCTGAGTTTTATTCTCGTTTTACCTTGGGTGATCCTATTGTGGGTCAGTTTCATAAAATTCTATATGTAACTTTGAATAATCATCATTTATGGGATTTTTTCTTAATTGATGATAACCAGTGTAGTAAACTTTTGTCATAACTATAGTTTTTCGTATTTTATACACATAGGTACTTTGGTTAAAACTAAGGTATACAGTGAAACTTCTCAACAGTGACCACCCTCCGTTCCACGAAAAATTGGTCATTAAGAGAGGTAGCCACACAAAGAAATTTAAACATTTAGTAAGCAAGGGGGAAAAAAAAATGCTTAAAAAATATTGATTTGTTATTTCTGAAATTGCATATTATTACATTTGTAATTTTACAAACTTTTTAATTAAAATTTAAATAAGAACTGTTTCATTCTTTTTCTCTCTCCGAAAGAGTACTTCTTTTCCTACTTTATTTTTTACATCTGACAAAAAAGCATGCATCTTGATATTCTTCATGTATTTTGAATTTGCTATGATAAAATCTATTTGCTTTTTGAGTTTTCCTCACAACCAAAAGTAGTTGCCAACTTCCTCTCCGAATTTACTCTTTCGTGTGACTCGATCACATCAACGGACAGCTCCAACATTAAAATCACAATGTTTCTGACACATGTCTCTTCTGTAACCTACAAGATTTGTATGCAGGGCCTGATTTCCGGGAGGGCATTCGGGGCAAGCGCCCGGGCCCCCTACCAAAAGGGGAGCCCCCATATTGTTCTTTTAAGTTTAAAACTTTGTAAATTTTGAAAAAGTTTTCGAAGAAGGGGGCCTCCCAATGAATCTTTTGCCCAGGGCCCCGAACTCTGCAAATCGGTCCCTGTTTGTATGTAATGTGTATGTGCACTTGCACCTGTCAATTTTTTCAGTAGAGTAACTGTTTTGAAGTGTGGTTTTTGTTTACTTACTTCTAAAAAAATGCAAGAAAATTTTTGGAGAAGGAACCAGGTCCGGATACTTAGGGTTGTGTGGTCTCTTCTGGAGGATCTTTTTAACAAAGTACATAGGATAAAAAATTGGTCATTGGAGGAAGAGTTCGCTTAATAGAGGTGGTCACTCATAGAAGTTTCACAACATAGGGAATGGGAAAGGAAATAATACTATGAATATACATAATCGCATGCAGACATTTCCTAAGACAAGTAAATTATATAAGTTCGACATAATTTCCAGCATACAATGTTACCAAGAATTTTAACTTGTCAGACCTTAACATGCACAAATGACTGAATTATTACTGGAAGGGAAAAAAGGGAGGGGGGGGGGGTAAATATTACTAGATGCTTTAAGTAGAGAACAGCTGAAATATTTCTTCAGAAATTTTAAATAAGTATATCTAAATTGTCCTGTTATTTCTGCCAACACAGTATGAATCAAAACATAAATAACTTGGTATTACAAAATGACAGAAATATATTCAAGCAAAACAACATACAGTGGTGGCCAAAATTATGGACACTTTTAGAAATGTTTAGGTTTTTTAACTTTGTATGCTTATAGGAAGTGCTATGTTTAACAAAATGCAAACTCGTATCATTTTAAAGAGAATTTAATACTGATTTCAATACACAAAACCAAATTTAAATGTGTAATAGAATAAACGTTATAATTAATCTGAAAAACAAATATTGTGATGAAGTGAAGCTCTATAATTATTGCCGTTTAACTTTTTTTGTATTGTAAACATTTTTTTTTTTTTTTTTTTTGTATTGAAATCAGTATTAAATTATCTTTAAAATGATGTAAAAGAGTTTGCATTTTGTGCAACATAACATTTTTTATATGCATATGAACTTAGAAAAAAAAAAAAAAATTCCAAGTGTCTACAATTTTGGCCGCCACTGTACATTTTGACAAAGATCCTCTTCTTCCATGAACAAATAAAGAATGAACTTTGGCAAACAAACACAGAACAGATAGATGTTTTTACATTTTTTTCTCAATTATGTTAGATGTTTCACAATTTTAATCAGAGTTACTTAGCACATGCAATACCAATTGATAAATACTTACTAAAACATCTAAATTTACATCTCCCTCTGGCACAATCATTGTCTGGACCATAAATTTGTGTTTGTTTTTTTCATTTGGATTATAATCAAAAGGTTGTAGCATAACTGAAATAAATGTCAAATAATTTAGAAAAACATTTTGTAAAATTATATGTAAGCAAATTATATTAACGCGTTCCACTTGACTACTTTTGCTGATGGGAAAGTCATTAGAAATGAGTTCAGGCTCAATTTTTAAAGCTCAAGTATACTATTGAAATCAAAGCCTGAGCTCAAAATTTAAGCTACAATGGCGGCCACTTAATTGGATCACTGGTTAATTGGATCAGCTGCTTTATTGAATCACAAATCACAGAAAACGGAACAGAATCTCACTCTTTTCAAAGCCTCAATCAAAGCCGCCGCTTTTTCTAATTGGTCGCTTTTTTGGATCAAAAATTGATGGCACAAACATGATCCAATTAAGCGGCAGCCACTGTATATACTTAAGAGCTTTGGTGTCTTAGTTATAAGGACCTAGACCTTTCATTGCAGCTGTAAATATGAATAAATTACCATAAAATTTATATATCTTTCAGCTATATACTACTATGCAAGTAGCATTCAGAGTTCTTTCACAGGAGCACACAAAAGAATTCCTATGTCCCCTTTGAACACTAATTTGATTTGACATAAAACCTCACCTACCACCTCCAATATATGTGGACAATAGTCAATACAAGTATTACAATCTGAATTCGAAACTGAAGCTGGTTAATAAATGAAAATATAAAATAGTTAAGTTCCTACAAAAAACTTAACATTACAACACATCTTAATTTGGAGCATATTATTAATAGAACTTAGAAATCAAAACATTACGTACAGATCAGATATATTTAAGATAATCAAGGTTCTAAGTAAGGTTGGCATGTAATACCAGTCACTTTCACAACATTAACAAGAAGGCTGGCAGTGTTTGTTCACTGCCGGACAAGTTTTTGAATATTGGGTTGTAACTGTGACAAAGCACACATAAGGTCACTTTCAACATCCAGCTTTGTTCTATATTTTGAATGTATGTATGCAAAAAGTGAAAATCCAGATTCAGAGGTAAGTATATGAAAATTGTACTAACAGCCTCAAAGCTTCCAAAGCAACTTGTGGGTAAAAAGGAAAATAGTGTAACCAAAAATACAGTTATTTCTTTTGTAGAGACTTAGACATGGCCCATCCTTATTATAACAAACACAAAAGGTGCTTTGACTTTTTGTAATAAGATCAAAACTAGGGATGCACCGAATACCATATTTTGCTGAATAATTAATACTGAATATTAGGTTAAAATTCTAACCGAATATTCGGCCGAATACCAAATATTTGGTTAAAATTTATTAAACCATTATTAAACTTTGATTGCAATGATTCATTTAATTAGTTTGTTTTTAAGCAATATTGAATATTTCATATGGTGTAAAACTTCAGATATTAAAATGTTGCAAAATTTAATATCCAGGTGTTTCCTTTATATATTAATATTTTTTTTTAAATATTTGTGAAATCATGATAATTTTTTTTTTACCTGCATGTTTTATTAAAAAAAAATTAGCAGTTAATTGACTTCACACATGTATGTTGTTGTTGTTGCTTATCTCCGTGTCCCAGCTATTGCTAGACGAGATCTACGATGGGCGACATAACTCATGGACGGAGGAAAAAGGCAGCCTCTGTTAGTCCAGGGACCTGAGCACCAGAGATAGAGGACTGACAAACACATTTATGAACACTTAATGTTATGAGTCTCCCCCCCCCCTGGTTACCTTATCATATTTAAATGAGTTATTAACAGTAAGATTAATTATTGTGATGTGCCATAAGATTTAAGAAAAATTGAACATCAATAAAATTTAAAATCTGAGTATTTTCTCTTACTTTAAAACCAATTTGATTGTGATTTTAGTAAGTAACAACTTGAATTAATTTAGTACTGTGGTACTATACGCATGAAGCAGGGTTAAACATAGGGTATAACTTTAATTTATGACATTAAAACAGTATTTGTTTACCAATTGTCGAATACTTAAATTTGCTTACTATTCGGTTGCCGAATATTAAAGTATTTGACCGAATCGAATATTGATTTGTCTGCCGAATAGGCAGTATACCAAATACCAACCGAATATTCGGTGCATCCCTAATCAAAACAAATAACAGAGGTATCAAGAATCCCTGCAAAAAATGGAAACTTGCACTTACTACGCTCACCCACAGATAAATCATTTTAATTAGACGACGCTGGTAAGCATATGTCAAGAAAAAGGGAAAATGCACAAAAGAATTTGAAAGGAGAAAGTGAAAAATTCATAACAAAGGGAAAGTATTAGAGCTTGGAAGTGTTCAAGTTCTTGCAGTTTCGCCATATACGTGATAGTTACCGTGTTTTTACAAATATGATAATTATTGCATAAGATAATTATCATGTTTGTATTCATAAGTCGTAATTATGATACGGATATATAGTGACCTAAAATTGAGTAAATTAAGAGTTAGTTTTACATTTTATTTTTTTCTAAATTTATGCCTCCCTTGAAATTCTTCTATGCCCCCCACGTTGGTTTAAAACATGGACGACAATCTTTTTTTTGCAGCCGGGTCAATTTCCTGAAGAAAATTTAACTGGCAGGAAACACTGATTTTTTTTTTTTTTTTTTTTTTTCCCCTTTTGAAAGAGCTTCAAAGACATTGTCACTTTCTAACAGAGGATTTCTAGGTCAAACTATTCCATAAAATAACATAAAAAAAGCACAATTTTTTAAAATAAAAAATGTAATTGAAAACTAAACATATTCATTACACAACTTTAAAAAAATGGCAAACAAGCATAAAAATTATGGACTAGATCGAGAAGATGGTACATCATTGTTAGTTTACATTTCGATCTGTTAATAAATTTGACGCAATCATCGGGCGATGGATGACGCCAGGGTAGAATGCTGCCAAGGGATGTTTTGACTGGTAACCATAAAGACATGTGTGTATTTCGTTTGACTTTATAGGCAGTTAGGTAGAATAGATGCTTGGATTGGAATTTGAAATTTTTTCATGTTATGGATGGAAAGGAATGAAATATGCACTATATGGGAAGGAAATGTGTGCGTTTGTTAGAAATGTGGTGTGAATACAAAACTAAATAAAAGAAAGCATGTTGACTGGGGTGTTGATGTTACATTAAGCCGACGAGAGAAGATTGTGTAAGGGAGATTTCTGGAAGGGTGAAGTGAACAATAAAGGTAAGAGCTTTTTTTAAATGAATTTTTGAATTCACTTAGTTTTTTTTATCACTCTTAAAGTGATAATTAGTGTTGTAATGCCTTTTTTTTTATTATTTTGTACTATTCTAATCATGCGGAATTTAGATTAGGGGTTTAGCTAGGTTGCTTAATCTACCGAAGTTTTTTTGAGTTAAAAATGGGCCAGTGTTTGTCCAGTTTACATTAGCTGTACAACTGTTTAATCCACCAATGATCTTTTGGATTAAAAACCGTTTACTGTTTGTTCAGTTTAAATTAGCTATTTAGGGAGTTGCTGAATTTGCAGACTTTTTAAAAAGTTAGATATGAACTATTGATTGAAGATTTTTGAATTATTTTGTAATGAATTTGATCTTTTTATCTGTTTTTGTTAGTCTAATTTACGTGCAATTTTAATTTGTTAAGATTATTTGAGTTGCTTTGCTGATCATGCAAAATGGTTGGCAGCAGTCACTGGGGCTTGGTGGCAGGTATGCTCCAGTAACTGTCGTGTTTACATGAGGCTCATATAATCTCAGTCGAAACTACCAAAATTACTGTATAAAAGCACCATAAGAGAATTAAAATAGCAGACCAGTTATGGCATGGCTGATGACGGGGGCAGCTCCTAGCACTGCCCCGTTATGCCGGTGACAACGAAACACCCCCCCACACACACACACACACACACCCTCACAGTGCTGCATATTCCCCCTCCTTGAACTTGATTTTTGAATGAATTTTTTTAACTTGAATTTTTTTCTGGCTCCAGCCTTGTGCTGGGCTCCAATCTAAAGAGAAGAAAAGCAATTTTTAAGTATCAAAGGACCATTATTAATTTTCTTTAATTGAAAACAAAATTGCTTGTTTATGGCTACGGTTTCCTTTGATTCCAAAACTGTCCACATCCTGTAAATATCCCATTTGCTTTCTATCCTCGCCTCTATTTTTCTAATGGATTTGTTCAGTTAATGTATATGCATGCTTGCATACATGGGCATGCTTAACCTGGGAAGTATTAGCAGTACCACTTGATGCCAACAATTATTACCTTAAATATTCTTTTTTATTGTATAGTGTAATGTCTTAGCAGTACCGACATCAGCAGTTTTTGACTAACATAATTTAAAAATTTAAATAAAAAGAAGGAAAAATGTTTCATGCTACCCTAAGACAGGTAATGAACAAAAATAATAAGGGGGGGAAATTGGGCTTTGACAGGTTAAGCTGGGGAACAGCATATGAATATTTCACAATTAAAATTCATATTTTAGATTTGTATTATGTAAATTTATTTTTACTTAAAAAATATTAATAATTTAACGGACTGTACAGAGAAGACGGTGCTGTTTATATTTTGATAGCTTTGTTTATGTTTTTGTTTGGTGATAATTCTGGCGCAATCCTCAGGCAATGAATGGCGTAAGTGAAATACCCAGTCAGTGGATGTTTTGACTGGTAATATAAAGGCATATCACGTGTATATTGTAGTTTGCCATCAGTTTGGAAGAAGGTAGGAATGTTTGGAATTTTACATTTTTTCATGTTATAGATGGAAAGAAATAAAATATTTCATTGTATGAAAAGGAAGTGTGTGTTTGTTAGAAATGTGGTGTGAATATAAAACTAAATAAAAGAAAGTGTGATGGTTTTACGTTATGCCGGTGAGTGAAGGGGCATTTCTGGGTAGTTAATTACAAAAATAAAGGTAAGTGCTGCCTTTTTAATGAATCTTTGCATTCTTTAAGGTTTTAATGTGAATTTTAAATTGATATTTGATGTTTCTATGGTTTTATTAGTGCTATTTATGTGCTTTTCTAATCACTAGCCACCAAGGAGGCCAGCTTTGCCACCCTATACCTTATTGGTTTTTATATTCAATGCAGTGTTGGCCAAATTATTACTCATTTCAATGAAAATCATGTTTCTTAGTTTTAACAGTATTCTAATTAAACTTATTTAGGTTAGGGTTCCTACAAATTTTGGGTATCATCATCAAAGTCAATGGTGCCATGGTGGCAATGCCAAGCACTAACATTTTAATGTATAAAAAGACAATTAGTAACATTTCCATTCATAAAATGATTATAGAATTACTGTATTGGGTGATAACGTGTTATACAAATTCCTGCAAAAATATTTCTTAATTGCATAAGCTACAGGCTTTCTCAAATTAGTGTGGTGCTGTACTATTCATGAGCTTCATTGTTCAATTAATTCGTATATTTTTAGTTTATTAATACCAGTGTTAATGTGCCGAAGTTAACAACCTGGTGTTTATGTTGTGTGGTTGCATTATTTAATTGTATCCTTGGCAGGGTTAGAAATTAAGATATTAAAATATTTGGGTGCCATTGGCACCTCACTTTATCTTAGTTGCCAAAATGATCTACTTAGGCGTAATTTTGAAATTATTTAGTGTAGTCATTCAAATATCAAATCATAGCCAAGTACGAATACTGATTAAAGTTTGTTTACTAAATATATACATGGTAAAGTAGGAAAGTAAATATGTACAATGTTAAATGCAGGAAAATGCTGCAAACGAATTAATAATAATAAAATTACTGCAATATTAAAAAAAAAGTTGGAGCTGCAAAATACTATTCTTTTATAAAATTCTGCGTCCTATGCAGGCTCTCTGTGCCATCCATACACGCAAAGTCATGCGGCATGTGCCATCGCCAAAATAAAAAGGCGCTGAATTCTACCCTTAAAGGGGGAAAAAAGGAAACAAGCAAACAAAAGAAACCCAGGGAAAAAAATAATTTTCATGAAAAAAAATGTAACATTTCATTATATTTATGGCAAAAACAGAGGCTCACTATCACATGGGTAAGCGGGGCATTAGCCTGGGGTCTCAAAATCAGATAAATTAACCTAGATAAATGAGATTTCTGATGATAATGACTCCCAAGTAATTCTGAATTGGTATTCAGGTTTTGCCCCCCCCCCTCTTTCGAACCAATCAAGGATATGCCGTTTATCTCATATCAAGCTCTCATTAGACATTTGCACGATGGTGGCAAATAGGCTTGGAGCAGACCTGTATTATGCCACAAAAATATTTTAGCTCTTAATTTTTTTTTTTACAATATTCAAAGTGGAAATATTTTTGAAGGACAAAAGACTATGCGCACTGCTTAGAAAACAAAAAATATGGTTTGAAGGATGATTGGTGATAAGCCTTTCGTAAAATTCCGAATGTGTCAGGCATGTTATAGCAATTGCTGTTGATCAGTATGCTTTGCTAGGATTTTTTTTTTTTAAGTTAGACGTCAAAAATGACGACCAGGTATTATTTCATGGTCGTCAAACTTAATTTCTGGGTGCAAAATACAACTAACGACTGCTTATTTCTAACCCTGATCCTTGGTTACAATAATATTTAACAAAGACAGGAAATGGCTAATATGTGCTTTAACCCATTGCAATAAACATGTCAAAAATAGCTGTGAAAATATCCAAAAGATCTTGCATTTTCACATGCGCATTATTGTCATTTTGTAATCTAGCGACTGCAAAAGTAAAAATAGCTCTTAACAAATATGCTTGCTTTATTTGACATCATTGAACTGTTAATTTTGATTTTGTGCATGTGTTATTGTTTACATCTAGTTGTTGCCATTAGCAGATTAGAAATATTGTCATTTTTAGTACTACATACATTGTTTTACATAAGTAGATTCTGACTAGATCAACTGTACTATTAGGTTGTTTAATCCATCATTTTTTTTTTTTTTTAGTTAAAAATGGACCAGTGTTTGCCTTGCCTAGGCTAGGCCTGGGATTAAGCAACCTAGCTGTACAGCTAGGTTGCTTAATCCACCATAGTGTTTTTAGGTTAAAAACAGTCTACTGTTTGTTCCTTTTAAATTAGCTGTTGCTGAATTTGCAGATGTTTTTTAGGTTAAATATGCACCATAGTTAGTGATTTTTGAATTATTTTGTAATGAATTTGATGTTTATATGTTTTTGTTAGTGTAATTTGCACAGAGTTTTAATTTGTTAAAATTAATTGACTTTGCTTTGTTGATTGTGCAAAATGGTTGGTAACCACCAACTCCAGTAGCTGTTGCCGTAGACTGGCAAAATTGAGTCAGCCTCTCAAAGGAAAATACTCCACTGCATTTTAATGATTAGCACTCTGGCACCCTCTGACAACGCAAAGCATAAACAGCTCTTCCACCTCAATCTATTATGAGCACACACATTCAGAGTACAAAGAATTAATGGGTACGACTAACAGCGCCATCTTACAGGCAAATTTCATTTAGTTCTTTCACAATGCTTTGATGATTGTCCTGTATGAAAGTCCGTGCTTGATGCCTTGTTGTTTGCAGATTTTTGACGCCATTTTTTAGTACTACAAAAATGCGTATATTTGGGATTTGCCAAAAACAGAACAAGATACAATTTTATTTTTTCAGGAGTGAAATATTTTACCAAAACAAAAAACAAAAAAAAAAAAAATGTACCAATTTCCATGACATGAACCTTTATTTTGGTAAAGGTACGTTTTGGAAATTTAATTTAAGACAGTATGATCAGCAAGTGTAGAAAAGACAACTGGTATGAGGGTAGGAGAATTCCATTTTGTTCAGCTGTGAGATTCTTATACTGCTGGTGCGAGGAGTTGAAGTCGATTAAATTTTGTGAAAAGCAACTTGATTTATAGGATAAAACTGTTATAGAGTGGAATAATTACGTGCGTGAATTATGTGTCTTGGATTTGGAGAATAAACCAAACAAGAAGTTAGGTGGACCAGATTGCATTGTGGAAATTGATGAAAGTTTGTTTAATAAACGTAAAAATAATTGTGGTCGAGTATTACACATATAGTGGGTCTTTGGTGGCATATATAGACAAACAAAAGATTAGTTTCTTGTCACTGTTCCTGATAGAACTGGCTCTACTCTTCTTGATAAAATTATTGAAAACATTGCAGATGGTAGCACAATTTATTCTGATAGTTGGAAAGGTTACCATACAAATAGAATAGAAAGATTCCTACATGCTAGTTAATCATCAGTACAATTTTATTGATCCTGATGCAGGAGTTCATACACAAACAGTTGAGAGAATGTGGGGCAGTGCTAAGTGGAGGAACAAGAGACAGAGGGACAGCGAGACATCAATTGGAATCATATTTATCAGAGATCATATGGCAACAGCATCAGGTGAAAGAAAATAGAGACTGTTTTGAATCTATGCTAAACTCTATATCGGCCCATTTTCCACCAAAATCCGATTGACTACTTTGATATTAAATAAAGTGTTTTGAATTTTGAAACTGTTTTGATTTTAAATAAAGTGTTTTATTTTATGATTCGTCACAAAAATTTTAGGTATAGATTGGAGACACTTAAAAATCACCAAATTCGTAGCTGCAGTGGCATTAATATGCAAGTACCTTTGTTTCTCCACATATTACAGACAAAATGGAATATTCCAAGAAAAATGACAGTGACATATTTAATTAAATAATAGGCCTCTTTCTAGAAGTATTTCAGGTATTTATAATTACAAGGTTGTTTCAGCAGCAGTTGCAGTATCTGCCTCTTGAAATGTAAATATTCAAATTTAACTTTCATTAACTGATTTTTTTGTGGTGAATTCTTAAGGATAAACTAAATAATCTAACAAAATTTTGGTACTTACGTACTAAAATGGACACTAGTTTTCATTTGGAATGAATTGCGCCAAATATGTGCTAATTTGCCAAGAGTGAAAAATGTTTGACGGAGATAACCCTTCATCATACATCTCATTAAACACAGACATTTTTGTACACACGGACTTATTTGAGATTATGAAGATGATTTGTGAGATTCTTATTGAATTAAAGGTAAACATAGATTTTTATTTAAATTGATTATGCATATGATATGTAAGTCCGTTGTAATACGCATGTGGCGTATTACAACGACTTCGATGTAAAGTGAAAATAGAAGTATCTTTAATATTCATGTGTCAGTTAAAATACATATATGCAATACGGGAACAAACGTATTAAAAACGGACTTCGGTGTAAAGTGAGAATGTTGTAATATTCATGTGTCAGTTTTAAATACGTTTGTACATAAGGAAACTTTCGAATTAAAACAGGTTGTTATTTCTCTACAGGTTGTTGTTACTCTAGATTTTTAAAACAAATTTGTAGTGTTTCGTGCATTGGCGACTAAAAAAACACCAAGCATTGCTGGTGTCCGTCTTGATACGCAAGTTATCAGAATTTTCATTAATGTTAAGTTACTTTATAATGATTCATTTAGAATTAAATTTATCCATCAAGTGTGGAAATATTATATGCGGGTGTGTTTTACTCATCTTCTTACAAGTCTCCAAATTCTGCTTTTCTAAGACAGTAGTAGGTAGACCCTCTTTAACAAGTGTTTTCATTATTTTCTAGAATTATTGAAAACAGACCCAGAAAATTCAGTACATGACTACAAAAAGTAAATTTTATGAGTTCCAGAGAGACAAATATTTAACTAACTATCATGATCTCTTATCCATACCATTTAAAATTTTACTTACCAGCTACAGTTGTTTTTTGTTTGGGCTTTAAGATTCCACTATTAGGTCGAACACAATACTTTTTGGGAGCAGTAGTTTTCACTTTGAAGCATACTGGCCGCTCTAATGGGTTCGTCAACTTTAAATATGAAGTTACCACGTCAGTAAAGGGACCTTTATTTGGAAAATTATAATACATATTATCCAGTAGCACTAGAATTAAGTGACAAGAAGTAAAACATTGAGTTTTATACAAACTTAAAACAAAACGAGGAACACACAATGAATTTGTCAACGTACGAGGAAAAATTATTTCATTGAAAGGTGTTTACAAGTTTAGTACATGAGTCACCAATACAGGGAAAATCGCAGATTAGTTTTAATAGAAAAAATAGATATAAAATTTGAAATCACGTTGTTTATCATCAGTAAAAGAATGCTCACTGCGGAACTTATTTAAAGTAAAATAAAACTGTTGTTGAAATATGTGGAGTAGCTAAACAAGATAGCCATGAAGTGCCTAGTCCTTTAAAGTAATGAGAAAAAGAAAACAAAGAATACATATTTAAGTAAACAAAAGGAATTCATATAAATTATACATCGAAAAGGCGTTTTTTTATCAGTAAATATTTTAAGACTACTCAATATGGCTTCTAATCAAAATTTACAACTTGCCTACAAAATGAAGCTCTGAGGCAGGTTCTAAAATCAATACTTGTTCTTGCTTCATCATATTACAATTAATATTTTTATCATCTAATAATTTAAATTCCTGAAAAGACACATAAAGAACCTATAATATTTAGACAGCAGCCCCAAGGGTTCTTATTTCTGGCACAGTTTACTTGAGCACCGAAAATGCGAAACCTCTACTCATGCGCTATCAATAGCTGGCGCATGATGTCACAAACCCCAGAAAATCAACCAACCAGCTGAATCACTGGAACTTGAATAAAAAAAAAAAATAAATAAGTAAATAAAGTCCACGTTTGCCCATTCCCGTGAAAACACCGGAAGCACAGAAGATGAGATTCTGTTTAAATATTTCATCAAATCTCTCTTTTTTGAGGAAAAAAAAGATCAATTATAATCAAAAACATGCTGTGGAGAAATTGTTAATAAAAATATACCCCTTGATTAATTTATTAACTGTTAAAATTTAGAAAACGAGGAAATTCAACACACAATTTTAAAACAAGTTATAAAACATTGGATTCTCAAGTTTATATTATTAATTTACATTTTCAATTCGTAGATAAACAGCTCGAACTCAAAATAAATATTTTCTAAACGCATCTTAATTCAGTAAAAGTACGTTATAAAACTATTATTTTTATACTTCTTTATTTTAATATTTGAACTATTAGTACATCGGAAACTTACTTAAAAAAAGTTTGCTTATTTCATTTAAAAAATTAAACGATTCTTGAAGATTATTTTAATTATTCACAATAAAGTACTCTAATTTAACGGCCAAAACATCAACTACTCGAAAACGGCATACTGTTTTAAAAAACGTACAATTTATTAAATAGTATGAAGTTCATAAAATTATAAAATTCCCTTTAGTAATTGTTTTCTTAATAGAAATAAATGGATTATCGCTATTGTGTGTTCTAGCGTCGATCGAGTGAAGGGCAGGTTTCGAGGGCCTCACTGACTATACTATGTTAAAATTCTGTTTTACATAGTTTTGTTCTACCTCCATCTCCGATAATGCATTGCAACGAGAGAAACCCGATATTTAACCACCAAAAACGGTATTTATTATTATTAACTTAAAGTTGACAGATAGGGCCGTACCCAGGGTTTGGTTCAGGGGGTCCGGAGCCCCTTCTCCGAAATTTCGGTTTTAATTAATAAAATAATAATAAAAGCGCCTTTTTGTGAAAAATTTTGCATTTTCCACCCACGCCAATTGGACCGGGACCATCGCTAAGCAACGGGCCTGCTTATGAGTTGCCATCGCTGAAAATGAGTTTATCATTGAGGCCTGTTTTCCCCAGTCACAGTATTCTATTTTATTATTCTAAGTATTATAAATGTTATATTATTTTATTATTTTAAAACAATTTTTTTATACTTTTGTCGCACTAAAGAACTTTAGATGTAGGTAATCGTTTTGTGAATCTTCACCATTTTCTTTCATGAAAATTTGTCCTAAAATTCGAACATTTTGCTCTGAATGTAAAAGTAAGTGAACTCTTTTAAAATGTATTTAGAAATTCTAAAAATATGTATGTAAATCATATTTAGTGAAAAATTACTCATGTGTTATTTATAAATAAATTTTTTTAATCAGAAATCGTATTACTTGAGTAGTTTTTATTCTTGTAAATAAGCATGACGTTGTGATACTATTTAGGCAATTTAATTTTGCCAGTTGAAAATGTTATTTATCAGTTATATATGCCTTGATTATGTGATTAAGACTTACATCTGGTACAGTGCAGAAATACAGTAAATTATAAATTATTGATTTTTGCCCGTGTATACAGAAACTTCAAATGTAGTTAATATTTTGTACAAGCGTTCATTATGCTATTCCAAAGTTCGATTGAGAAAGCGATAAAAGAATAATATATACTACACGAAATGTCTTTATTAAAGAATAATTAATTCGGGGATCGCGCTATAGAGCGTATTTTATCAATTTTCTCCAATATACAGGATATCCCGAAAACACTGAAATGCGCTTTAATACATCATTTGTTAAAGATTAATCTTGAATTGTTTAAAATAACGTAGGAAATACTACTACGTTCATGAAATATTCATTATAAAAATGTCTTTCCCTTTTGTGTATTTAGTTATTTTAAAGTATATTAAATATATCCACTTGTTAAAACTAAAATAAGCAATCGTGAATCATGAGAGTAAGCGCTACTTTGTTTTTCCTTCAAATTATATGCATCTATTTTCTTTATGCAAATATGTATCATAGCAAACAAATTAATCATGAGTTCGTACTTGAATTAGTAACACAATTACTACTTAAAACTACATTAAATAATGTTTGAAAGCACTGGGAAGCTTAAGAAATGCCTGATGTATACGTGAAGACTCGAGCATCCGTAGGCCTCTTTGGATGGCTCATCAAAATACACGCGCATGCCCAGTGCCGATCCTAGCGTGGGGCAAGATGGTGCACCGCACGTGGGCGGCCAAACTTAAGGGGCGGCGAAATGATTATCAACCAACATAAAAAAATAATGACCTTATATAATTTTTTTCTAAGATTTTTTTCTAAGATCTAACTCTACTAATTTGGGTGAATTCAAAGATGTTCGCCACGAGAGCAGTGCAAAAATACAAGCAACAGAAGAGCCAAATGACAGTTTGGATTCACCTCCCGATAACGTAATTTTTTCTTCGAATGAGAGCGTGGTTTTCGAGAATGTAGACATAGCAGAATCTGATCTCGCAGAGGCTCATCCTGGAACATCCAAAGAAAACACAACCTCTGGTTTTACTTGTCAGTGATGCTGGTACTTGGCCTTCCAAATTAACTTTTAGAACTATTGAACTTTTAATTGAGACGGAATTTATGTCTGAAAGTGAAAATTTTAAATTTTTTACAAGTGAAACTGGTACACGATTTAGTTATTCGTATGTTTACAACTCATTGAAAAATGGTGAAAAAGTTAGACGAACTTGGCTTTTATATTCTGTTTCATTAGATGCCGCATTTTGCTTTCCATGCAAATTATTTGGAGGGTCTGAAGGAGAAAATATTCAGCTTATTAGTCTTGGTTATAGGGATTGGCAACATTGCTCTGACTTGCTTCTGACTCTTGTATCTCTTTTCTAGATACGAGAATAGTGCAAAACATATGAAATGTGTTAAGACTTTTTGGGAGCTCAAAACACGGCTAAGCAACAATAGCACAATAGATAGAGAACAACAAAATATCTTTTCTTTGAAAAAGAAACGATGGAGAGCAATTATCGAACGAATGATTGCTATTGTGCAATATTTGGCTAGCCAGAACTTAGCTTTTAGAGGTAGTAGTTCAAACCTATACGAAGAAAACAATGGAAACTTTTTAAAAGCGGTGGAAATGATAGCCAAATTCGATCCTGTTTTACTTGAACCTATAAATAACGTCCAAAACTCTAAGAATAAAAATACCCGTATGCCCTATTATTTAGGTCAACATTTTCAAACTGAAATTATTGCACTTTTAGCTGATTCTTCTAAAAAACAGATTATAAAAATAATACAGAAGTCCAGATATTTTTCTGTTATATTGGACAGCACACCGGACATTAGCCACACTGAACAAATTACTTTTATTATAATTCGATGCGTGAACATGTCATATAGAAAATCAGTCATTTCCGAATATTTTGTTGGATTTTACCCAATTAAGGATACTACAGGGGAAGGTTTGTTCGATTTTGTTTTAGATGATGTACTTCCTAGTTTAAATCTACATGTTCAAAACATTCGGGGACAAGGATACGATAATGACGCCAACATGCGCGGAAAAAATATAGGTCTGCAAAAAAGACTATTAGATATTAATCCTAGGGCATTTTTTACACCATGCGCGGCACATTGTCTGAACTTAGTAATTAACGACGCTGCTAAATCAAGTGGAGAGATTGCAATTTTTTTTATGTTATTTAAGAATTATACAACTATTTTTCAGCTTCGGTATACAGATGGGATATTTTAAAGAATACAATTACAAACTTTTATTTAAAGTCGCTAAACGATACTCGCTGGGAGAGACGAATACTTGCATTACGACCATTGCAAACATATCTTAAAAATATCCTCCTTGGGTTGAATCAACTTTCACATGAAGCAAAAGATCGTGTAGCAAAGATAAAAGCTAAATCTCTAACGGAAACAATTTGTTCATTCAAATTTATATGTTCAGTAATGATTTGCTAGAAAGAATAAATATTGTTTCAAAAATGTTGCAGCAATCGAACATAGATTTAACAGAATGTGTCGAAGCATTAAGAAATTTAAAAACATATTTAATTTTGAAAAGAAATGACGAATGCTTTATCACATTTATCAATCAATCGTCTATTATTGCACAGGAAATTAATGTAGAACCCGAAATTCGTGAAAGTAAAAAATCTCGTATGTTTCCCCACGAATCACACGATGAAGATGTTACAGACTCTGAAAAAAAGTTTAAGATTAATTTTTATTTTCAAATTTTGGATATTTCCATCAATTCAGTAGGTAAACGTTTCGATTTGGTGGAAAGCTGTTTCTCAATATTCAGTTTTTTTCTAACGTTTAACTCTGAAGATAGTGACAATTTGAAAAAAAAAAAAAAGTTGTATGGATTTGGACATAACTACAAATAAATAAAGATGGAAAAATAGAAAGGGACTTAGACGGTATAGAATTGCACAGTGAAATGCAGTTGCAATTCTATGTTTTCGAGATCTGTTCCCAAATATTTGCCGGTTAAAGCCATTAGAAATTTTGGAATCATATTAAGTCAAGATTTAACATCCCAAATTATCTATATTCCCAATTTATCTATAAAGCACTCAGAATATTTTTGACTATACCAATCAGTGTTGCTTCAGGTGAAAGAAGCTTTTCAAAATTAAGTTTGATTAAAAATTACATAAGATCTACAATCTCACAAGAAATGCCTACAAATTTGGCTATTATTTCAATTGAAAGTGACATCTGTGAGGCGATAGACATTTCAAGTGCTATAGATGATTTTGCCTGTAGGAAAGCTCGAAAAATATTGTTATAATTTTTTGAAGGATCAGAAATACTTATTGTAGTTGTAGATTGTATTTCTGAAAATAAAATACGATCTTTAACTTGATTTTCATCCATTCCATACTTTTTACACTTCCATACATTTTTTTAGAAGTGTTTGATAGTAATTTATTTAAACATTTTGTTGGTTTGTAAGAAAAGGGGCGGCCAATTTTAATTTGCACGTGGGCGGGCCGAAGGTCTAGGATCGGCACTGCGTATGCCCGTTACTAATTGCGAAGGCCCCGATTGGACCCAGTGGACCCTTCCCGAATTTTTTCTCCGGGTACAGACCTGCTGTCAGGTAACTATAATGGATTAAATTGGTTAAGCAAACCTTTAACTTTCATTTTCCTGCGGCCATACTTTTTTTAAGGGATTAAGGATAATTAAAATTGATGTTTCTAATACAGTGAAACTCCTCTTATCCGTCATCTTTACTTGGACTAGGGGTATGGTTAGAAAACAAAAATGGGCAGTTAAACAGAAAAATAAGGATTTACATTAAAATAAACAATCTCTGAAATTGAACATGACAGTATGAATTGTTCTCTAAGTGAAAACATTACAAAAAACAGCTCACAAGCTGTTACGATTGTTGAAAAAGAGAACAACTGTGTATTTACTGTATACATGCAGGGCGCGATTATGACAAATGACATGTGACTGAAGTCTGAACGGGGGCCCTCTTCATGTTGTTACTGTGTCTGACTCTGAGAACTTCTTCATGTATTTTTTCTGTGTTCGCATATAAATCTTCAACATGTCATGATTTAATTTATCCAACTTGAAATATACTAATATATGCTATAGATAAATGAGAATGTTTATGAACATTATAAACATATGAAACATCTTTTGCGCAGCAGTTTTACTCCCGGTAACGCTAACGTTTATAGCCATTGAACAGTACAGCGCATGAGCACGTATAAAGTTTACGGCATCTGAACTACTTCCGAAGGAGACTTTGCACAACGTTCGTCTCCATTGCTCCCGTAAGCGTCCCTCAGATTATATTCTTATTTTCTCTTAGTATTGCCATCTGGTGGCAGGAAAATAAAAAATCTTAACCTTTTTTTTCTCTTGAATTTTTTCCCGTATTTGCATTGCTTTTAGGAAATATCGTATAAATTTTAAACAAGATGAATTTATATAATTAATGAAATCCTCAGAAGTGGCGGCCCGTGGTCAAAAATGTTAGTGCAGCCGGAAACATATGACCCCCCAGCCCTTCCTCCGGACAGGAATGGAAAATCTTTGTTACTAAATTCGGAAGCTGGCGGATTAAGCCCTCACCCAGGATTAAAAAAAAAATTACATAAAAAATGTAAGAGATCCTATTTTACTTCCATAAAATGGACATAAATTTCATCCAGCCGCTCCTATCCTCAAAATTGCATTAACCCGTGTCTGATTCGAAGTTTCCTGAAAATTTTCTTTTGTAATAACTTGAGAAGAGAAGAAAACTTAGTTATTTTTTATAAGTCAAATCAATCCTCCTTTCTTTTAAACTTGCGAATCAGTCAGTGATGTCCTCATAAAAAGGCGTTGTTTTAATTCAGATATCGTTAATTTTAAAAGCTTTTTAAAATTACCCATGTTTAAAGAAATTTCTCGCTCGCCATGTCCTCTTAATGCCAGTTCTTGCTTACTTAAAAACAATACTGCTTTGATGGGCAATTGCATGAAGCGTCTATTCAGGCTTACCTTCTTGATAAATTCAGCAATACAAAGTCGAGAGTTTTCCTTTAATGCGTCAGCAATTTAGCTCTCACTTCTTATCAACTCCTTAAGTTTTAAAGAATTTTTTAAATCCTCGATTGAGCTTTCATGTGTTTTACATGCTCGTGTGATGATGGTTAATCCATCCTATCCAGTACCATTCCAAACGCTCTTTTTTTTTAATCTCAACGATTAAACACGACCAACAAAACATTTTTTTGTAAATAAAAACTGCCCCATAGCCACGAGAATAGTGCATATCATGATGAATGCAAGCTACGACCATGCTGAGACGAACCTGCCTTTTTCTTATGAATAGACAATTTTGGTGTCAGTCTATTTTCTTTTAGTGGTTGTCGTTTATCATCTTCTTTCCATGCGTTAAGGGGATGGTGGACACCCAAATCATCAAAATTGGCCCCAAAAAATGTGTTTTTTCTTTTTTACATACTAATACTCTACAGTTAAAGCTGAACCATGGAGAAAAAACCGCGTATGTCTACGGCAATTTTTTAAAAAGATATTAGGGTTTGAAAAAATTAAAAGGGACAGTTAAATGTCCATAAAAATGCAAACAAACGCGTCAATAAACACGTCACAATTTTTATTGAATGTTTTACAAAATAAGCTAATATTCGAATGAAATTATTTTAAAAATATGTTTTGTTAAGGTAAAATCATAAATAAAATTATTCAGAAGAGACGGTATTAAAGGTAAATGGAAAATTACACGTTAAACTGTATTTTCTCCAAATCAAGTTTTTTGAGATTTTCTTGCCTTCAAAATGCTCCATATGCGACTTAATTTTGGTCGAAATTGTACAAAATTTACTACAAACATTCTACTCATATATTACAATAAATCTGTGTATCCTTTTTAAATATGGTCAAAATTTCGATTATGAAATTTCACTTTTATTTACGAAAGCTGAAAACTTTCGGGAAATTTTGATATATATCCATGAAAATATTTCTAAAAAATTAACTACTCGGTCGAATCAAAAACCGAGACACAGACTTTTTTAAAATATATTTTTATGCTATTGTAAAACACAATTACAAAAAAAAAGTTAAAAATAAAACGCGTGGAGCATTTTTTCGAAACTAAAAAATTAATTAATTTTTAATTAATTACTAACATTTAAATTTTTTTTCAGTTGTTTATAATGCTTTTAGTTTAATATATTAAAATACAAAATTTCATAATCCTATCTTATTAAATTTAAAAAAAAAACTTTTTAAAGTCCACCATCCCTTTAAGCGGAGTTTCAAGCAAGACGCAAACTGGATAATAACGAGGCTCCATCTCTCAAAACGGTTAAATCATAGATTCCAATAACACATGAACACAGTAACAAATAAAGCTAAAAACTTTCAACCTTCCCAGACAAAAAAAAAAACTATTGTTTCCGTTAGAATGGGCTAGAACAGCGGTTCTCAACCTTTTAACGTCGCCCCTCCCTCCAACAAAGGCTAACTTACAGTGGCGCTCCCCCCCCACATTTTTCAGAATATATTGAGTTTTTTAATCTTTAATAATGAACATTTTAAGCGAAAATGGATATATTTTTGAGTAAAAATGAGAATAAATACGATGATTTTTTAAAAACATGCATCACTACTTGCTCTATAGTTTTTCTCGCCTCCCCCTTGCAAACGTTCTGCGGGGGGCGCCCCCCTCAGGTTGAGAAACGCTGGGCTAGAACATATATTCTGTGTCTTTATTCTCTCTCTCACTTCTCGTTCGAGCCGATCAGTTCGTCGAATTCACTAGTGCTGCAAAAATCAGAAAACCTTTTTTCAGCTGAGTCTTAGCTAAAACACCCTATGCTATCCTAAGTCGGGGAAAGTGCTTACGTAGTCGTTACTATGGCAACGGTGCTGCCAATTCCTTAATCAGAGCTGAGGGCTGTACCAACGACTTTCGCAGTTGAATTGCAGGAAGATAAAGGGTTTTTTTTCTGAATGAGCGATCCGGCCGTTACTACAATAAGTTTTTTTTTTGAGTTTTTTTTTTTAATTTACCATAAGAATTCCCTAATTCTAATCTGAATTTAAGAAAATTTATAGAATAAATTATTTTAAAGTATGTGTTGATAATTTCAAGTGCAGCCGGCAGTACTTGCTGTATCCCACGAGCCGCCACTGATCCTCAGAAAATAGTTAACAAATTAAAACATAATTTTTTATTTTAAGCAAATTAATAATTAAGATACAGATTTATTATTATTATTTGTTTATTTTTATTTTTACTTGCATTTTTTTCCTTTTGATTTTTTATGTATGGATAGCTTTAGGAAAATACGGTTAAATTTTTAACGAAATTAGTTTTAAAATAATTAAAATCCCCATAAACTAATTATTTTTTATTTCGAATGCAGGTAAAACCACTAACATTGCGGATTTGTTTGAAATCGCGGAATTAGGAGGTATGAGTTCGATGAATTTGATCATGTTATTTTATACGAATTATCAATTCCTCGAAAAGATACCTACTAAATAATTAGAACATCATAAAATATTTATAAATAAATTAAACCCACTGCGAACACTACTTGCAAACAAACCTGAATTTTTAATTCGTCTATAATTATTTTACTAAAAATCGAGGTTTGTTTGCAAACCTGGATTTTTAATAAAATAATTACAAAAACCTAGCTTTTTAATTTGTCTATAGTTATTTTAAGTTTTTATCTACTGTATGTATGCCCAAGGATTTGTGTCTGATGTTTCTTACTGCATTTGAAATAAAAAATAATTAGTTTATGAGAACTTTAATTATTTTAGAAAATAATTTCGTTAAAAATTTACCCGTATTTTCCTAAAGCTATACAAAAACATAAAAAAACAAAAAAATTTTTTTTTTTTTATTGGGTTCTTACGTATTATCCCGCCGGTACGCCAAGACCAGCGATTTTTCGCCAAGATAAACGCCGGATACATGAAATTATTGATTGTTTGGAATACGATTGGCAACAGTTTGCCAGAACATTTGACGAAAAAATAGTTTGGCGGGAGTGAGCACCGGCATAATACGTAAGAATCTAAATTTTTAATTTTAATTATTAATTTGATTAAAATTAAAAGATATGCTTTAATTTGTTTATAACTACTTTCTAAGGATTTAATTATTCTATAAATTCATTTTGTTTAAAATTTTACACGATATTTTCTAAAAGCAATACAATGCAAATACGGGGGATGATAATTCAAGGGGAAAAAATAGCAAAAAAAAAAATTATTTCCCGGTCACCAGATGGCGATACTAAGATTAAACAAAAATATAATTGATTTAATGCAGAACTTGATAACGGTATATGAAATTCAATAAATAAAGGCATCCAATATTATTTTCGTCAAGATTTCGGGCTAAAAATTCTTGCAGCACCAACAAGTTAACTTTTATAGTAAATATCGTTCCTTTATCGGCTATATTTATTCACATTATATTAAGAATGTAAAATCACACTCGCCTGTAGCCACCTTGTTTGCGAATAACATTTACTGTAATCAGAATACGCTAATCTTGGAGTAACAGCATACTACGCCCCAGACAGCACAGCAAACTTGCAGCAAGCTTGATTTATCAAGTCAATAAGCTTGAAAATTTCAAGCGTGTAAGCTTTATGCAAGCTTGAATCAAGTGTTCTAGTTTACACTTGCCCAGCTTGCATTAAGCTTGACATTTCAAGCTTAAAAAATTTCCCCCCCCCCCAAAAAAAAATGTTCTAAATACACGAGGCGCCCGCGCCCCACATAATTTATTTTTCCGCGCATTTCCCCCTCTATGCTGAAATTTTAAGCTATTTTAATTTGTTCCATCAAACGTCGACGGCTGGGTTCAATCCCGGGAACTTTGGGCGGGGAGAAACGCGTGCTAACCGCTCGGCCGTTATTGCCTCGGGCAGATATGACTAAAGTTTGAAGTGACTGTTGTCACGTCAGATCGATAAGCATGGGCGATGCTGATAAGTTTCTTTTCTTTTTCCATGGAATGAATCAAAATTTAAATAATATTATGTGTGATTTATAGACTCTACTAATAGGGAAATAAGCATAATATAAACTTAAAAGCAGGACACGTTTTAAAACTTTCAATATCGCAACACTCATCGTTGAGCAATACTGCTGGCCAAAATCGAGACTAACGACTGATTTTGAAATCAATTTCGTAGTATAATTGTATTTTATTTTGAAGAATTTCCATATTTGGAAATATAGAATGGGTTTACTAACTTAACACAAATTTTGTGCAAAGTAAGTAAACCCACAGGTAAGTACTTAACACAAATTTTGTGTTAAGTAATCTGAAATCAAAGAAACAGATAGTTAAACGTTACTTCGAAATGCTATATCACAGTTGCTAACATGTATGGAATACAAACACTTTAGTCATTTTTGTAAATATTTCTTAAAATAACAAATAATTGAAAAATTTTGCTATTTTTTAACGCTAAAAATTCTCTTTACAAATGTGGTTATTTTCCTACATATTGGTATGCTATATCGATATAGAGCATTTCGAAGAATTAAAAATAAGTTTAAATTAATTTATACAAATGTAAATTTGAATTATTTTCATTGTTCATACTTTATAACTAAAAAAATTATTTAACTTCTGAATTTTTTTTTATCCTTTGTAATTTTATTTCAAAATTAC
The DNA here is from genome assembly GCA_038373885.1 of Cheiracanthium punctorium. Lineage (NCBI taxonomy): Eukaryota > Metazoa > Arthropoda > Arachnida > Araneae > Cheiracanthiidae > Cheiracanthium > Cheiracanthium punctorium. The sequence goes on along the minus strand of JAWZYV010012350.1, from coordinate 26,165 downwards.
AAAAGTGTAAGATGTAAGATTTTTGGGCCCTAAAATCTGTAGGCCCTGGGCAGTTGCCCCGTTTGCCCTACCGGTAATATAGCAGTGGTAATAAAATAAAACACATCTTTACGAACTTTCAGCAAATTTGAGGACGCTAGACAATTAATGTCCATTCTCTTTCACAGATGGCGCCATCACTGCGCACTTTGCAAGCTAAAATCCAGCTTAAGCCAAGCTTGCATTGCCAAGCCAAATGTCAAGCTTGATTTAAGCTTATGTGCTGTCTGGGGCTAACCTCAGGTCAGTGGCGGCCCGTGGTCAAAACTGTTAGTGCAGCCGGAAGCATATGAGCCTCCCCCCCCTTTCCTCCGGACAGGATTGGAAAATCTTTGTTATTGAATTCGAAAGCTGGCTGATTAAGCCCTCACCGAGGAAAAAAAAAATAGAAATTACATAAAAAATGTAAGAGATCCTATTTTACTTCCATAAAATGGACATAAATTTCAACCAGCCGCTCTTATCCTCAAAATTGCATTAATCCGTGTCTGATTCGAAGTTTCCTTAGAATTTTCTTTTGTAACGATAACTTGAGAAGAAAAGAAAAAAAAAAAAGAAAACGTACTTATTTTTATAAGTCAAATCAATCCTACTTCTTTTAAACTTGCGAATCGGTCAGTGATGCCCTCATAAAAAGGCGTTGTTTTAATTCAGATATCAATAATTTTAAAAGCTCTTTAAAATTTCCTATGTTTAAAGAATTTTTTCGCTCGCCATGTCCTCTAAATGCCAGTTCTTGCTTACTTAAAAACAATACTGCTTTGATGGGTAATTGTCCATTCATAAGCGTCTATTCAGGCTTACCTTCTTGATAAATTCAGCAATATAAAGTGGAGAGTTTTCCAAACATATATTCTCCTTATCCCCTCCCTCACTTCTCAGTCGAGTTCTCAAGTTCAGCCGCCGTTAAAAAATCTTACTTCGGCTGTATCAGCTGCGAACTCCCTATGCCGGAGAGGCTGCTTACGTAGTCGTTGTCATGGCAACGGTGCTGCCAATTTTCTTTTCAGCGCTCTGGGCTGAACCAAAGATTTTCCCAATTGAATTGCGGGAAGATTAAAGTGCTTTTTTTTTCTGAATGAGCGATCCGGCCACAATACTTTTTTTTTGTTTGGTTTTTTTCGGAGATTTTTTTTAATTTACCGTAGGAATTCCACAATTCTAATCTGAATTTAGGAAAATTAGTAGAATAAATTATTTTAAAGTATGTGCTGATAATTTCAAGTGCAGCCCGGCTGTACTTGCTGTATCCCAGGAGCCGCCACTGCCTCCGGTAAACGTGAGCATGCGCAATATGGTCGAAAATCAGTTTAGCGGCTAACGTTACCGTTGGCGGAGGAAGTAAGGTAGCACAAAAACTTCGTAAAATATTATGAAATAAGCTTTGTTAAAAATGAAAACTTAAAAAATACAACTAAAAGTCTGACTTTTCCATATTAATAATCATATTCGGCAAATTCCTATTTATTGGTGGCTCATTCTCGCTGGGTAGCCACAAAAAAAAAAACTTCAGTGGGTCCGAAAACATACCGCGTAATTACTTAAAATCTAACAGCCATCCTAGTTACCACTTCCTTTTGCAGAAATCATTAATTTGCTGTGATATTTTTTCTATGGAGAGGTAGAATTAAGAAAAAAAATTTTTTTGGTTATTTGTCACTTGTTAATTCATAAATTAAAAAGATTAGGCATTTACTACATTGAACTACATTGAACTTAAACTAAATTCACATACTGTAATAATTTAGGGCACCCCAAAATCGGGGTCCTGGTGCATATGCCCCTCTTGCTCCTGCTGTAATCAGGGCATCGTAATGTGACTGGTAAGTTACCTACGATTCAGGGCAAAATTCGGCTCGAGCACGGTCGGATCAACCGGAGTGATGAACACTGGGATGCTGATAGGATGGCGGAGCCGGGATAAATGCCCTGGGCGCTGAACGAGAAGGGGACGCCGAAAAGGAAATTAAAAATCAAACCTGTGAATGAGATGTTTTTCTTTAAGTTTACTTTTGGGTTTTGTATATATTACTTCCTTGTACGTAGTATAAGGAAGTAATGTGATCCCGAAAAATTTTGGGGGCCAAATTTCGACAAAAAAACCGATTTTGACTACCTCTAAATTTAATTTTAAGAATTTTTTCGATGCATCTCATCGTAGGCTAGCATGCACGATCATATTAACGCGTCTGCAACTCATTTTGACCAGCGGCGAGTCTATTGTGGTCAGTTTTTCCATGCCGTCTGTACGTACGTACGTATGTATGTAACTCGCATATCTCAAAAACTATTGGTCGTAGAATGTTGAGATTTGATATTTAGGATTGTTCTATGATCTAGTTGTGCACCTCCCCTTTTGGTGGCAATCGAATGGATAGTTTATGTACAGGACTGCCCAAAAGATTCGAAATACATTACGCTCTATGGGCCGAAATTCATTAAACTCGCCTAACTCAAAAACTATTAGGCGTAGAATGTCGAAACTTCATATTTTGAATAGTTGTAACATCTTGTTGTGCACCTCCCCTATTGGTTCCATTCGACTGGATAGTTTATCTACAGGACCGCCCAAATCTTTCGAAATACATTACGCTCAATGGGCCGAAATTCATTAAACTCGCTTATCTCAAAAACTATTAGGCGTAGAATGTTGAAACCTTATATTTAGGATTGTTGTAACATCTAGTTGTGCACCTCCCCTTTCGGTTCCATTCGACTGGACAGTTTATCTACAGAACCGCCTAAAAGATTCGAAATACGTTGCGCTCTATGGGCCGACATTCATCAAAGCGTTTTTTAGAGGTTTTGGGCTATTTCAAACGACTCAGGAGTGATATATGCTGTAAAGAGTTAGAAAATGAATTTCTCCATTAAAAAAATCTGATGTGTCCAACACATGACTTCCTTGCACGTTCATTAGATCAAAAATATTTTCGACGCACTTCCTCTAAATTTATTTGTTTGAAAGAGATAAAATATCAATAATAGTAAGGTTTAGCGATTTCTAGCCAAATATTTCGATATCGCCAAGCTGAGTTCAATTTGAAAGATTTCCTTCTGACACTTTATTTGGCGATATTTCACCAAAAGCCGACAAACTTGAGATAGTCCGCGAGATTTTGGGGATAGCCAAAGTAGTCATTGACCACAGACTTTCAATGAATTGAATGCATCTATACACCTCAATGTATTTAAAGTCATTTGGCTCACCATGTAAATAAATTCTCAGTCGATTGCTGTCAAAAAAGATATTGAAAACAGTTAGATATTACAATAGTTCTAAATACAAAGTTAAAAAATCTACGGGTTAAAGTTTTAGAGTTATACAAAATAGGAAATAATTTTTGGCGCCAAATTTGGCGATATTTCGGCGAAACTCGTCAATGTCGACGACATTTGGCGAGATTTTAAGCATAAACCAAACAATGACAGATTATCGCCAAATTTGGCGATATTTCGCCAAAACTCGCCAAGAACGATGACAAATGGCGATACTTTGTGCATGGACCAAATGACTGACTATCGCCAAATTTGGCGATATTTCGCCAAAACTCGCCAAGGTCGAGGACAGACGGCGAGATTTTGGGTATGTACCAAACAATGACTGTCTACAGTTGTATTATAATGAAGATGTCCATAGACATTAAGGTACTGAAATTCTTTTCGGTGGTCCTGTAAATAAACTCTCCAGTAGATTGGAACCAAAAATCGAGATGCACAACTAGATGTTACAACATTCTTATATATGAAATTTCATAATAGTTTTTGAGATTTGAGAGTTAAATATGCACACACGTACACCAAAAGTCGCCAAGCTTGGCGACTTTTGGCATAGTTCTTGAGGGAGGCACGTGACCGTGGTCGGACCATTACCTAACTTATGTGGTAGGACGGTATTATGCTTGAAATGGATGAATGCCCCTAAAATTGCTATTGACCGTAATGTATTGGAAATCTTTTGAGTGTTCCTGTAGCAGAACTATAAATGATAAAGACAGTTTTTTTAATGGAGAAATTCATTTTCTAACTCTTTACAGCATATATCACTTCTGAGTCGTTTGAAATAGCCCAATACCTCTAAAAAACGCTTTGATGAATTTCGGCCCATAGAGCGTAATGTATTTCGAATCTTTTGGGCGGTCCTGTAGATAAACTATTCAGTCGAATGGAACCGAAAGGGGAGGTGCACAACTAGATGTTACAACAATCCTAAATATAAAGTTTCAACATTCAACGCCTAACAGTTTTTGAGATATGCGAGTTTAATGAATTTCGGCCCATTGAGTGTAATGTATTTCGAATGTTTTGGGCAGTCCTGTAGATAAACTATCCAGTCGAATGGAACCAAAAGGGGAGGTGCACAACTAGATGTTACAACTATCCAAAATATGAAGTTTCGACATTCTACGCCTAATAGCTTTTGAGTTAGGCGAGTTTAATGAATTTCGGCCCATAGAGCGTAATGTATTTCGAATCTTTTGGGCGGTCCTGTACATAAACTATCCATTCGATTGCCACCAAAAGGGGAGGTGCACAACTAGATCATAGAACAATCCTAAATATCAAATCGCAACATTCTATGACCAATAGTTTTTGAGATATGTGAGTTACATACATACGTACGTACGTACAAGACGGCATGGAAAAACTGGCCACAGTAGACTCGCCACTGGTCAAAATGAGTTGCAGACGCGTTAATATGATCGTGCATGCTAGCCTACGATGAGATGCATCGAAAAAATTTTTTAATTAAATTTAGAGGTAGTCAAAATCGGTTTTTATGTCGAAATTTGGCCCCCAAAATTTTTCGGGATCACATTACTTCCTTATACTACGTACAAGGAAGTAAAAAGTGTCTTTATCATTTACAGTTCTGCTACAGGAACACTCAAAAGATTTCCAATACATTACGGTCAATGGCAATTTTAGGGGCATTCATCCATTTCAAGCACAATACCGTCCTACCACATAAGTTAGGTAATGGTCCGACCACGGTCACGTGCCTCCCTCAAGAACTATGCCAAAAGTCGCCAAGCTTGGCGACTTTTGGTGTACGTGTGTGCATATTTAACTCTCAAATCTCAAAAACTATTATGAAATTTCATATGTAAGATTGTTGTAACATCTAGTTGTGCATCTCGATTTTTGGTTCCAATCTACTGGAGTTTCTTTACAGGACCACCAAAAAGAATTTCAGTACTTTAATGTCTATGGAAATCTTCAATATAATACAATTGTAGTCAGTCATTGTTTGGTACATGCCCAAAATTTCGCCGTCTGTCCTCGACCTTGGCGAGTTTTGTCGAAATGTCGCCAAATTTGGCGATAGTCAGTCATTTGATCCATGAGCAAAGTATCGCCATTTGTCATCGTTCTTGGCGAGTTTTGGCGAAATATCGCCAAATTTGGCGATAATCTGTCATTGTTGGTCCATGCTTAAAATCTCGCCAAATGTCGTCGATATTGACGAGTTTCGCCGAAATATCGCCAAATTTGGCGCCAAAAATTATTTCGTATTTTGTATAACTCTAAAACTTTAACCCGTAGAATTTTGAACTTTTGTATTTAGAACTATATTATAATATCTAACTGTTTTCAATATCTTTTTTGACAGCAATCGACTAGGAATTTATTTACAGGGTGAGCCAAATGACTTTAAATACATTAAGGTGTATGGATGCATTCAATTCATAGAAAGTCAGTGGTCAATGACTACTTTGGCTATCCCCAAAATCTCGCAAACTATCTCAAGTTTGTCGGCTTTTGGTGAAATATCGCCAAATAAAGTGTCAGAAGGAAATCTTTCAAATTGAACTCAACTTGGCGATATCGAAATATTTGGCTAGAAATCGCTATACCTTACTATTATTGATATTTTATCTCTTTCAAACAAATAAGTTTAGAGGAAGTGCGTAAAAAACATTTTTGAATTAATAGACGTGCAAGGAAGTCATGTGTTGGACACATCAGATTTTTTTTTATATGGTATCACATCCCTGCTACGAAAATCGATCTTTATTTGACATCTTACCTTTTAAGTACTTGAAGCCCAAAACTGCTGCACCACACTCAAAATTTACCAGATTACAAAACACGGGAAATGAACAAAAGCGAAAGAGAAAGCCCAACAGTTGCCATCACGAATGTCATCATGGCTGAACAATAAAACAGAAAACCAAAATAAAGCCGTTACAGACAGTGATGTAAACAGTGAGACAAAACCAGGCAGTCATGTATTTGAAGCTGACATAAAGCACAAATAAAATGCTGAAAATGAAGACTTTTATTTGTATTTATAAAAGCATGATTATTGTTCTAATGAACATTTTATAAAGTTCGCTTTTTCATAAGTTTGTAATTGTTATCACTCAACTGAAAATAGGGGGGGAGGGCCCCGAACGCATGTTTTGCCCCAGGTGACAAAGATACGACACTGGACGAACCAGAGGAATTCTACTCTTTTTCTGTATTGAATGCACAGGACTGTAGATTTACTAACACGACGTCACGTAGAGCAAGCCTATTGGTTAAGCGCGTTCGTCATTCGAGTGAAGTGACATAATTGTTGAAACGTCATTGTCAAAACCATGGACAAAACGTTGAATTGTCATTGAAACGTCACGCCGAAATGCTCTATTTCACGTGTGCGATACTTCACCGGTCATACACCGGTGCATGACCAGAGCATTCGGAAAGGCGGAGCCATAAATATAACCCAGTTCTAAACACTGATCAATCAGTGTTTCTGAAATGTTTTCAGTCATGTAGTGTTTGTCTGTTCAACGTGACCAAAGCGAAACCAGAATGACCCTGGTAGCGAGGTGGGTTCTTGCTAGGGTGACCAAATTCCACCCTTTTGATGCAGCCGGTAAATTTTTAAAGAGTCAAATAAAAACAGAACTACTGCAATACAGTATCCTATTTTAATTTTTTTTCTCAAAGAAGCGGCTCATGTTTTCATTACAACAACATTTGCTAGTGCGCTTAGAATCTAAATATTTGATTTTCATTATTCAAAGCGTCCTCAAAAATTGAGGACATTTGATCACCATAGTTATTGCGGTTATTAGAGAAGTGTTGCCAATGCTTATTTTTGTTTCCTTGGCTTGGCATCGGATCTGGTCACCGTGAGGATGACCGAAGCCGGTTGACAACCGTGGCACTTAACCAAAGAATGACCACAACCGAAGAATGATGCCCCGGTGCATAACCAATCGGTGAATCATCAAACAAGACCATACTAGGAAGAAACTGCACAGCACGGAAGAATGCGTAGTGGACTGTCAGTCAGATACTGTCATCGAAACGTCGCATCGGAATGCTCCATCCATAAAACAGCCCAAACTCCCCCGTTAATCACTAAAACCAGTGTTTATAATTTTTCTTACGATATAGGCGAGATTTCAGCTTCGGAATAAATGTGTGGAGGTATGAGATTAACAACACGCAAGGTGTAACTTACTAAGGGCAAGAGGGGACAACTGCCCCTCCTAAATTCAAGAGAATTCAGATATCACCTATTTGAAAATAGTGCTTTCTACATTTTGCCACCCCCCCCCCCACCCCTAATGTTGAATGCCGAGTTATGCCAGTAAACGCGCGCAACATCTTGGCGACTGAACGCTGGGCAAGCGGGTACTTTTGTCCGGTCATATAATGCCTTCACTTAAGGTGGATTCATATCTGCCGCGCCGCACCGCAACCATGCCGTACTGTTTCGCCGTTTTGGACCGTTGGCTGTCGCGCGGCGAGCTTGCGGTGCCGCAAGTAAATACACCAATGCTCTTCTGTAATTGGCTGTAGCTGTAAAAGCTCTTCTGTAATTGGCTGTAACTTTGCGGTCGCTGCGGAATATCTGTTCTCGCCAGATAATGCGCAAACCCTCGGCGCTCGCCGCGCGGGCGCCGTGTTGCTCCGCCACGTGACGTCATTGCGGCGTCTTAGCGGTGCGGAACGGCCAGTATGAATCCGGCTTTACAACAGGGCCAGCCCAAGGCAGATGCGAATGTAGGCGTTCGCCTAAAGCCCAGCACTTGAAGAGGCCCCGCACCTGGGCCTTTTTTTGTTATCACATTAGACCGAGCTTGGTACATGCAGAGCCTGATTATGACCAACGGGGGCTCCGGGCATTGGTGAATTTGGGGGCCCCATCTATGAAATTTGTTTTAGTTTTCAAAATATTTTGATATAAAATTTTTTTTTTTTCAGAACAATATTTGAAATCGGGGGTCCTTTTGAGCCGGGGGCCCTAGGCAAAGTCCCGATTTGCCCGTGCGATAATAAGGCTCTGGGTACATGTGTGCAATATATCCAAAAAAAGCCAAGGAATAAAGCTACTATGTACTAGCAGTGGTAATAGTAACTTACATAAGACATTATAGAAAAGCGGCCCCGCTCTTCCGGTCCGCCTGGGGCTCCGCATGTCTGTCGGGCCGGCCCTGCTTACTACGATCTATTCGTGGGTTCGAAACCAACTTCCGTCACACACTCCCTTCAAGTGGAATGGATTACGAAAGTGCAGCTGAGAAACTACAGACAGATGCACGTCTGGTAAAAGCATAGCGTTACCTTTGACCATTTAATCGAGTATTCAAGTTTTTTTTTATAGATGAAACTTTTATAAAAGTACAATTTTATTGAAATTTATTTTTCATATTATTAAAACTCCCTAAACTTGAAAGCATGCAAACAACTTTCTATGGAGCAGGTAGCAGACCGCTTTTTTTTTTTTTTTTTTTTCATTTTAAACCTTGAAACCCTGTTTAGTTTGTTATTGCCCATCATTGCAAAGACACAAGTTTTACTTCTATGTGCCACGTAGGTGCACAGAATAGATCGTTGCCCACTTAGTAAACATTCAAGACTGTCAGAAGTGATGTTGGACACAAAAATCTGATGTGTCCAACACATGACTTCCTTGCACGTCTATTAGATCAAAAATATTTTCGACGCACTTCCTCTAAACTTATTTCTTTGAAAGATATAAAATATCAATAATAGTAAGATTTAGCGATTTTTAGCCAAATATTTCGATATCGCCAAGCTGAGTTCAATTTGAAAGATTTCCTTCTAACACTTTATTTGGCGATATTTCACCAAAAGCCGACAAACTTGAGATAGTCTGCGAGATTTTGGGGATAGCCAAAGTAGTCATTGACCACAGACTTTCAATGAATTGAATGCATTCATACACCTCAATGTATTTAAAGTCATTTGGCAAACCCTGTAAATAAATTCTCAGTCGATTGCTGTCAAAAAAGATATTGAAAACAGTTAGATATTACAATAGTTCTAAATACAAAAGTTCAAAATTCTACGGGTTAAAGTTTTACAGTTATACAAAATACGAAATAATTTTTGGCGCCAAATTTGGCGATATTTCGGCGAAACTCGTCAATTTCGACGACATTTGGCGAGATTTTAAGCATGAACCAAACAATGACAGATTATCGCCAAATATGGCGATATTTCGCCAAAACTCGCCAAGAACGTTGACAAATGGCGATACTTTGGGCATGGACCAAATAACTGAATATCGCCAAATTTGGCGATATTTCGCCAAAACTCGCCAAGGCCGAGGACAGACGGCGAGATTTTGGGCATGTACCAAACAATGACCGTCTACAGTTGTATTATATTGAAGATGTCCATAGACATTAAAGTACTGAAATTCTTTTCGGTGGTTCTGTAAATAAACTCTCCAGTAGATTGGAACCAAAAATCGAGATGCGCAACTAGATGTTACAACAATCTTATATATGAAATTTCATAATATTTTTAGAGATTTGAGAGTTAAATATGCACACACGTACACCAAAAGTCGCCAAGCTTGGCGACTTTTGGATAGTTCTTGAGGGAGTCACGTGACCGTGGTCGGACCATTACCTAACTTATGTGGTAGGACGGCATTGTGCTTGAAATGGATGAATGCCCCTAAAATTGCCATTGACCGTAATGTATTGGAAATCTTTTGAGTGTTCCTGTAGCTGAACTATAAATGATAAAGACACTTTTTTTAATGGAGAAATTCATTTTCTAACTCTTTACAGCATATATCACTTCTGAGTCGTTTGAAATAGCCCAATACCTCTAAAAAACGCTTTGATGAATTTCGGCCCATAGAGCGTAATGTATTTCGAATCTTTTGGGTGGTTCTGTAGATAAACTATCCAGTCGAATGGAACCGAAAGGGGAGGTGCACAACTAGATGTTACAACGTTCCTAAATGTAAAGTTTCAACATTCTGCGCCTAATAGTTTTTGAGATATGCGAGTTTAATGAATTTCGGCCCATTGAGCGTAATGTATTTCGAATGTTTTGGGCAGTCCTGTAGATAAACTATCCAGTCGAATGGAACCAAAAGGGGAGGTGCACAACTAGATGTTACAAATATCCAAAATATGAAGTTTGGACATTCTACGCCTAATAGCTTTTGAGTTAGGCGAGTTTAATGAATATCGGCCCATAGAGCGTAATGTATTTCGAATCTTTTGGGCGGTCCTGTACATAAACTATCCATTCGATTATCACCAAAAGGGGAGGTGCACAACTAGATCATAGAACAATCCTAAATATCAAATCTCAACATTCTACGACCAATAGTTTTTGAGATATGCGAGTTACATACATACGTACGTACGTACGTACGTACAGACGGCATGGAAAAACTGGCCACAATAGACTCGCCGCTGGTCAAAATGAGTTGCAGACGCATTAATATGATCGTGCATGATAGCCTACGATGAGATGCATCGAAAAAAATTTTTAAATTCAATTTAGAGGTAGTCAAAATCGGTTTTTTTGCCGAAATTTGGCCCCCAAAATTTTTCTGGATCACATTACTTCCTTATACTACGTACAAGGAAGTAAAAAAGGGAAGCTTCCTCATAATATATTTGCAAAATTGGGAGCGAATTGGTTCACCCTGAGGTGGCGAGTCAGGCATGATAACCCTCTCCTACTATCATACACAGTAGAGATGAGTTCGGGCTCACTTTTTGAAGCCCGAGCCCGCAGACTTTTAATCCGAGCCCGAAATTTCAGCTAAAGCTAAATAAAATTCCATAAAATTCAAAGAAGTAATTCTTTGACAGAATACAATAAATTTTGCCGTTTGTGCAAATTAAAGGGAAACATAGTTGCAAACTCTCAATGCACTTTCTAATTCTTTATATCTATGTTTATGAAAGAATGTCCGATCTCATGACTCACTAAGCAATATAAGCCGCCGTTCTGAAATACCCAAAGAGCTTCACGCGCCTTCTAGGCACCCGTGCCGCTATTTTTTTTTTTTTTTTATAAGTACTTTTATTTTTCATATGAATCACTTTTTAAAAATCTGTTTCAAGGAGTATGTTCAATAAAATAGAAATTTTTACGAGCCCGAGCCCGGTTCGGGCCCGGGCTAAGCCCGTCTCATCTCTAATACACAGCTTGACGTACAGTGAAAATAGCTTTCTATTCTTGCCTGTATGCTGAGTTTGAAGTCAGATGATCTTCGAGAAGAAATCTCAGACGACTGTTGCTATCCGGACCTCACCCTAGGACCCCCCCCCCCCTGTCGATGAGGATGACTGCCCCGCTACCCCGCCAGGGCGTTTTATAGGAGATTTTTTTGGGGGAGTTTATTGGTTTAGAAAAGCGGATGAACTTTTATCTGTTTTGCAATCAGATAAAAAAATTCCATGAAAATGGTCTGACTTTACAATTTTGTCGAACAGTTTTGGTTTCCTTCCACACTCATTCTGCTCGAATTTTACACTATTCATTTACTGCAGATTGATTACCTGCAGCTCGGAATCTGTTTTTCGGGTTTCGAAGGAATGAGCGAACGAGATCCACATTTCTAGGGTGAGCAGGGTTCCTCGATCTGCTGGCAATTACCTTCGTAATGACTTTTCAAACTAAGTCTTAGATGGTATTCACTGGAATTTCCTGTTAACCAACAAAAGATAATTCATGACCATCACATCAGCGGCTTCATACAAAATGAGACGGGGTTTTCTTCGTGCCACAGGTTTTTATGAAAGCCGCTTGAACTGTAAAGGCTGTTGTCCCTGTCTGTCAATGTGTCACCAGAGCACACATAGGACTTCTTAAAATGCACACATTTTTGCTGGTTTGCTTTCCATCTTCCTAACTCCTATTAATATATCGCGAAACTTGTGGTTTCAGTAGGTGGTCTTCAATGTATTCCATTCATCTCTTCTACAGTCGTTAAAGATAATTTATGGCTACCCTTCATATTTGCGGTGGCGCGATATGTAAATAAACCTTTAAGGCATCATCTCCAGTTACCAAATCCTAAAACGGAAGAATCTTATAACTTGATTTTTTGCTAAGTAAAAATCCAAAACATTTTTACTTCCTTGTACGTAGTATAAGGAAGTAATGTGATCCCGAAAAATTTTGGGGGCCAAAATTCGACATAAAAACCGATTTTGACTACCTCTAAATTTAATTAAAAAATTTTTTTCGATGCATCTCATCGTAGGCTAGCATGCACGATCATATTAACGCTTCTGCAACTCATTTTGACCAGTGGCGAGTCTACTGTGGCCAGTTTTTCCATGCCGTCTGTACGTACATACGTACGTACGTACGTATGTATGTAACTCGCATATCTCAAAAACTAATGGTCCTAGAATGTTGAGATTTGATATTTAGGATTGTTCTATGATCTAGTTGTGCACCTCCCCTTTTGGTGGCAATCGAATGGATAGTTTATGTACAGGACCGCCCAAAAATTCGAAATACATTACGCTCTATGGGCCGAAATTCATTAAACTCGCCTAACTCAAAAGCTATTAGGCGTAGAATGTTGAAACTTTATATTTAGGATTGTTGTAACATCTAGTTGTGCACCTTCCCTTTCGGTTCCATTCGACTGAATAGTTTATCTACAGGACCGCCCAAAAGATTCGAAATACATTACGCTCTATGGGCCGAAATTCATCAAAGCGTTTTTTAGAGGTATTGGGCTATTTCAAACGACTCAGAAGTGATATATGCTGTAAAGAGTTAGAAAATGAATTTCTCCATTAAAAAAAGTGTCTTTTTCATTTATAGTTCTGCTACAGGAACACTCAAAAGATTTCCAATACATTACGGTCAATAGCAATTTTAGGGGCATTCATCCATTTCAAGCACAATACCGTCCTACCACATAAGTTAGGTAATGGTCCGACCACGGTCACGTGCCTCCCTCAAGAACTATGCCAAAAGTCGCCAAGCTTGGCGACTTTTGGTGTATGTGTGTGCATATTTAACTCTCAAATCTCAAAAACTATTATGAAATTTCATATATAAGAATGTTGTAACATCTAGTTGTGCATCTCGATTTTTGGTTCCAATCTACTGGAGAGTTCATTTACAGGACCACCGAAAAGAATTTCAGTACCTTAATGTCTATGGACATCTTCAATATAATACAGTCATTGTTTGGTACATGCCCAAAATCTCGCCGTCTGTCCTCGACCTTGGCGAGTTTTGGCGAAATATCGCCAAATTTGGCGATAGTCAGTCATTTGGTCCATGCCCAAAGTATCGCCATTTGTTATCGTTCTTGGCGAGTTTTGGCGGAATATCGCCAAATTTGGCGATAATCTGTCATTGTTTGGTTCATGCTTAAAATCTCGCCAAATGTCTTCGACATTGACGAGTTTCGCCGAAATATCGCCAAATTTGGCGCCAAAAATTATTTCCTATTTTGTATAACTCTAAAACTTTAACCCGTAGATTTTTTAACTTTGTATTTAGAACTATTGTAATATCTAACTGTTTTCAATATCTTTTTTGACAGCAATCGACTGAGAATTTATTTACAGGGTGAGCCAAATGACTTTAAATACATTGAGGTGTATGGATGCATTCAATTCATTGAAAGTCTGTGGTCAATGACTACTTTGGCTATCCCCAAAATCTCGCTGACTATCTCAAGTTTGTCGGCTTTTGGTGAAATATCGCCAAATAAAGTGTCAGAAGGAAATCTTTCAAATTGAACTCAGCTTGGCGATATCGAAATATTTGGCTAGAAATCGCTAAACCTTACTATTATTGATATTTTATCTCTTTCAAACAAATAAATTTAGAGGAAGTGCATCGAAAATATTTTTGATCTAATGGACGTGCAAGGAAGTCATGTGTTGGACACATCAGATTTTTTTTTCTTATTTTTCTCCTTAGAGCGTTGGGGTTGATAGTAGAAGTGTACGAACACAGTCAGGTAAACTTTAGTTTCAGTGTCTGATTAAACACAATAGGTCCCAGTGGCGGCCCATGGTCAAAACTGTTAGTGCAGCCGGAAGCATATGAGCCCCCCCCCCCCACACACACACCGGACAGGAATGGAAAATCTTTGTTATTGAATTCGAAAGCTGGCGGATTAAGCCCTCACCGAGGAAAAAAAAAAAAGAAATTACATATCAAATGTAAGAGATCCTGTTTTACTTTACCATAAAATGGACATAAATTTCAACCAGCCTCTCTTATCCTCAAAATTGCATTAATCCGTGTCTGATTCGAAGTTTCCTTAGAATTTTCTTTTGTAACGATAACTTGAGAAGAAAAGAAAAAAAAAAAAAAGAAAACGTACTTATTTTTATAAGTCAAATCAATCCTACTTTCTTTTAAACTTGCGAATCGGTCAGTGATGCCCTCATAAAAAGGCGTTGTTTTAATTCAGATATCAATAATTTTAAAAGCTCTTTAAAATTTCCTATGTTTAAAGAATTTTTTCGCTCGCCATGTCCTCTAAATGCCAGTTCTTGCTTACTTAAAAACAATACTGCTTTGATGGGTAATTGTCCATTCATAAGCGTCTATTCAGGCTTACCTTCTTGATAAATTCAGCAATATAAAGTCGAGAGTTTGCCGAACATATATTCTCCTTACCCCTCCCTCACTTCTCGAGCCAATCAGTGAGTCGAATTCACAAGTGCTGCCGACCTTTCAAAATGTTGAATGAGCTGAGTCTTAGCTGCGTACCCCCATTATAGCCTATGCCGGAGGAAATGCTTACGTAACCGTTGTCATGGCAACGGTGCTGCCAATTTTCTTATCAGCGCTCTGGGCTGAACCAAAGATTTTCCCAATTGAATTGCGGGAAGATTAAAGTGCTTTTTTTCCGAATGAGCGATCTGGCCACAATACGGTTTTTTTGTTTGGTTTTTTTTGGGGATTTTTTAAATTTACCATAGGAATTCCATAATTCTAATCTGAATCTATTGCTGATAATTTCAAGTGCAGCCCGGCTGTACTTGCTGTATCCCACGAGCCGCCACTGATAGGTCCCGGCAGCGATTCATGGAAAAAAGCACACTATAGATATTATAGTTTGAAAACACTTACATATATTGAAATAAGGGCTATACTTTACTGAGATCCTTCTTACTTTGATGGTCTATGAATGGCTGAAGCAAGAGTTGATCAAAATGAGTATTTTGTTTTCTAGGTACAGCTAAGAAAAATAAGCTGAAACAAATAGTTATTCAGTTAAATTTTCGAATGACAGAGACGTAACGTGCCTGTTACCCACGAAATTTGGATTTCGTTACTTATAATGAAGATTTTTTGTGCGGAACTCTACCGTTTGCCCACTTTCCGAACTGAATTTTTTTCTGGCTTCGTACCTGACGTTAACAACTTAAAAAAAATCTCCGAGTGCTTGCATAATTTAATGATAGTTGCTTTTATAATGAAATGCTCTGCTGCTAATTTAACATCTTCAATGCCCCCATAGGAAATTAAAATGATTATAGGCATGCCAAACTTAAAAGCTCCAATTTAACTGCTTGTAAACAGAGCCGATAACTGATTATGCTGTGTTTCCAGGAATATTTTTACTTCCTTGTACGAAGTATTAGGAAGTAATGTGAAAAATTTCTTTGGCCAAATTTCGATGCAAAAGCCGATTTTGACTACCTCTAAATTTACTTTTAAGAATTTTTTCGATGCATCTCATCGTATGCTAGCATGCAGGTTCATATAAATGCGTCTGTAACTCATTTTGACCAACGTCGAGTCTATTTTGACCAGTTTTTCCATGCCGTCTGTACGTATGTATTGTTACGAAATTTGCCACGTTGGAGAATTCTAAAGCAGCCAAATGAGCACAATAAACAAATATAACACTTTATTCTACGACTCGCAGCCCAATAACTCAAAATAATACAAGAATCAGTAACATGTGCTAAAGAAAATCATAAAAATAAGCATAACAATAACGCTGTTCATATCACAGAGTCAATCGCGCTGCTTTCTGATCTATCACTGAACTCTCCTCCGCGGAGAGAAACAAGTGCTTTTATAGAGGTAATGACGTCATCAGAATATTCTGGAAAAATCTTCCCGAGACATGAATTTTCTAGAAGCTACCATTTGTCGCCAAATCCATCGCCAAGTCACCAAGACGATCGCCAAGACTACGGAGTTATTTCACAGTTTTATCATTATCTTAGAACGTCGCTATTATGCCTGTAAAACTAGCTTCATGACGAAGCATGCAATAAAAGAGCAAATTAAGTTAGAATTTCGTAACACTGCTCCCCTCTTTAAAAACTGACGACCCGGCAGTCTAATCACACACCATTATGATCAGTAGCCCAATATGGAGCTAAACGATTAATGTGGATGACATTCGGTTTGGAATTGGGCAACTTCTGCACTCGGTAGATAACATCGTTCAACTTCTTGACAACAGTATAAGGTTCTTTCCAGTTCTGTTGCAGCTTAGGGCTCAGACCTCTCCTTCATTTCGGGTTATACAGCCAAACTTGATCACCCTCCTTAAATTGGTGATTCGTTGCTTTACAGTCGTAACGAATCTTCATTCGGTCACTGGCCAAATTGTTTCGCTTTCTGGCAAACGAATGAGCTTTCTCTAACCGTACCTCTCAATTACTTATGTAGTCATTCCGTAAGAAGGGCGTGTCACATGGTCGTCCAAAAACAATATCACTGGGTAATCGATGAGGACGGCCGAACAACATCTCTGATGAAGAATATCCGGTCGCTTCATGAACCGCACTTCTGTAAGCCAGGAGGAACAGTGGCAAATGTGTATCCCAGTCCGTTTGATTCTTCGAAACAAATAAGGATTCAAAATTGTTCCGATTGAACCTCTCGACCATGCCATCGGACTCTGGATGTAATGCTGTTGTTCGAGTCTTCGTGATTACCAAATATTCTCAAAGCTCCGAAAATAGTGCTGCATTGAAATTTGTACCTTGGTCCGAATGTAATATCATAGGCACTCAGTAATAAGAGATCCAGTTTCTAGCGAGTTCTTCAACTACAGTTGATGCTTCCAGATCTGGGACGGCAATTACTTCTAGTCATTTGGTAAAGTAATCCATCAGGACTAAGACGTATCGATTGCCTTTCGATGTTATAGGTAGAGGTCCTAAGATATCTAAAGCCACTCTTTCGAAAGGCGTGCCAACGTTATAGCGCTCAGTGGTGGGAAAAACTACTTTTTTTTTGTAGCGCGCTACAACTACCGCTACTTTTCGAAAAATGTAGTTAACTACAACTACAACTACTTTTTGACAAATGTAGTTAGCTACACTACTTTTGAAATGTAGTCGCTACTTCGCTACTTTTTCGCTACTTTTAGGAGACAAATTTTGCTAACAGATTCAATTTGCATTACATTCATATTTAAGGATATTTATATCCTAATTAGAGAAAACTATCGATATCTAAAGCCTTGGTTTTCTACTCGCGTCCAGCGTGATTAATGACCTCAGCGGGTGTCTCTCGCGTCCAAAGAACGAAAGGTGGTTTCCTTGTAGCGTTGAGCGCCGCAGATTTGGTGGACGCACGGAAGACCCCGGGCACCTTTTCGCCTTTAATTAGAAAAAAACTATTGCTCTAATAAACAACTACCAGGCGAGTATTTGAGCAGGGGGAGGCGGGCCCCCTCCGAAAATGTAAAGCAATTATTAAAAAGGAGCTATTTTGAAACATTTCTTTTAACTTTAGAACAATAAAGTTTAAAATACCGAATCGTCCCCCTCCCCCCGAAATGGAAGCCTAGCCTATATATACGCTACTGGCAACTACTGCTAATTATTGAAGTATTGCTGAAACTAATTAAGTTTTAATACCTCTATGATAAAAATAAATTGGGAAAGTGAGCTCTGAAAGCATGAGAAAAATCATGAGAACTAAAAAAGTTTTTAAAAATATAATAAAATGGATGTCTGAACGGGAAAAAAAGGCCCGTTTTGAGACCCCTTTCATGTTGTACAAACATTCTAGTTTCTTGAGCACAAATCAAAATTAATGAGTATAAAGGTCTTTTTTCATGACTTACCAAATTAGTGATTTATGACGAATGACCCGTGTGAACCATGTAATATTGTATAATTGTTTTAATTGAAAACATCACATATGATATGCATATTATAAAATAATGAAAACAATTACTAATTAAATTCATGATATATCTATTTAAAACATTGCATTAAAAAAATCCTCTATATATGTTAAAGAAATTTTAAAAGTTATTATCATCAACACAACTTTTTCTTTGTGTTAGGTATAAAAGAATTTTATAGAATTATATTGTTATTTTAAGGCTAAGAGAGAGATAAGTCTAAGGATTTTACAAACTATTAATTATTAATAGAAATTCTCATATTTTCGTATTAAATTCTGAAAATTATTACACAAAAAACCTAATAATTTAAATATAATAGACACTTTAAAATTTTAACGAAAGAAAGCAGAATTTCAACATATTCACGGAAGACTGCCATGCCTCTAGTATAAAATAAAAACCACATAAATTTATTCAAAAACATGTTTATTAAATTTTAACAAGAGCTGGATCTCAAAATTGTTATCCGCCAAACATGATCGTCGAGGAGAAAATACGTCCGATGCAATCGAAAACAATCTTTGTACAGATGCACTGGACGGCACGCCAGTGTTAGTTTTTTTGAAGGCTTCTTTCATATACGTGTACGCCGAAAGCGAAGATACGGGTTTGATTGGCTCTGACAAGAACCTTGTAAGTTCTTCCTCGTAACTATTTCGAGTGCATGCGAAAGAGAAATTAAAAAAACCAGAAAAGTCATCATCCATGGGCCTCATCATCCAGTCATGATCCGCGATACTGATATCTGAAGTTGTCGGAAACATATTCTGGAGGTATTCCTCCATCCATTTTTTTGGCTTCGGTCTTCCTCTCCTCCTCAATCCAGAATAGTTTGAATCTGGGATGGAAACAAGCTGAGAGAACAGTTTCTCTGTCCCACAGCAAATGACTAAATCTCGTTTCCACCTGACAACTGAAGATTTTGCGCCCCCTCCTATTTTTTAAAAATGCAACTAGGTAGCTTTCATATACCATTTAGCGCCCCTTGGCCGATGCTGCGCCCGGGTACAGTTGACCTTCCTTGCTCCCCCGTAGCCAGGGACGGCCCGACACGGTAAGCAAGGCATCGGAGCGCCATATTCGAACTAAAAAACTAAGGAAAACTTAATCTGGAGCATAACACGGGGCTTCTTTACGTTTGCAGGGAGGCTCCACGTACCCTAGATCAGCTCTTGCACCTAGCTACGCCACACATTTAGCTATAAAAGCTTTCAGGGGTTAAAATGAGGCTTTCAACTTCAATAATATACGGACTGTCAAATATGCATGGTGCTCTGAAACTCATTGGCAAAAAGTTAAAGAGTGGTAAAGGTAAATAAGACGGTTATGAATCACGTAACAATGTAGGGTTTGATAAGTCGTCCTCGAGTACCTGTTAATAATTTATTTTTTCACAGAAAGTTCACTAAAATTCACTATTAACATGATTGATTACTACTGTACATTGACTAAAAGATTTATTATTAAACAATTATTAACAGGTAAATGAAACCATTTCCGACATCCACAGTGCTATATTATTCTGAACAGCCTTGGTAGAGATGGCGCCCGGTGCGGTCGCACCGTTCGCTCTACCTTAGGACCGGATCTGAAAACTGTCACTACAAACGAAGAACACTGTAACCGAGGTCAGCAATATTTTTAGCCCCTGAAATAATATCTTGGATGCATATGCTTATACCTTTTGTCCCTTTTCAACAAACTCAAAAAAGATAAGGTTATCAACTCGTCAAAAAAAAAAAAAAAAAAAAAAAATGTGTACAATTTCTAGATATTTACTTTCTTTTTTTTCAGTTTCAGGTTCCACGAAAAATGTACTAATCAGTTTTTACACTTCTTTGAGACAAAAAACATTCCTAGTTGTAGAACATAATCACGTGATTAATTAATGTTTGAAAAGCTACAATACTGCAGAACTGTCATTACTCTTGTGGAAGTTGAACACACCACCAGGACACAAGGATAATAAAGAGTGCCCAAACTCAAAAAAGTGCACTATAACGTCGAAAAATGACCAAACCTTAATATAAATAAACTTAGTAAAACTAAGCATAAATAAAATTGTTGTTCAATGCATCGATCATAAGGAGGAGGCAAAGAGAAAATTAAAAATGTCGGTGATTCTTCCAGAAGCGGTCTCGATGCTTTCAAGAAAATTCCTGTGAGAAAACCGTAAGTTTTTCTCACGCTTCGTAGTTTTCCGTAGATGGTGAGTGAGAGGATGGGGGGGGGGGTCGCTAATTGCGAGGACTGACTATATATCATGTCAGATTTGAAAGGATATCGCCTAAAAGGAAGTTCACGGAATACTGGACACTGAATGATTGGCAATCATCCTGGCAAGTGGACACTACACTGTATTTATGGGTGCAATAAAAAAAAAGATCAAAGAAAATTAATGATGTTACAAAAGCATACAATTTACAGATATGTAAAATTCCTTTTCGAAAGCAAAAAATACTCATTTTTATGTTGATTTATGTTGCAAACACGCAATAGCAGTCAAAAATATGCAGACCCTGATCAGACATAGAAGGGGCCCCGGGGCAAAAAAAAAGGTTGTTTTGGGCCCCTATACTATTACAGACATTTTAACTTATTTGTGATTGTTTTCTATTTTCCCAGCATAAAAATGAAACATTTCAAAATAATTCTAAAATTAAATTAAAAATTACCCATGTATTTATACTCATTTAGAACAAGACTATGCATTTAAAATTGATTTTAATATTTTTTTAATCCATTTGTATTATTAGCGTATGTGTGCGCTGAGTTCCACCTGCCAGAAAATTTTCTTTTCTTCATCATAATATTTAAAAAAATGCTAACTAATGGATATTTTGTGATAAGTACATATGGCCATAAATTTTCAATAACGCCTTTAATTTCTATTTTATTGATCTAGTCTTAGAAACCATTATCATTGTGTTAGAAAGAAGAACAGAAAATAAGTCTCGAAGCCTTTTTATTGTTACCCAATTATGATATAGATAAAGGAAATTTAGCTTAATAAAAATTATTATTGCAGCATATATAAATTTAATATACAATAAATGGAGAGATTTGCGAGGCCTTTATTTTTCAGGGGCTCACGGGCCCACACGCCCGTGTGATAATGAGACTCTCGAGGCCCCATCAAAATAACCTCTGTTCAACTTTGGACCTCTCTTTCCTTCCTTTTTTGTCCTCTTTATGGCAGATTGGTGATTCTACAAATAATACTGAGAACGATAAAAAGAAAAAAGATGCACAATGTCAGGCTTCCGCTTCAGGCAAAGCAAACCCCCTCCCCCCCCCCTCGTGTGCGTGTGTCCCCTGCATGAGGGGGGGGGCGGCGGGGGAGAGATTGGGTGTCTTTCAAGCATCAGTTTCAGTTATGCTTGGAGTCAGAAGAGAGAGAAATTGCACCACGGGATCAATCGCCGGAAATGATGACACGACAAAAGTAGCTTCCAAAATTCGCTACAAACTACTGTTTTTTTGTAGCGCGCTACACGCTACACTACTTTTTTAAAAAAGTAGCGCGCTACACTACAAACTACAAAAAAAAGTAGCGGCTACTGTAGTTTCGCTACAAGTAGCGCGCTACTCCCCAGCCCTGATAGCGCTGCAAGCGACCCTTAGTTTTTATTTTAGGTCCTTACCGGGCACCGCAAACGTGGCAATCTCTGCACCATTTTTCAACATCCGCACGAAATTGATCCCAATAAAACCGCTCTCTGGTTTTATTTAGCGTTTTCATCACTCCAAAATGCCCTCCACTTGCGCTACCATGAATCTCCACCAGAACTTCTGGAATTCTGCTACCTGGAAGAATTAATTGCCATCGGCTTAAACTTCCGCCATCACTCTTCCATTTCCGATATAAAACACCGTCCTTAAGAGGCCTCTATAGTCGGCTTGCGGAGATTTAACCCTTTGAGGCGCAACTCTTTCCCAATGCTGAAAAAAGGGCATCCGTTGCCATCGCTCGACTTAACTACCAGCAAGATGGCGGACGATCAAAACGTTCATCGCGTGCCACAGGATCGAGAGACCTCTTTTTGACGCAGAAAAAAAAATTACTTTCGAAGAAAAAAAATTATACATTTGTACATAAATTTCTATCCTTTTACGTTTTTATTTACATACTGCAACAAGAAATAACGTCGCCCAGGAAAAACCTTTATTTGACTTCCCGTTTTTTAAAACCATGGCTGTGCCGGCACAGCCAGCTGTTGTCAAAAAAGGGTCTCTAGATCTGTGGCACGCGATGAACGTTTCGATCGTCCGCCATCTTGCTGGTAGTTAAGTCGAGCGATGGCAGCGCCTGCCCTTTTTTCAGCATTGGGCTCTCTATCCAGCTGTTCTCTCATTCTTCGATTTTTCAGCAGATGTCAGTGCTGTTAAAAAGAATCGTGACAATATTTTACGGGAATGACGTGCTGAAAAGTAAAGGATTCTCGTGGAGCTATGTCACCCGCAAGTATTTTTATAGAAATCCAATCTATTCTTCGTGGCTGGCAACAGTCAAAGCGTCAGAGTTGGGTGTTCCCAGAGCGGGATCACTGCGCCTTAAAGGGTTAAGAGTCCTCTGCAGTCGGCTTGCGGAGATTCAAGTCCCAATGCTTTGCTATGGAGAAAAGTGCCTTAACGCCTAATCATTTTTCTCAGAAAGTATTAGGTATTTTTAAATGAAATTTTCCTGTGTGAATCTTGAGAAACTATTCGCAAGGATTGCGCGAATCAGATTTGAGATAATTTTGCCGAAAGAGATTTTATTGCAGTCTAGAATTTATGTTACTTTTCAGACTGCAATAAAATCTCTTTCGGCTCAATGAACTCAAATCTGATTCGCGCAATCCTTGCGAATAGTTCTCAAGATTCACACAGGAAAATTTCATTTAAAAATACCTAATACTTTCTGAGAAAAATGATTAGGCGTTAAGGCACTTTTCTACATAGCAAAGCATTGGGACTTGAATCTCCGCAAGCCGACTACAGAGGACTCTTAAGATGTAAAGAGTCCAGTATTGCTTTGTAGCAGAACTCTCGGGAGTGATCTCTTGCCAAGACAGTGGATCCGCGGAATTCAGTTTCTTCTCCAAAATTGGCCTAATATTGAAATCCTCCAACTGCGCTTTCTGTACTTCACTCGAAGGCCACGGATCCACAGTCACTGTAGTTAAAGCTTTCACGAAAGTATCCATCTCCATTCCGTACTTTTTCTGGGCGTTCACGCAGTGTTTACAGTCCTTTTTACAAGGTCGTCTGGAGACAGCGTCTGCATTTCCGTGCGAAGTTCGATTTCGAAATCATACTACTGCAGCCTTTGGATCCAGCGAGCTATCTGACCCTCAGGTTCTCTAAAATTCAAAAGCCATCTCAAGGAAGCATGATCAGTCCGGAGAAGAAATTTCCGTCCATAGATGTAGTGATGGAAATGCTCAATAGATTTAACAATAGCTAGTAATTCCTTAGGAGTGACACAATTATTTCTCTCTGGCTTACCCAAGTTCTTGCCGAAGTAAGCTTTACACTTTCGCCGTTTTCTGCTCTCTGCGAAAGCACGGCTCCTATTCCTTCACTACTTGCATCTGTATCCAAGTAAACTATTTTCATGTCCTATCTATTGGGATAGGTCTATTTTGACCTATCCCAAGTCTCGGATACAATCCGGGGATAGGTCAAAATAGGAGATGTCGTTAACGCCTGCTTTAAACTAATGAACAATTTCTGGCATTCTTCTGTCCAATTAAAACTTGATTGAGCTTCAGTCAGTTAATGTAAAGGTCTTGCTATTATTGAGAAATTTCTTACAAAGAGATAATATGTGCACAGTCCAAGAAAATTTCTGAGTTCCTGTGCTGTCTCCGGACGAGGCCAATCGACAGCTGCTTTAATTTTTTGTGGTTCAGTCTTAACTCCGTCTGCAGAAATAACGTGACCAAGATAAGCAACTTCCTTACGTAAAAATTTGCATTTCTTCGGGTTTAGTTTAAGGTTAGCATTTTGTAGTCTAAGGAATACTTTACGAATATTATTTATATGTTCATAAAGCGTTTTTCCCACTATAATAATGTCATCTAAATATACTAAGCAGGCCTCAGACGAAAGTCCATGTAATACAGTTTCCATTAGTCTTTCAAAAGTAGCGGGGGCGTTGTAAAGACCGAAAGGCATTCTGGCTTAAACTGAAAGATGCCAGAGCCCTTGTCCGGTGGTGAAGCTGTCTTTTCTTTATCTTCAGGTCGGATTTCGAATTCCCAATACCCGCTCTTCAAGTCCAACGTAGAGAACCACTGGCTTCCATTCAAAGCATCTAAAGTGTCACCTATACGCGGAAGGGGATAGCTGTCTTTCCTCGTAATATCGTTCAGTTTTCGATAGTCGACACAGAAAAGTCGATTTTGTCCTTTTTAACAAGAACGATAGGTGAGGCTCAAGGTCCCGACGATTCCTCTATTATGCCACCGTCTACCATTTCTTTAATCAGACGTTCAGTTTCCTCTTTCTTTGCAAGAGGAAAACGTCTTGAATACTGCTTGATTGGTAGGTGATCACCTGTGTATATGTTAAGCAGCGTCACATTACAGTGGCCCACATGAGCGCCACAAGTAGAAAATAAGTTTTGGAATTCCTGGAGTAATTTTTGCACTGCTGTTCGCTGTTCCTTACTAAGTGCTTAAAGATTCTCCAGCATTAATTTATAATGTTGACTATTAGAAAATCCTTGCGGACGGACGACGATATGCACCACTGGTTCACACATCGCAATAACGGCCCCTTTTTCTACAGTCTTAGGTTTATTTCCCAAATTGAATACTCGGACGGGTATGGCTTCCCCTCTTAAATCCACGAGTGCGGCGCCTACTGGCGCCACCGTCTAAACAGTTAATTTTACATTTTAAGCCTTTTAGGATTTTTTGCTATCACGTGACCAAGCGCAATTGGTGGACCCCAAATACAAAATTTTAAGAAAATCCTTAGAGCCTTTTTCGAGATCGTTTGGAGTTCGGACAAACAGTATTCGTTTAATATAGGAACGGATTACACAAGGCACCAATTATGAGAGAATGGATCGGATTTGTATCTTTGTTCCGGCCTAGAGCGCAACTGTCGATCTAATGATGTCGAGTTTTGGGTGGTTCTCTCCAAATGTCACGTGAATATGCGTTAGAACTCCTTAAGTCCTCTGGCCTAGGCACTACCCCATAGGCTTGCCATTACAAAACCCTCAACAACTTCAAATGAAAACAATTTCATTTTTCATTCAGATATGGTGCTGCCATCTGCTACCACTAATATGAACTATTCCGTTTTCTGAGAACTAGACTCTTCAGGGCAAAGTAGATGTTTTAAAATAGAATAAATTTTTAAAAATCACATATTGAAAAAGCTTTTAACTAAAAATTAAGATCGTTATTTTTACGCAAAAGAATATAAAAAAATTAAGTGGCTATGTTCTCCGAAATAAAAAAAAATCTGGAGTGACTCCACTCGACTTTCCGAACAGTTACGATTAAGATCATTACCAAGCACTTAAATAAATTTTAATCGATGAATAATTCAAACATATATACCAAATTGAAACTCAATCGAATGCACCGTTTAAACGCTTGCGCACTTTCAAGAATTTCTCCCCATATGCCATTATGCCATAACATAAAAGAAAGTTTTGTCGTAGCCCTTTAGGAGAACTATAAGTCCTATACACACCAAAATCAATACCCGTCTTAGGATGGTGGTTTTATAACATGTTATA